>JAQFVV010000033.1:3517263-4054763 GCA_028023455.1 Epiperipatus broadwayi
AGAAAGTTTGTTATGGCAATCAGAAGCAGTTTCTACTGGATAAAAAAAATTGCTTTTTTCAAAATGATAAAATACTCTTTAAAATTTTAATATCACTAAATACTTTATTAACTTTTAGAAATTTTCTTCTTTCTTTGATCATAACTAATTCTAAATTATCTCTTTTTTTAATAACATAAAATTAAAATATCCAATATTTTGTTCTTCTTTTGAATAGGTAAATTACATCCAATGGTGGCGTGCTCCCTTATTCTAGATCAGAATTTCGTTTAGATATTTATTTTCTTATTTAAAAAAATATTTAAAATTGATATCACTTGAAAGCTTACACTTGGAACTTATTAGATAAAAAAAGTTATATAATATATAGAAAAAAGCTTTAATTGTAAAAATAAAATGTCTAAACATGGAGAAGTATTTAACGAAAGATTTGCTGCATTATACTCAAAAATTGACAGATGGAGTTTTCTATTCAAGACATTAAAAAAATAAAAAAGTTTACTAATCATTAAATACGAATTATTTACAAATATTCTTTTTTTCCATATGTCATAGTATTGGCCGGGAGGCGAACCCGCAACAACCGTCTGCAACCAACTGCTTGCTGCAAGGCTGCTGCGCTTGCGGGTTCGCCTCCCGACCAATACTATGACATATAGAAAAAAGAATATTTGTAAATAATTCATATTTAATGATTAGTAAACTTTTTTATTAGAAAAATGATTTTAAAATAAATGAAATAAAAAGTTTAAAGCATACTGAGCATAGACAAAATTTCTTGATAAACACATGCATTTAAGTGTTGCTTATATGCAAATGAGGGTATTAAGTATTATTTATCACCAAAATGCTGATGGTGGTCGAGAGGTCAGCGGCAGCTGCTTTACAAGCAGTTGTCCCGGGTTAGCAGGTTCGCTTCCTGGCTGATGCTATGACACATGAGAGAAAAATGCTAATATAAATATACAATTTTACTATATGAGGGTTCTATAAATTATGAAATTTGACAGATTTATTTTATTCTCTTACAAAAAAAAGAAAAAACTGCTCTGATTTTATGATACTTTTATAGACAATAAGTTTTATATTAAAACAAATATAGTATTCAAAAAAAGTTCTTTCATTAATTCAAAATATACATCAACAATATACTAAAAATGAAAATAACCGGAAAAACTGATGATGGTAAATCCATATTGCTTTAAAAAATATTTACTTACTATCAATAATTGCATAATGCAATTAAATGGTTTATATGTATTAGCAAAAACAACAACAACAACCATCTTTTAGTAAGCTTGATTAATCACTAGTTTCTAGATATATTTGTAGTAGTATTGATTTGAACAAATTTTATAACTATCTGAAAGCTTTGAGAGATAATTTAGTTAAATGTCTAATAAAAAGTGTAGATTGTTTTTTTTTTAAATTATAGTGATTTTTTTTTTAAAAGAATATTTTACAATTTATCCAAACCACTTTGAACACTTTTTAGCAAAACCCTTTACTTGTACATATATACATGCACCTATGTTTCTCTTAAAGATTAAAGAAAAATTGGCTCTGAAGAAGACTGCAGGACAGTCAAAACATTGGTGTATTTATATATGTACAAATAAAGGGTTTTTCTAAAAAGTGTTCTAAGTGGTTTGGATAAATTGCATTTATATAAGATATTACAGCAGAATAAAAAAAAAAAGAGGTGATTTTTGGTAATATTAAAGCTATTGTTATTTTTATAAATTCTTGGTGTAAAGTTTTTGCTCCATAGTAGGAATCTTACTTTTCAATCCCAGAATTTCCAGTTTTTTAAATTATCCTCTAATATATCTAATAGCATCCATTAACACAACTAGTCTTTATTTAAATTTGAACTGAGATAGATGACATTAGTATAGGCATACAAAGTCATACATTCTAAAAATATGTACTATACTAAGGATACTTAGCACTTACCTAAAGTACAAATTTCCCATAATACAACACCAAAAGCCCAGACATCAGACTTCTCATTAAAAATGTTATTGCTTAATGTTTCTAGAGCTAACCAACGGAGAGAGGCTTGCTGAACATTAGATTTAAAGTTATTTTTTCTTACGAAACCAAAATCGGAGATTTTTATAATCGTATTTTCAGCAATTAGAATATTTTTTGCTGTTAAATTACAATGAGTTATACCATTCATTGTAAGATATTCCTATAATAAAATAATATACATAAGTATCTGCATTTAAAATACAATGCATATATATATATATGTGCATATGTGTATATATGTTTTATATATTTAATTTTAAAGAGAAGGTTTACACATCTTTAAACATAAAATTTGAAATAGCTAACCAATACTTAGAAGAGTGTGAGAGAAAAAAATTGACTAATTTTAAAAAGAGGATAGTAATAAATATCTGGATAATACGACCAAGAGATAAAAAAATCTCTAAAAAAATAGATTGAAATGATCTGTTTATAAAAATGTATTTTGAGAAAAAGAAAATTTAGATGAGATTTTTTCTAACTTCATTGTAATTTGCATAAAATCATAATCAATAATTTATATATTATATGAATCCAGATTTAAAACCACTAAAGCATCAAACCTTCTTGTATCCATTAATTACTAAGGCTTGCATTAGATAGCACTGAAATAGAAGAATAGATGCATTAATAAAAAATAGGGAGTTAGAGAGATAGAGAACTAGTACGGAGAGTAAAACCAAGTTTAAATATATATAGAAGTAAACATAATATTGGATGTAAGTTAATTTATGATAATAGCAAGGAAAATAGTTTACAGTTTAAGGTTTGAACAGGATCATTAGCAATAAGAGAATACACCATAAATGGAGAAATGTGGAGATTTAATCTGAAGGTTATGTAAGGAAGGCATGGAAAATATTGGACATTTGCTAATGGAATGTAAATGCTTACAAGCAGATAGGATACAAATAGTGAAGTTGTGAGAGAATAAATATAGACCAAGTGCTTATACAGAAAGGGGGTTATTGGTCTTCATGCTGGGGTTGGAAAAAGATAAGGGGGATATAGATATAAAGGCCATGGAGTGAACAAAGATGATGTTTGTGGAAATGGGATAGAGCAGGATAGAGAAGAATATGGGAAAAACTTAGAGTGGGGAGTAGAAAGAGAAAAAAATGTGGCTAACAGATATTGGCTGAGAGATTCCCTGACTTCGATAAAGGAATAACCATATCACATCATATCACATACTGTCGAAGCTAGATTTAAAAATAAAATATGATAAGTACAATAAAATTTGCTTATTATGCATTAACTGTGAAATAAAATAGCAAATAAATAATAATAGTAATACTCATCATCAAATGTTTTGCCACCCAAGAAATCATATATTATTCAAACATTGGAAAAGATAGAGATTAAGCTGCTATCACAGAGATGGAGCTGCTATCCATGAGTTTAAACCATTGCACTAAATCATGCAGGATAAAAAGTACACATTCAAGTGGCTTGTTTTTAAAAGGTCACCAGAAGAAACAAAGGTGAGTTGCAATCCTGAATCTTTAGCTATTGAGTCTATCACCCTTTCACTGCATAAAATTATACAAGGTCAATAATAATTTGATTTAGGATAAATGCTATAAGTTAAGGTGAATAATATGAAGAAAACAAAATAAATTGAGTACAGTAATGTTCAAACCAATTAAGTTTGATTTCAGTGGGTAATTAATTAACCTGTATGTGTAGGATTAAAAAATTCAAAACAAAACAACACTCTCCATATAGTAGTGCCATCTTGTGCTAACTAGAGCAATCAATGGATGCCAGAAGGCTTGTGCATAAAATCCCTATCTAGTGCCTACTCATCCATTATCCCCAGACTAGTTTCTGGCTTGTGGCCTTCATCAGTGAGGAGCCTTGGATCTGAGAGCACTGCACCTAGATCTTAGGATCTAATGCAACCCTCCAGCACCCTTTAACTCTATTTAACTACAAAACTATGAGAATGAAATTGAAAACACTATTAATATTTTCAATCCAAGCTCAATAGCTTATATAGTCATATGGGTCTGAACTCAATTCAGTACCCATACATTTTGGTGTCTTTGGCTCTTTAACAACCATAGCCACCACTATCCTATTAGGCAGGATTGGTGTTAAACCACTAAACATCACATGATCACTATCTCATACTAGCACAATAATTGTTATTAAACAATTCAAAACAAAACAACACTCTCCATATAGTAGTGCCATCTTGTGCTAACTAGAGCAATCAATGGATGCCAGAAGGCTTGTGCATAAAATCCCTATCTAGTGCCTACTCATCCAATATCCCCAGACTAGTTTCTGGCTTGTGGCCTTCATCAGTGAGGAGCCTTGGATCTGAGAGCACTGCACCTAGATCTTAGGATCTAATGCAACCCTCCAGCACCCACCTTTTAACTCTATTTAACTACAAAACTATGAGAATGAAATTGAAAACACTATTAATATTTTCAATCCAAGCTCAATAGCTTATATAGTCATATGGGTCTGAACTCAATTCAGTACCCATACATTTTGGTGTCTTTGGCTCTTTAACAACCATAGCCACCACTATCCTATTAGGCAGGATTGGTGTTAAACCACTAAACATCACATGATCACTATCTCATACTAGCACAATAATTGTTATTAAACAATTCAAAACAAAACAACACTCTCCATATAGTAGTGCCATCTTGTGCTAACAAGAGCAATCAATGGATGCCAGAAGGCTTGTGCATAAAATCCCTATCTAGTGCCTACTCATCCAATATCCCCAGACTAGTTTCTGGCTTGTGGCCTTCATCAGTGAGGAGCCTTGGATCTGAGAGCACTGCACCTAGATCTTAGGATCTAATGCAACCCTCCAGCACCCACCTTTTAACTCTATTTAACTACAAAACTATGAGAATGAAATTGAAAACACTATTAATATTTTCAATCCAAGCTCAATAGCTTATATAGTCATATGGGTCTGAACTCAATTCAGTACCCATACATTTTGGTGTCTTTGGCTCTTTAACAACCATAGCCACCACTATCCTATTAGGCAGGATTGCTCTAGTTAGCACAAGATGGCACTACTATATGGAGAGTGTTGTTTTGTTTTGAATTGTTTAATAACAATTATTGTGCTAGTATGAGATAGTGATCATGTGATGTTTAGTGGTTTAACACCAATCCTGCCTAATAGGATAGTGGTGGCTATGGTTGTTAAAGAGCCAAAGACACCAAAATGTATGGGTACTGAATTGAGTTCAGACCCATATGACTATATAAGCTATTGAGCTTGGATTGAAAATATTAATAGTGTTTTCAATTTCATTCTCATAGTTTTGTAGTTAAATAGAGTTAAAAGGTGGGTGCTGGAGGGTTGCATTAGATCCTAAGATCTAGGTGCAGTGCTCTCAGATCCAAGGCTCCTCACTGATGAAGGCCACAAGCCAGAAACTAGTCTGGGGATATTGGATGAGTAGGCACTAGATAGGGATTTTATGCACAAGCCTTCTGGCATCCATTGATTGCTCTAGTTAGCACAAGATGGCACTACTATATGGAGAGTGTTGTTTTGTTTTGAATTGTTTAATAACAATTATTGTGCTAGTATGAGATAGTGATCATGTGATGTTTAGTGGTTTATGTGTAGGATTAGATTGTCAGTGCAAATAATGAAAGAAAAGTACTCTAAAATAATATATATCTTTTCCAATTTTCTGTCTACATCTATGTTACTTTTTATGCTTCTGATTTTGTTACTAATTAATAGCTTTAGTTCATTAGCATCATCTTCATAATGATGTAATAAGCACAGATATACACACTCTGGATCAAACATAATGGTGAAACTGATAGCCATGTAGTGAAACTCTTATGAGTTTATTTACTTGAATGATAAAGCCACAAATGCAAAAATATTAAATTTTCTTCAACTCCTACTGAATTCTGTCGGCATTTAAATCTAGAATCTTAAGCTCAAACCTGACTCTCTTACATATTAAATGAACTGCTGAAGGCCCTTTAAGTTTTGCATAATTCAATAATGATGTGATATTTTGTATATCACCAATACTTAATAATTTGTATTAAATAATCTAAAACTACTTATAAATAAGCAAAATTAAAATTGCCTATTACTTTTATTTTATGAAAGACAAGTGGCCAAATGTTCTTGTTAATTTTGATAAGTTTTTAAAAAAAGTCTCTTGAACACACTTATATGTATGCTTTATATAAAATACAAATATTGGGTTAAACAAACAAACAAACAAAATACATATAAAGACATTGTAATCAAATGCTTTCTTATGGTCTTAGTATTCTATAGCTTTAATTAAGCCAACTGGCAAATTGTATATTTATTTTTAGGTGTTGTAAATTAAATTGCTTTAAAAGTATAGTCTATTTTTGATGCAATGCACTGGCCTAAACCAGTTGTCACTTTTCAAAGTAGTCCAGAAACATTTGCAAAGTGATGCATTTTAATACTTCTATCACATCCCTCTCCCAGTTCTAAATCCGCAAAAAAAAAAAAAAAAAAATGACTGAGACATTTTTTTTATTCAAAAGATTAAAAAAAAAAAAAAATCACATGAAGTGGCATTGAAAGAATACAGCTAATAGATAAGCTATTATCAGCTAGGTTATGCTGAATTTAATTAAAAAGTGTTTCACACTCAAGAGTTTAAGAGATGACGCTGTTGGAGTGGAGTTTGCACTGTTTTCTTTACACAAAACAGGATGTTTATGTTTTACTGCATCAAGTAAATGTTTCAGAACTTGCAGATAAAATGTCTGACTGTTACAAACTAAATCTGAGAGGTAAGTGCCGTTTGCATAAAAAAAAAAAAAAAGCATTAATTTCAATATTTCAGCCAATATAAAGAAAAAAATGAACAAATACGTGAAACACACTTTAGAACAAAAAAAAGGGATATGTGTCCCCACGATTTCACATGGTGATGCCATTAGGCAGATTGATGCAAAAATACAATGCTTTTTACCAAAATATTTCTTGGTTTCAATAAAATTGGTTTCTAGCTTATCATTTAATATATAATCTGTTAATAAAAATAAATTACATTTTAGAAATGACTTAGTTTTGTTAATTATAGAATAGAAGATATTTATCCTAGTGTATTTTTATATAAAAATTCAGTAACATGTTTTGCTTTCTCTAATTCTGTTATTATACAGTCATTAATTTGGGGTTCTCTTGGTCATGCATGCTCCCATTTATATATTAGAACTTGTCTTTTCCAAATGTGCTTGACATATGTCATCAAAATTATATTTAAATTCTGAAAATTAATGACAATGTTTCACGAGGTCCTTATGTATATAATACAGTGCTTTATGCTTTACAGAATAAATGAAAATCAATGAGCTGTGTGTCATTTGCATTAATATACAATTATAAGATTTAGATGTATTCGTTCATTTTCCTCATCAAAGAAGTTTTAAACATTATTTATTTATAACAATATTTTTTTTTATTGAGACCATCTAAGAAGGTTTAAAAAAGTAAATCTAAAATCAATGAGAAATTGAATTGGGCACGTGAAGTAGGGAACTAATGAAGAGAAAAATTTAATTTATACATTTGTGTTTCTGTGTTTATTTAGTTTACTTACAATCATTTTTCGTGTAGTTTATTTCAAAATTTATTTATTTTACAGTTATTACATATATATATAGAAATGTTTTTAAAAACAAAAAATAGCAAAAAAAAAAACAACCTTACTACTTTCTTACCATTCCCTGATCAACTTGTAAAGCAAACGATAATAATTCTTTCACATTGATATTTAAATTATACGCAGCCGACGAGGAACTCTGGTGGTGATTTTGAATATCATTTTTTGTCTTGTCATCTATATGTTGGTTTTGATTTTCATTATGAAAAGTCGAATCTGACTGCCTCTTGGAGAATACAAAATCTTGATGTAAAGTGTGCTAAATATTTATAAACATATATATTATTTTAAATATATGAATTTCTATACAGTGATATTTTTTCTATTTTAAGTGTACAATTGCCAGCTCATATATTTGCATAAAAATATAAAATTACAGTTTATAGAATTTTAAATAGTTTACAATTATTTACATACAAAGTAGGAAAATATTAAAAAACCCTAATAGTTTTGATGCGAAAATAATAGCGATAAAATAAATATCAATATGCGAAAAAAACAAAGTTAATTTATTGAAAATTATCTATCAAACAATATCTATCAATATATTTAGTTGATGCAAGTTTTGCCATATGAGATATTAAGTTAAATTAGCTCAACTCGAATTTTTATTTTCCTTGTGTATGTGTATAATTTTTTTATTTTAGTCAAAAACATATTGGTGATTATTTATCTTTTCAACATGTGTGTGATCAGATGGGGCAGCAATATGAGATAGCACTGAGAGTGGTGGGTCGTGTGAAAGTCTGAGTTCGAACCCCGCATATATTACATATATAAATGCAGGTTTAAGCCTGTACAATGTATTAATTTATATAAATAATGTGTAAAAGGTCTGCCCATCCCTCGCATATGTATATATAAATGGATTATTCTCCTGTACATGAGGGTTCAGAATGACTAATATGTCAACATGGGTAGGATGACAACCTTGGCACTATCAAGGGCTTTGAATGTTCCATCATCAGATTTTCAATGAAATGGAAGGCTAAAGAGTTTGAGTTGGAATAGTTTGAAGCCTGTCCATTAAAGTATAAATATTGGCTATCTTAATATAAAGCTGAGTACTGATTATATATATGTGTGAGGATAGTAATCTAGACCAACTGATGATTTCTGGTTTAGCATGAAATACGTATATTGGTGATTATTTATCTTTTCAACATGTGTGTGATCAGATGGGGCAACAATATGAGATAGCACTGAGAATGGTGGGTCGTGTGAAAGTCTGAGTTCGAACCCCGCATATATTACATATATAAATGCAGATTTAAGCCTGTACAATGTATTAATAATACATATAAGTATATAAAGGTAATTTAAACATTTTGGAAAATTTGTAGATATATATAAAATTACTGACATTAAACATGGATATTATAAAAATAGATATTGTCAACTGCTCCAAAAATTTATTTTAAGATGGATGCAATTCCATTCTTAGTAACTAGCTAATGCCTAGTATTTAACCATATTTTTATGGGAATATTAGCTATAGGGAACTAAAATTTACATGTTAAATAAAGTGATATTCAACAATAATCAGTTGATCAATAGGTCATGTAACACTAGAACATCAAAGGAGGCTGAGGGCGGTAGTTCCATTCAATTAGATGAAATATGACATTACTATTATCTTCAATTGAAATCAATCAAGGGTTCTCTAGTTTGTGAGTGTTCTACTATTAGAGAGGATTTGAACCCAGACTTTCAAGCTCTCTCCAGTCATCCACTCCATTTTATACAGCTGATATACATAACCACATACATGTGAAAAAGTTAAATGATCTCCAATATACATATTTCATGCCAAAGCAGAACTCATCAGTTGGTTCAGATAATCATCTCCCACACATATATGCAATCAGTGCTCGGATTATATTAAGATAGCAAATCTTCAAACATTAATGGATAAGCTTTAATCTTCTCCCTTTGCCAACCCTTCAGCCATCTGTATAGAGTGGATGACTGAAGGCAGCTTGAATGTTTGGCTTCAAATCTCTAATTACATCGAACTTGAGTATATATGTACTATATTTGTATTTAAATATTACAGATTCAGCCTGTATTCTGCATCATTCCTCTTTTGATATTTAAATGATCTTAAGGTCCTACATATGAGGGGGCAGAAATGACTTATGGTCAACATGGGTATGACAACAAAATTTGCAAACAAGGGATTTGAACATGGCATCATCAGATTTTTAATGATATGAGTGGAGAAAAATGAAACCTCTTCTTTAAAGTTTGAAGAATTGCTATCTTAATATATAACCCAAGCACTGATTATATATATTTGTGGGAGATGATAATCCTAACCAAATGATGAATGCTGGTTCAATATGAAATACATATCTTGGAGATCATTCATATTTTTCATATATGTGGTCATATAAGATGGAGTGAATAATCAAAAGGAGTTTGAGAGTCTGGATTCAAATTCCATCTAATTATAAAATTATGAAATATGAAATTTTCAAAAGTGAGTTCATAAGATGTTTGAGGACAGGAAGTGACAGAATTGAAGTCACAATCTTTTAATCTTGAACTCCGGACACTACCATTTTACCTCTGCACTAAACTACTCAGGGCACTACATACTTATAATGCAGAAAAATCATAATTATATCATTTTTTAAACATAATTAAATACATGATTTGGACATTTGTTTACATTTTTTTTTATTGTTACCATATTTTAATTACAAATTTAACAGTTTTTTTTTGTATATAATATGATAGATTTTTTCTACTATTATACTAAATAGTCCTGATTGCTCATGTCCTCATATCTTCACTTTAGAAAAGACTTAGCATGAATTAAGAATTTTAAAGTATTTGAAATTTTTATTTCATCAGTTCAAATAATATATTGCTCTATGCATTTTAGCATGGTAGCAGAGTTATGGATTCAAAAGTTAAGGTTTTTTTGGTTGACAGTCAATCTATCATTTCTGATGATCAAATATCACATGACATCCTGAAAAATTACCTATTCAATTATTTTTATGATGATAGAGTAATAGTTTACACAGAATAAGACTTAAGAACAATTTAGTAAAAATATTTGTTAGATTTGATATAGAATGGCTTTTTTTTTTAATGAAATCAGGAGTTTCTTTGCATATGAATATCATGTCAGCTAAGATAAATATTTTTTATAATATCTCTTTATATTACTGTAAACTTATCAAATTTTTTCTCATTCATTATCTTCCTCCAATTTTCTATTACTAAATCATTGTTAATATTTGCATATTACCTTTTTTCATCTATTCTATTTTAACAAAAATGAATTCTCAGTTCTAATATACATGTCATGTTTTTCATTTCTGCCATTAAAATCTAAATGAATAAATTTTATTTTTTCATTTTTTTGTCTCAAGTTTTTTCATTTCTCATATAATTATCTTATCTTGTTTGTTTCTTTAACATTCTATATTCTATAATACTCTAAAAAATTTACAAGTGCAGTGTTTAGATTATAACTATATAAAAAGTAATCATCCCTCCCCAATAGCACCATTAAACAGTCATATTAAAATGCCAAGGATAATCTTGCCCCAGCCACAAGATAGAGATGTTAATGAGTGACATCTTATTTCCAAACTCAAATGCAATTATACAAGCCGATCTTAAGTGTCAGAAGTCAGAACATGAATATATAAATCATTCCCTTTAAATACATTTCTTATTTATTAATATTACACAGAGGCTAAACTCTCCATACAGTAGTGCCACCAGTGCAAGCCAGAGTAATCAGTAGATAGAGAAAGGTTAGTACATAAAATCCTTATCTAGTGCCTACTCATCCAATATCCTCAGACTAGGGTCAACCTTGTGGCTTTCTTCAGTTAGGAACCTATGATCTGAGAGCACTGCATGTAGATTTTAGGATATAGTACAATCCTCCAGCAGCCATCTTTTCCCTTATTAGCTAACTATAAAGCTTTGAATGCTTTTATTGGTGGCACTACTGTATGGAGAGTTTAGCCTCTGTGTAAACAACTTGTGTAATCATTAGAAATGGTGATCATGTGATTTTTTAATATTCTTATTAGCACTTCTGAAATTTAAATTTACTTTGTGCCAATATTAGATGATGTTAAATTATGTAATATTAGATAAATATTACAAGGGCAGAGTTTCAATTGTAACTATATAGAAGATAATCATCCCT
Source organism: Epiperipatus broadwayi (assembly GCA_028023455.1). Classification (NCBI taxonomy): domain Eukaryota; kingdom Metazoa; phylum Onychophora; class Udeonychophora; order Euonychophora; family Peripatidae; genus Epiperipatus; species Epiperipatus broadwayi. The sequence goes on from JAQFVV010000033.1 coordinate 3,529,144, forward strand.
CCTTACTTGCACCATTATCCAATGGTGTTAACAAGGATACTCTTGCCCGAGTCAAAATATAGAGCAGATATATTATTTCCAAACTCAAATGCAATTATATAAGTCAATCTTAAGTTTCTAGAAGTGAGAGCTTGAATATATAAATCATTTACTTTAAATCCATTTCTTATTTTTTAATATTCTTATTAGCACTTCCAAAAATATAGATTCTATATTATTCTTATTATCTTCACGTAATTCACATTTTCAATTCAAATGTTAACCCGTCTTTACATTCTTTCTATATTAATCAACATTTCTGTTTTTATTTTTTTAAAAAAGTAGATTCTTTCTAGTATTATATATTTATTCATATTTTATACATTATGTTATTCTTATATAATTATTTTCTTTATTAATTTTCCATTAATTCTTTTTCTTTGCATTCTCTTTTCCATCTCTCAAAATTGTAAACATGAAATATATTCCTCACTATATAATAGGGGATTTGAACACAGACTTTCAAACACATTTCAACTATCCACACTATCTCATATTAATGATACATATGACCACACACATGTAGAAAAGATAAATAATCACCTGTGTTCAAATTCCCTATATATATAATAAAGCTCCAGGTATATGAAGAATGCCTGTATTTCAAATCTTATTCCTTACTATATATATATTTCATTACAGATATATATTTCATAGAAATAAATTTCATATCTACTGTTTTGCATATCAAATAATAACGCCACTTTACTTTTTTTGCATCTTTTCAAACAATTTTATTTTATTTCTTTCTAACTTGTTATGCTCAACTTTTAACCTTCATCAATATTACTTTGCATTATTAGATACTAAATATAATTATTATTATAAAAATAACAAATTTACTCATTTTTAAAGATTTTAATTTTGTATTTAATCATAAATTACTAATTTTAATGTATACGTTTTTAAAATAGAAGTTTAGTTAGTGGAATATATAAAATCTTGATCAAATTTTGATTAAAATAATAATAATCACTAGTCAGCTTTTTTTCCACTTCTGTTATGAAAATAGTTAATTTCTTCTATTTCATTTTTAATCTTAGACGGACATGTGAAAAGCAGTGTTTAGAGAGGAGTATTTTTTAGCAAAATAAATAATAGATTCTTTAGTAATTTGTTTTCAAATATTTGTTTAATAAGAACATTGATGATTAATTGGAAATACAAACATATACCAGAAGTAAAAAATATGAATCATATATCACATGATCCCACTTCTTTTTTATTAAGCTTGCAGGATATAAACAAAGAGCTTTGCTAATTGCTCAACAAGCTTTGAGATAAATGCTTAGCAAGAGAAAGCATTTAAAATATCTCTATTCTGAAAACCCATCCCCTGACCATGGTGTCATGCTTTTGACTCTCCTCAGAGAGGCGCTAGGGTAGCTTCAGATACTAGATCTAAAAATACCAACCCAAAAGCCAGCATCTATCTAAGAGTTGACTATTGAGTAAAAAATCTGAAGTTTTCAGACACCTATATGTCTTCAAACCCAGCTATCTAACTCAAATAGCTATATGATGCTGTGAGATCTTCGGCCAAACCATGTATTAGAAGTCTTAGCAATATAACATTGCTTAAGGCTTAAAAAAAAAACAAAGACTATAAACAGTCAACAAGCGTTGTTAGCCGAGAGGTCATCGCAGCCGCCTTGCAAGCAAGTAGTTGGTTGCAGACAGTTGTGGGTTCGCCTCCCTGCCGATGCTATGACATATGAAAAAAAAATAGAATCATATATCACATGACTCCACTTCTTTTTTATTAAGCTTGCAGGATATAAACAAAGAGCTTTGCTAATTGCTCAACAAGCTTTGAGATAAATGCTTAGCAAATCTTTTTGTTTATATACCAGAAGTGCATTGAGCAATTTATACATTTTTTTTTTACCTACGTACTAACACACACATATATATGTATATTGTAATGGATAATGTAGTCAGGCATAGTTTGTGAAACCCTTGCCAGAAGATGCTATTAGATAAAAAAATTTAGACCTCTTTCTTATTCCACATTATTATATAATATTCAAAACTAATGAAAATAAACTATAGGGAAATAAATTAAAGTTATTAGCAAAATCGCATAGTCACACAATACCATTAGTCATACTATGTCATTTTCCCTTTAATAGACCAGTAATTACGTAGATTAGAAACTATTATAATGACAATATTTGCACCATACCCATCATATAAATATATTATATCTATTTATTTCTAAGTAACCTACTGAATAATTGTAAATAAGGAAATGACTTAAATATGTGAGTACCAAACAAAATTAATTTATTATTAATAAAATAAAATAATAACGCTGTTATAATAGCCAGTGACATTTAAATTCACATATCAAATATCAGCAAATGCACACACGATTGATAAGTTCCCATAACAATGAACTAAACATAAATAGCACTGATATATAACCAATATCAAAGCAGTCTATACAATAAACGTAAAAAGAACAATGGGTGAAATGCACCATAAATATGAAATAAACTTAGTCATGAAAATGAAAATTAAACTAATAGCAATAATAATATAACTATCATTAATACAACATATATATAAAATATTTAGAGAATACCCATTTTAATTCATCATTAAAATAAGCTGGATATCAACAATATCATCATCATCAACCATTATCAATCCACTGCAGGATAAAGGTCTCTCCAAGTTCAATCCATCTTCTTCGATCTTTAGCTTATCTTCTCCACATCACCCCTGCACATTTTCTTATTTCATCCATCCATCTCACATGTGGTCTCTTTCTGGGTCTTTTACAATCTCTTGGAATCCCGTTTAAGATTTCAATTGCCCATCTACTATCATCTCTTCTAGCAATATGTCCAGAACCAACTCCACTTCAATCTATGAGTATGAGATTAGAACGTTAAATCTCGAAAGCGCTAAGCAGACCTATTACACATTATTTTAAGTATAATTATAGCTTCACTAACACATGCGAAAGAAGTCGCATATTTATCATTATAATTTCAATCTTTTATTTTTTTTCAATGAGGTCAGTAACACCTGTTTGTTCTCTTACCCATACATTGCGTTTTCGATCTCTTCTTGTTACTCCCAACATGCATCTCTCCATACTTCTTTGAGTGGTCTCAGATCCATAAGTAAGAAACTGGTAAAACACATTTGTTAAAAACCTTCCTTTTCAAACATATAGGCATATTTCCTTTTAGTATCAAGAACTTGAACTTGATACCAACAATATATATATATATATACATATCATAAATTAAATACTTCGAATCACTCAGTATTTAAAATTTGTCATATATGTTGCATTAGCTAATTTTCACATATAAAACAAATAATTATTAGTAATTAAACATCATTATAATTACTGAATACACATATATGAAATTACATATGTATTTATTTATAAAACACAAATTTTAATATTAATGTAATTTGCACTAAAGAATGATATCAAAATATTTCACATTTAATAAGACAAAAATAAACCAGTATTTCAAAACATTCATATTACATTTTGAATTTATGAAAATAAAATGCTTTAAAATATTAATTAAAAATTGTACACCTATTAACAAATTATAAATTTAAATATTTTTTTAAAAACCAACAATAATTTTATTATGAATAATTAATAATTGTACAGAAATGCCTACATCACAGTTTATTTTTTAAAAAAATTCAATAAAAAAAATAAAGATTTTGTGAAGCGTTGTTAGCCGAGAGGTCATCGCAGCTGCCTTGCAAGCAAGTAGTTGGTTGCAGACGGTTGTGGGTTCGCGTCCCGGTCGATGCTATGATATGTGAGAAAAAAAAAAATAATAAATTGCCTTTCTTTTCTTTTTCTTTTTTTGCCCAATTCAATTCTTATCTTCCTTTGGTGATTTATTAGAAGATTGATAGCATTTAATTTTCAGGTCTGTAATAAATTGAAGAGAAGGATAATAATTTACAGCATCAATTGATGTTTTGAAGTATTTCTAATAACATTTGATTGTGTGATCAATTAGCTTAGAGTTGCCCATTCAAATTCATATCTATCTTTTGGGATGAAACGTTAGTATACTTTTCCTTTTAAAAATGTCAGCTGATCTTATTTGAATCAGGGAATGATCATGAATATCAAAAAAGTTATTCTTGTCAATGCTCCATCAAAACAAAAGATTACTTTATAGTTTATAATTAAAACATTTAATAAAATGATAAATATCAGTTCTTTAGAAATCAATATTTTACTTATAACAAAATTGATTTTAAGAAATTTATATAATTATAAATAAGTTAATATTTAAATTATAAATTGATAAAATTAATTATATTTAAACAAAAAATGCATAATGTTTTTAAGTAATAATAATAATAATAGTAAAAATTCTTTAAATACATTCATTGACCCACATATTTAAGTTATATTATTTCATTTAAATAAAATTTCTTTTCCATATATATATATTAATTTACACCCAAATGAAATGTATATTGTTGTAGAATATAATTTCAATATATATATATTTATACATTGGCACAAACATATATTTATTTGCAATTGCTTTCATAAACTACAAAAATACCTTGCAACTTAATTTGTGGTACTTATGAATTATCCTGTCTACCAAGTTTGACAGTCATTTTCTTAAGTAAATTATACAGTTTCAGGGCCTACTGATGCTGAATTACCAGTTCTTGAAAAAAAAGGTTTGAATTTCACCATTATACCATCTACTATCCCATTATTGGATATAATGGCAGCCACTGAAGAGATGACCCAAAAGTTTGACTCTAGAAGAAGCTACAGAGTTATGCTGGAGAATAAAAGAAACTTGAAAGCCATCAAGTGCACAAGCAGAAATCAAACATTTCATGTGATGAGAGGAAAGTTATTAAATCTCTCAAACAGGTTACATCTATAATCATTCTTCCTGCTGACAAAGATAACAGTACAGTTGTAATGCCTAAAACTGATTATGATAAATACATTCAATTGTATTTAAAAATACAGTCATGGCCTACAAGTATTTGTTTATGTTTTTTTTTTCAATTTTATTTTATGAACATATGTTAGTTGTTAAATTAAAAAAAATTAATAAAATGATTATTAATAAATTTCTGGACATGCCCTCACATACCCTGCTTTATAAATAATGCATATAAAGATGTTTCATATATAATTTTTATTTTTATATTAATAATTTGACTTAATACAAAAAAATAATAAAGTGAAAAAGATATAATTCAATTAGATTTCCTCTTTCCTTAATTTGATATAACAAAATAAATAGTGATAGTACATGATGATGGAAAGATTATAAATTATTCTAAAATTTATAGCTTAGCACTGCTTTCAACTTATGTTGGGCATATACATAGAACCAATGTAAGTAAAATAAATTAAATATAACATATAATGCAATGCATGAGTCTTTCTTGTTTATTACATTGATATTACTTGCAATAACCATGTCTCTTTGTATTTTCTTTTTTGATCACTGTGCTTAGCATAAATGATTCTAACATTAATTGAATGAAATTGTGGCCAGACTCAATTTCATATTCTAAAAATATAGACTTAATATTGGGGTCTGTTTTAGTGTGTTTGTATATATATATTTGTATTGTGCTAATCTTGTAGCGCAGTTGTAATAATTGAAAAAAAAAATATAAAGAACCGTAGTTTATTACAAATAATACCAACACAATAAACAAGAAAGGCTTATGCATTGCATTATCAAGTAAATGGCATATTTAAATTATTTAACTTATAAATACTTCTATGAATATGATTAACCTGGTTGAAAGCAGTGAGTGCTAAGCATTAAAATTTTATAATAAATTATAATCTTTCCATCATAGTGTAATATCACTATTTATTTTGTTATATTGAAAATATTATAACCAATTTTTACAGAAATTTTCCTTTTTTAAAAATAACAGTAATAAAAAATTATAAATATTAAATACGAGTGCTTCTTGTCAGCCACTTTGTTTTAAATATTTATTGTAGGACCCTGAAACAGTATAAGTAAAAAAATGGTTGCCAACTTAATAAACAGATATGTGAATGATTTATTGGGTGTGGGATATAGTAGGAAAAATATTTTGTGTGCACTATATAGATTTAGAAATAGATGGAGAAGAGATAATATGGAAAAGAAAAGGTGGATAGCATTGCCTTATGTAAAGGATATTGTTTGTAATAAGATTACATCATTGGTATCAGCTGATTTTAATGTTGCATTTAAAGTGGGTGCAAATACTGGAAGATTGGTTATTAATAGGAAAGATTCTATTGATAAAAGCAACAAATGCAATATTATATATAAAGTGGTATATCATTGTGGATATAATTACATTGGAGAGATTAAATGTGCATTGAAAAAGAGGATTAGGGAGCATGAATTATTATATAATAAGTGGCGTTATTCTGCAGATAGGTATAAATCTGTTTTTGCAGAACATGCAGTGATTTTTAATGGAGAATTCTACTTTGATAGTGTTTTTATTTTGCATATGGAAAATGATTTGAAAAAAAAAAAAATTAAGGAGTCATATTTTATAAATAGTACGGATAATGTATTGAATAAACAGTGTAATTGTGTTAATATTCACAATTTATGGAAAGTAGATAATTCATGTGGGAGCGTTACTGGTGTGAGAGTTTAATAATATTTAAATATTAACATATTGCTACTTAAGATGGCGAAATACGCTGAAGCTGGCTATAGCAAAAGATATTAATCTTCAATTTTATATAGGCATTTTTTGAAAATTTTTGTAGTTTATTCTAGTGGATTGTTTTAATAATACATAAGTATATATATATATTATATACAAGTAATTTTAATTTTTAGAAAAGGTATTTCAAATAATTTATTGAAATTTTTCATTATAATATACATTTTAATATTAAAAAATTTAATAAATAAAAATGAAAATATTCACTAATTCCTTCTATATTGTCTTGCTAAAATAAATTGTCTTAGTTTTTTTTTCTATTAAAAAAATGTTTAAAAAAAATTTTTTTTTTAATGACTTATGAACATACAATTTTCAACATCTTAACAAAATATAAATTCTCCAATAGATAACATTTTACATGAATGCATAGTATAAGCTATTTTTTTTTTTTGCATTTGGAGAAAACTGAAGATTATTAAATTATCTTTTTCCATGCATGCAGCACAAAGAGCAGATAAAAGATTAATAATATTATGAATTGTAAAACATATAGATATATAAGTACAGTCTTATTCTGGATATCAAACTCAATTGATTCACCAAAACATTTCATAAATCAAAAATCTTATATAAAAAACAAAAAGTTATAATGATTTCCTATAACAAAATATTTATTGCTTTAGGTTTAAAATATGCAATCAACATTAAAAATCTGATTTCAAAAAAGTTTAATCATGCAGTTTTTAATTATGATATTTTCTCAGGTGGGAAGTCAAGAAATTGAATTTGCATTTTTCGCTCTCTACTAAGAAAGTTTGGGATTATTTTTTTTTTACAGCTTTAAAATTCACACATATTTTTTTAAAATATTTTAATTTCAAAAGATGTCAGGATAATTGAATAAACGGGTCGTAAAAGGTTATTAAACTCTATGATGATGGGTGCCTTTTATATATTTGGTGACCTCAAACTTTGTGAGATTACTTTGAGAAAATATTATGATGATCTAAAAACTTGACTTTGTGGAAAGTTTATGATTATTTTTGTATAGAAATTGTATGATGATTATTGGAAATCAAAAGTAGATATTATTATATATTTATTTTTTACAAAAATGTTTTATTTTTAAATATAAAAGCTTATATTCTTCTGAGTAACATCACTATAGTGATTACAACTACAGAAAAGTCAATGGTCTAGAAAATGTCATCACTATAAATCTGTAATAACATTTAGTGATAGCATTAAAAATTACTAATAAATTGTAAACATTTAAAGCATAATTTGATTGATTTACTAATTATTGAAAATAATTTGTCCAGATTTTTAAAACAAAGAACAAACGAAGATTTTGTTCATTTTGCAAATTGAAATAAACATCAAACAAAGAAAATTTCATTCATTTTGCAAATTGAATCTGTTCTACCTGAAATTTGATAATGGAACAGTACTTTGTTTTGACTAAAATCTAATTTTTGAAATAATTCCAAAAATTAAATGTGATTTTTTAAAATTTATTTAATTTCTAAACAAAAATATCTATCAAATAAGGTCAAATTTATTATATTCCAATAAATAATAATAGTTTAACATTAAAGTGAAAGTTGAAAGATTAAAGTGAGAAATCTGTCAGAGTATCGGAGAGTAATTGAAAGAAAGATATAATAAAAAATATACATTTTGCTAAGTATATTATTAATAAATAAAAATATTCCAGTAGTGATTAAAAAAAATATAATTTAAAGTCACCATCTTGAGTTTCTACATTGGATGGGGATGGAATTGATATTTCACTGACACATGATTAACGAAATTAGAATGAAGCAATTAGAAAAAAAATAAAGTCAATATAATGTATATTTTAATATTATTTTTGGTGCATTTTATATTCTGTTATCAGTGATTTTTGTTTCTATAATTATTCAACCAATAAACTTTTATTTTTTTTACAGAACTGTTAACTTTTTTTAAAAAAACAATAGTCCACCATTATTGAATAAAAATTAGATCAAAAAATGTAATGTATATCTGTTTATAGTCATTTTAATTTTTTGCTAATATTGTTTGTGCTTAGAATAGTATATTTTTATCAGGGAAAATTAACATTTCTACAGATATAAAAATATTAATTAGAAATTAGTTAAATAAAAAATTGTTTTTTGAGATAATTTTGCATATTTAAAATTTTATTAATAATACAATTTGCTGTTGTATATGATCAAAGTTTATTTTTAGTTATATTACTGAAAGAAATTTGTATTTTTTTGCTGTAATGCAAGTCTTCATTATCTTGAATGTGACAGAAACAACACTACAGATAAATTACAAGGATGCTGATTAAAATATTAAACATTCTTTGATCAGATATAATTGATTCTTAATTACATAGTGCATAAAATAATTTTCTTTCATTTTTTTAAGCCAAAATAATATATATTTGTGATGTAATTCTTTGGGCAGAAATATTGTTCATAGAAATACTAAACAAAAATTAATTGAGTGAATATATTTTAGCTAATATATAATTTGGAAAATTGAAAATCTATTTTTAATGCAGTTTGTTGCTGTACATAATAAAAGTTTGCTTTTGATTATATATTGTACTGAATGAAACCTGCATTTTTTTTTCTGTATTTATAATAAAGGATTATTTCCCTTTGACAAATCACAAATTATAGTATCCTAGCACCTTACTGAGGAAAGCCAATAGCTAGAAAATGGTCTGGAGATAATTTCTAGATAGAGATTTTAAGTGCTTTCTCTTGCAGCATTTATCGATAAAGCTTATTAGAGCTATTAGCATGCTCTTTATTTTAGTTTATAATTATAAGCTTATCAAATTAAGTAACAACCTTGACACTAATGTGGGCCTTGAACATTTCATCATCAGATTTTCAATGAAATGGACAGCTGAAGAGTTGTGAGTTGGAGTACTTTGAAGCCCGTCCATTAAATTATGAAGATTGGCTACCTTAATATAAAGCTGATCACTGATTGTATATATATGTGGAGATAGTAATCTGGACCAACTGATGATTGCTGTTTTAGCATGAAATATGTACATTGGTAATTATTTATCTTTTCAACATGTGTGTGATCAGGTGAGTCAGCAATATGTGATGGCATGAAGAATTGAGGATCAAGTGAAAGTCTGAGTTTGAATCCTGCATACATTACATATATATATATATGCAGGTTTAAGCCTGTGTAGTGTATTAATTTACAAATTAAGGAATGCGATATATGACTTTATTTTATTTACTATTATAGTACATACTATCTTGCAAAAATACTGAATAAAAATAGAAGTTCAATAAATCAGATTTCTAATTACTTTACAGTGTGCCTTTTATTATTGTTCAGTATACTGTTTAGTATTTTATAATCAAACATGTATTTAATTACTATACATTTTTTCTTTGCATGGTTGATATTGATTTTATAAAATTACTATTCTGTGATATCATCACTTAAAAACAATGTGAATATTTTTAAAAAAAAAAGAATTTTTTTTTTAAAAAATTATTATAATGAAAAATTGTTAACCAAAATAATCAGTATAAATTGTTGATAATGACTATGGCAAACCCTCATGTAAAATTTCCTTGAATGTAAGGAAGGGAAGTGTGTTTATAATATTTGTGTACATATTGATTTATATATTTGCATATATATAAAATGTGCTTTATTTTTTAATTTTATGAAAATTAAAGTATGTATATATTATACCAGGATGGAGGATAATTGGGTGAAAGTGGGTTGATTGGAAACATCATCATCAACCCAAAATCAGTTTCAAAATTTAAAATACTATAGAAGTATAATATTCAAAAATATATAAGTAATGGTATATATTATAAGAATGTGAGAGATCTCAATGAGATCACTCTAAGATCATGCCATGAGATCAGTCCAGATAACTCATTAGAGTAATAAATGTAATTAAATAAGAATTCACCAGCATTATAAATAAGTATAAGTAATACTCATTCATTATCATAAATGATTACAATAAAAATAAATCAATAATCATTCTGGTGACTGGATTTTAAATGGGTCTACTATAGACCAGGTTAACAGAGCAAAACTCTCCATACAGTATTGCCACCTGTGCTAAACAGAGTAATCAATGGATGCCAGAAGGCTTGTGCCTAAAATCCCTATCTAATGCCTACTCATCCAATATCCCCAGACTAGTTTCTGGCTTGTGGCCTTCATCAGTGAGGAGCTTTGGATCTGAGAGTACTGCATCTAGATCTTAGGATCTAATGCAACCCTCTAGAAACCACCTAGTCTGGGGATATTGGATGTGTAGGCATTAGATAGGGATTTTATGCACAAGCCTTCTGGCATCCATTGATTACTCTGTTTAGCACAGGTGGCAATACTGTATGGAGAGTTTTGCTCTGTTTATCAAAAATTAATGTGCTAGTATAGGAAATGTGATCATGTGATGCTTAATGGTTTATAGACCAGATTAATTCTTTAGTCCTTTCCAGCTTGGGGCAGATCATTGAATCCATTAGTTGGTTGCACAAACTGAAGTGCTAATCCATAAGAATACAAAAAATAATAATGATGGGGTATTGCTGACATCATCAATGCTCTGGTCACTTAGTACCTTTGATGCACTGACCATTATAAACTTAATGTCTAATAGAACTAAAATAAAATGTAGTATATGGGCTTTAAAGAATATTCTCTTTGTGTCAACCAGAATGTCATCATCATCATTGATGGGAATATCATCATTGTCACTGGATGCCCATAAATACTAATAAACATCCCCATTTGTATATAAGACTGTTATGCATGAATCTAGCTCAAAAGCATAAGCTCTATAACTGTTACTGTGATCAAGAGATGATGCAACATATAATAATCTAAAAACCACTTAGAATTAAGTCACGAGAATACTTTTAACAATGATATATACGTTTATTAATAACAATAAATTGATATTAAGGTCTTTAGAATATGGCTATACACATATAAATCTTCTGATTTTGATCAATCTACAAAATTCAAGTTATTACATTGTGGTTTACATATGTTCCAATATACAACATTTATATATATCTGCATAAATACATGTGGTACAATTTCTGGCCTTCTGATTTTGATTAATATACTGTAACAGAATAATCGTCTATCTCGCTAACACACTGCAGAATTCAAACCCCAGACATGAAACTGATCATTCTAGGAGGGGTTGCCTTCTAGATATACTAAGTTAGAATCTAAAGTCCAAATTTCACAGTGCCATCTACGTGATAATGCATCTGATGCCACTACTAGTATAATCTTTGACCGGTGCCTGGTGGTCAGGGAGAAACAAAAGACTCTATACTAAAAGAAGCTTGGGTGGCTAATTAACGTCTATGGATTTACAAAAGAAATGCAGAAAAAATATATATAGACTGAGACAGTGATAGGAATCAATAAAATAAGATATCAAATTTAGTTTTAAATAATTTCACAAAATTTATTCATATAAATCATATATATAATGCCACTGTCTGCTTATATGAGACAGGGATGCGTATTAAATAATTGTTGGCATTATATTTCAATAAATGACAAAAAGGTTTTAAAGCAAGGTGATATATTCTATTCCTCGGGTTATAGCATTACGATAATGTGCTTGATGAGATAGAAACATATGCGAGGTGCTTTGAACAATTATACAAGTCTAAGAAAATATTTGAAAATTAAGTGTTCTAAAATATTTATTGATTTCGAGAATAGCATGGACAAAAGCTTACTAAGCAACAAAGTGGGAATGTGATCAAAGCATTTATTTGAGAATAATAATAATAGAGTTGCATTGGGAGGTCAGTATTGCTGATAATGAATTTATTAAAGTTGGAGGGTGTGACATGTTTAAGTCACGGATGCTTTGTAAAATAAATATAAAATAAAACAATATTGAATATCCGGAATGATTACAGAGGGCGTCTCGCCGCTAACCCGTAGGAAAGTATTTTGATGAACAGCCGAAACTTAGCGACTGGGTGACGATTGCGTTTAATTCCCAGGTGTGTCACTTGGGAACACACTCTGCCTGGAAACTGCAAACGAAGAGAATGGACTTAGCCATGTAAAGAATCCTTGGAAAAGTAAAACAAAGCGGTCTCAACAACCAATTCATTTACCAGCAATACGAGACTAGTGTATATAAAACATACTAAATGGGTTTTACTTGGATTAAGAGAAATGCCCAATCAAATTCCCAAAAATTCATTTAAAAGGGTCCGCACATTCTCGACGTCAATGATGAACTTTGTAATTAAAGTAGAACACGGTAATTAAAATAGGAAAATGCATGCTTGCGGGTTTGAAAAGTAAGTATAGATTTATATACGCAATCATGCATTTGGGGACACATTTAAATCATTGACCTCACACATACTCTCATATTAGATTAAAATCAATAACATGTAGATTTTAAACTATGTGATTATATTATATATTAAAGAATAGAATCGCCCTCGAACGAGTGATTTGCAAGATAATAAAATTGGAAAATTATAAATTTAAAATATGCCTTAATAGCGGCGTCTTACTTTCAATAAAGGGAATAGTTCACTCGGTCAAAGACGATTCTGACACATTATCATAATAAAATAAAAGAAAGCTTTATAAATAGAAAATATTAACCCAAGGATAGAGCAAAACTGTTGATTATATTTGAACACGTTAAAGAAGTACATAATGAAGTTATGTGAAATATCAGAAAAACAATTTTAAATAGCTATAGCATGTTAGTTAGGAATCACAAGAGCTCTTGGGTTAATTTAGGGTTACCTCTGGAGAAGCATTTGCAGGTAGATGTTCGGCAGGTTTTTATATAATTCAACAGCAAAATCTGGAATGTTCATATTTTTGCAGCAGCAGCAGTTTCGGGGTTCCTTATGTGATAGCTTCCGATGGTCTGGAGCAGCGGCTGGCTATTCCGAGGGGACATAGCCATCTTGATGCCTCTACTCTGTCATGTCAAGGTTAGCAAATTATTAGAATAGAACTCAGAATGATTTCTCTTAGAAACATTAGAAAACTGGAGAACAAAAGAAAACCTCCTTTTTATAGTAGAATTTAACAATAGAACTGCCCTGGAGCATTACAAAAATATATCGGACTTATCAGCTGTAATTAAATCATCCGAATGTCTAAAGGAATTCAACATTAATTAATTTCTTTTGTTACTTTCCCTGTCGACATTCGAATTACAAACTAGATTTAATTAAAAATTACTTTTATTAATTAAAGAAAACCTTAAGTGGACATCTGCTGTTTTTAGATAAACTTATATAACATTAACTAATTACAACATGAAATAATTAAACTATTGTCCCTCATTTATTTTAACAGAAATATTTGGAATAACTTTTATTAAATTAAAGAAAATGATTTTACTTTTTAAATTGCAATATTTGAATCTATTTACTAAACGAATATTTACTAAATGAATTTTATTTTAAATCAAAATATATTACGATGGTAATATATTTGTAAATAGATTCAAACAAAATAACTTTAACAATTTATAATTTTGATATGTTTTAAAATGCATATCATAGTGTGTGCGCAATTACGACTTATATAACCTACTTTTTAATAAATCAAAATTATGTGAACATATACATAATCTATAATCTTTTATTTATTTGGGAATGAGTTATATATATAATACGAGCATTGTACTCGTGGTTTAAAATTAGGCGGGATTTTCGGTATATAAGCGTATTGCAGACACACTACGATAGATTGGGGTTCAAACTAAGGTATGAGGGTAGGAAATAGGTGAGAAAAGGTGAAACGAAGATCTGCAAAGCAGACCTTACTGTTTCACATTCCCTTAGTGACGGAACAAAAAAAAATTGTTAAAAAAAAAGATCTTACAACAGGTGTCCACCTATGAAGCCTGCATAAAAAAAATTTACAAGATAACCCATAATGTACAGGATATAAATATAATGAAGAAACGAAACTGAATTATATACCCGGATCATATTAATAAATCTACCATCTAGCGAACATTTTCTATTATCTCCCCTCTTCAACAAAATTTTATTTAACAAATCTAATAGATTAACATTGTTTATATCCGATCTCCTTTTTATATTATCCTGTGACGTGTCCATTTCTTTTTTTTTGTTTTTGTTGTTGTTTCTAAAAAAAACTACTATAATCCTGGGTCTGGTGGGTAATAACTGCTTTGATAATTTTATGACTGCAGTCTCGGATTATCAGGTCTCTTTACCTTGTCTGGCGGTTCTTTGGCCCAGGGATTGAAATCCAGAGTGGTTGTTAATAACTGTAGCTTTAGGCTGTCACAATTATTTGACTTATCGGGTGGCTCCTTGGCCCATGGGCTGAAATCCAGTGCCATCATTGTTTTCACTATTTCCTTTATTCGATATATTCTTGCTATATCAGGTGGGATATTTTCCTGGTTTTCCTTAAGTACTTTGATGTTGGTGGTAAGCATGGTTAGCTGGGTTTGAATCCCTAGGTCTCATACATTCTTGGCTGGAAATATCTCATCTAAATACAGTTGTGGACATTTTTTGACTTACGTGAAAAATTTTTATGTGCCGAAGCTTGGTTAGCTGGGTTTGATGTCCTGTGTCCCGGACATCATTTGCTGGAAATATTCTTTCCAAATGAAGTTTGGGACATTTTTTTACTTCATGGAATATTTTAACGTCGACAAGCTTGGTCAGCTGGGTTGGATGTCCTAAGTCTCGGATATCCTTTGCTGGAAGCACCCTTTCCAAAGAAAGCTTGGGACATTCTTTAACCTCATGAAATATTCTAGTGTTGAGCTTGGTTGGCTGAGTTCGAAGTCCCAGGTCTGGTGTATCAGTCTTCTTTGCGGAATCATTTGTCTCAACTTTCTGGTTCAGGAGTTTATCTGCCATCTCTTGCCATCCAGGGAGGAGTCTGTACAGCACTCTAAGTTCCTCACCTCTCCTTCGGCTTTCTTCTGCCCATCTTTTCGCTCTTTCTTCACCTTGCTTAAACAATTCTATAATAGTCCGGAAATGGACCTCATTAGTATCCGTATTTTCCATGGCCTTGGATGTTACCGTGATCGATGATGATTTTTTTCCCTTTTATTTTATTGCTAACTATATTAATATATCCTAAAAAAAATTTTTTTTTAATGAATAGGTGTACTTTTAAAACACAATGTATAGCACTGATAAAGAAAATTTTTAAACTGTTTTACGTTGAGCTTACTAAAACTAATACGGTTAAAAAAAATACTATTATTATTTTTCCTTGTTTGATTCTCTGCGATTATTACGTTTGACTTCAAATTTTATTAATGGCTAATAGGCTATCTCCCTCTCGGTTCTGTTGGCCTAATTGCTGCTTTTACATTTATCACTAAAACCCCAACTACTGCCCTCTTACTACTGCTAAAATTTCTCGCTTAAATCTGCTGCCAACATATATATTTTTAACTGCCCGTATATATAAAAATCTCTTAAATTCTACCTGTCAAATTGTTTTGCTAAAATATATTTTTAAACTCAAGCAACTTTATTTATATATATAAACATTCGCTAGATCCGGGTATAATTATTTCGTTCCCTCTTATTTAAGATTTGCAAACATATATATTTATTTACATAATTATTGATCCGATTCACGTCTCATTATTTGGTCTAAGAAAAATTTACACACGTTGAAAAAAAAACAAATTACATATAAAAGAATTTAGCCTGGTGACAAAATTTATTTTAGAAGTAACTCCGTTTAATGAAATTACCCTTGGGCGCCATGTCACCAGTTAAAAGGATCCATAGACTGTTAGCTTCCCAAAATTAATTTTAAATTACTGTATTCCATTTAACTACGGGCACTCGTTAAAACATTCACATTTTTTATATTGATTACAACATTTTATTTATGATTAACTTTTTTTGAATTCCATACGATAGCCTATTACATATCTAGGTCATTACCGTACAAAATTATTATTATGCTATCTTGCACATTGAGCCAATAAAACTTTATTTTGATAGAAAATACAATATTTGAACTATTCATAGATTGTCACAATATTCACTTGGGACAATATTTAAGTAATTCACGCCATGCGTATATAGCATGACTTAAATGAAACAATAAATACAGATAAATATAGATGGCTCGTATCGCACTATAGCAAGTTTGGACAAGTTTCTGATTATATAGAATAAGTAATTGAATGCCCAAGTCAAACAAAATATATGAAATATACATGCAAATAAACTATATAGATAATATAGAGTTTGAAAAATATTATATATATCAAAAATATAAAGGATTTGAGTGATTAAATACGAATAAAATACTAAAATTAAGCTACAGGGATGTGGGTGTTTAACTAATTAAGATCTACAGGGATGTGGGTGTTTAAATATTCGAGGCTCCACGTTTGGGCAAGCCATGGACCCGGAAAAAAAAATACTATGTAACAGTCAGAATCGTCTATCTCGCTAACACACTGCAGAATTCAAACCCCAGACACGAAACTGAACATTCTAGGAGGGGTTGCCTTCTAGATATACTAAGTTCGAATCTAAAGTCCAAATTTCACAGCGCCATCTACGTGATAACGCATCTGATGCCACTACTAGTATAACCTTTGACCGGTGCCTGGTGGTCAGGGAGAAACAAAAGACTCTATACTAAAAGAAGCTTGGGTGGCTAATTAACGTCTATGGATTTACAAAAGAAATGCAGAAAATATATATATATAGACCGAGACAGTGATAGGAATCAAATAAAATAAGAGATCAAATTTAGTTTTAAATAATTTCACAAAATTTATTCATATAAATTATATATATAATGCCACTGTCTGCTTATATGAGACAGGGATGCATATTAAATAATTGTTGGCATTATATTCCAATAAATGACAAAAAGGTTTTAAAGCAAAGTGATATATTCTATTCCTCGGGTTAATAGCATTACGATAATGTGCTTGATGAGATAGGAACATATGCGAGGTGCTTTGAGCAATTATACAAGTCTAAGAAAATATTTGAAAATTAAGTGTTCTAAAATATTTATTGATTTCGAGAATAGCACGGACAAAAGCTTACTAAGCAACAAAGTGGGAATGTGATCAAAGCATTTATTTGAGAATAATAATAATAGAGTTGCATTGGGAGGTCAGTATTGCTGATAATGAATTTATTAAAGTTGGAGGGTGTGACACGTTTAAGTCATGGATGCTTTGTAAAATAAATATAAAATAAAACAATATTGAATATCCGGAATGATTACGGAGGGCATCTCGCCGCTAACCCGTAGGAAAGTATTTTATGAACAGCCGAAACTTAGCGACTGGGTGATGATTGCGTTTAATTCCCAGGTGTGTCACTTGGGGACACACTCTGCCTGGAAACTGCAAAACGAAGAGAATGGACTTGGCCATGTAAAGAATCCTTGGAAAAGTAAAACAAAGCGGTCTCAACAACCAATTCATTTACCAGCAATATGAGACTAGTGTATATAAAACATACTGAATGGGTTTTACTTGGATTAAGAGAAATGCCCAATCAAATTCCCAGAAATTCATTTAAAAGGGTCCGCACATTCTCGACGTCAATGATGAACTTTGTAATTAAAGTAGAACACGGTAATTAAAATAAGAAAATGCATGCTTGCGGGTTTGAAAAGTAAGTATAGATTTATATACGCAATCATGCATTTGGGGACACATTTAAATCATTGACCTCACACATACTCTCATATTAGATTAAAATCAATAACATGTAGATTTTAAACTATGTGATTATATTATATATTAAAGAAAAGAATCGCCCTCGAACGAGTGATTTGCAAGATAATAAAATTGGAAAATTATAAATTTAAAATATGCCTTAATAGCGGCATCTTACTTTCAATAAAGGGAATAGTTCACTCGGTCAAAGACGATTCTGACACATTATCATAATAAAATAAAAGAAAGCTTTATAAATAGAAAATATTAACCCAAGGATAGAGCAAAACTGTTGATTATATTTGAACACTTTAAAGAAGTACATAATAAAGTTATGTGAAATAAAAGAAAAACAATTTAGAATAGCTATAGCATGTTAGTTAGGAATCACAAGAGCTCTTGGGTTAATTTAGGTTACCTCTGGAGACGCATTTGCAGGTAGATGTTCGGCAGGTTTTATAATTCAGCAGCAAAATCTGGAATGTTCATATTTTTGCAGCAGCAGCAGTTCCGGGGTTCCTTATGTGATAGCTTCCGATGGTCTGGAGCAGCGGCTGGCTATTCCGAGGGGACATAGCCATCTTAACGCCTCTACTCTGTCATGTCAAGGTTAGCAAATTATTAGAATAGAACTCAGAATGATTTCTCTTAGAAACATTAGAAAACTGGAGAACAAAAGAAAAACCTCCTTTTTATAGTAGAATTTAACAATAGAACTGCCCTGGAGCATTACAAAAATATATCGGACTTATCAGCTGTAATTAAATCATCCGAATGTCTAAAGGAATTCAACATTAATTAATTTCTTTTGTTACTTTCCCTGTCGACATTCGAATTACAAACTAGATTTAATTAAAAATTACTTTTATTAATTAAAGAAAACCTTAAGTGGACATCTGCTGTTTTTAGATAAACTTATATAACATTAACTAAAAATAATTAAACTATTGTCCCTCATTTATTTTAACAGAAATATTTGGAATAACTTTTATTAAATTAAAGAAAATGATTTTACTTTTTAAATTGCAATATTTGAATCTATTTACTAAACGAATATTTACTAAATGAATTTTATTTTAAATCAAAATATATTACGACGGTAATATATTTGTAAATAGATTCAAACAAAATAACTTTAACAATTTATAATTTTGATATGTTTTAAAATGCATATCATAGTGTGTGTGCAATTACGACTTATATAACCTACTTTTTAATAAATCAAAATTATGTGAACATATACATAATCTATAATCTTTTATTTATTTGGGAATGAGTTATATATATAATACGAGCATTGTACTCGTGGTTTAAAATTAGGCGGGATTTTCGGTATATAAGCATATTGCAGACACACTACGATAGATTGGGGTTCAAACTAAGGTATGAGGGTAGGAAATAGGTGAGAAAAGGTGAAACGAAGATCTGCAAAGCAGACCTTACTGTTTCAATACATAATTCAAGTATTACATTGTGGTTTACATATGTTCCAATATACAACATCTATATAAATCTGCATAACTATATGTGGTACAATTTCTGGACATGTTTGACTTGTCACAAAATAAAAATAAATGATTAGAATTGACCTATACTAGGTTTACATATATTCACACAGAAGTGTAGTATGATATAAAATGAACATATTTGAATTGTCATAAAATAATATAATAAATTATTGAAATTTATATACAGTGTCTATCTGCCATGCATTGGTATTGCCACATAAATGTGTTGTACAATTGATGAATATATTTCCATCATCATATAAAGTACAATAAGTGATTAAATTTTAAATTATTATATTTTAATAATATAACTATTTATTAACATATTTGTGTGTGCACATAGAAATGTGTGTGCATGCTATTGTTTATACAATGATATTTTATCAAAATAAAATTAAAAATATCTTCTTTCGTATTAATGATATTTATAATTACAAAATAAAATTATTAAAAATATCTTCTTTCATAATTAATTCAATGTTGAAAATATATAAAATTCACCTATATGTGTGTATATAAAGAAAAAAAATAACATGAATCAGTTATTAAATTCTTTTATAAAAAGTTTGCTTTTTCTTTGTTTTTTGACAAGTTACTCTAAAAAGATTTTTTTCGATTTCTTCTTGTTTTTTTTTAAATAAGATGTTCAATTAGTTAATTCTTTATTCTTAGATTTTTAATCCAGGCAAGATTATTTACTTGTTTCACTCTCTTTTAAAAAATATAGATTTTAAATACCATTTTCACTATAGAAATTATTTAAAATATCATTCTCAATTGATAAAATATAATACTTTTCACAGTTAACTCCACATTGAAAGTATATAAATTTCACCTGTTCTTTTTAATGATTAAAGTTTATTTTTTAACAGGCTACTCTTAATTATAACATCTTTAAACTTAAAACACAGATTTTAATTTATTTTTTTCTTCAGTAAATGATTTAAAGTAATACCATTCTCAATTATATATCTCACTTTTTTTTAAATGTCATTGTAAAGAATTACTTAAAAGAACTTACTAGCCACAATTTATATAAATATGATGTGACACATTTATCTGTGGTTCCTTGTGTAGAAATAAAGCAGCATACATATAATTAATCATTGTCACTCCAATTTCAGCTGCACTTTATATAAATATGATGATATGCTCACCTGTGGTTTTTTGCATACACATAAAGCAGCATATGTTTAAACTAATTCTTCAGCAAAGAATCTCTTGGTGAGACAGATATAGCTGAGGTTGCTGTTGGCATTTAATGTACTCCAATTAGACTTCAAGCCAGTTGGTTATAAAGAACAAAGAAGTTGGGTGACCTATGTAATCTAAACTCTGGCATAGTTAACTAATAGACTGCTGCTAGATTTGCCTCAAATTCAACTACATCTGATTCATGGTAGTTATCTGTATAACTCTGGAAAACCAACTAACTCTGGCCAACTCTTACAAAAAAAACTACAAAAAACTATTCTGGCATATTTATTAAAAACTGTTTTTAACTTTGTAATCTTTTCAAATCACTTTTAATTCTTTCAAAAGCAACTTTAAAGTTTTATCAAAAGTATGATCTACAAAAATTTCTACATAGATAGAGAAATGTATACAAGCATTAATTAAAAGATTTCAAAGATAGATAACAGGAATTTTTACAATTATCAGTAGACATTTTATCATAACACATGCTTGTTTTCAATTTCAAAATCAGAATACAATATTAATTAAACCTTTTTAACTGATTAATTTATAATAAAATTCTATTTTAAATTCAAAATTATTTAATCCTTTACTGTGTTATTTATTTTAGGGAAATGAAAAAAATATCTACAAAATTTTCCTCTGTATTTATTTCTACATTTCCTTTCAACTTTATATATATATATATATTTGTGCATGCACTATGTTACTGTGTGCCATGTAACAACTGTTACAATATATATATATATAATAAAAAAATTTAACGGTAAATACAAAAAAATTTATATATATATAATATGTATTTAAAAGACTTTTTAAATAATAGTAAGCATATATGTAAGTGTATATGTAAATGCAAATACATATAAAATGAAATTGTTTTTTAGATCTGAAGAAGACATCTAGGCAGTCGAAAGTGTTATAGAAGAGTTAAATAAAACATTGTGAAAAGTGTAAACAAGAGTATAATTTTTTAAAACATAGATTATTATTCCACTAATTAGTGATACATTAGTAAATAAAGGTTTTACATTATGTTTTATAGATATATTGATATCACTAAGTACAAAAATAAAATGTTGTTTATAAATATGTAAAAACTGTTCAGAACAATGAACTGTTCATGATATACTTTACTACAGTGTATTAAACAAAACATTGACAATAATTGCTATAATATACATATATTAAAGATATTTTGAATAATTTGAGAAAATACTAAGCTTTTGTAGTGGGTGTTAGTGCATTTATTCATAATTTTTTTAAGTTAACCTCATCAATTGAGGATAAGTTTTTAAATAAAATACAATAAATATTAAATTAGTCACAACTCCTATAATGTATGGGTATGGTGGAGTTGTCAAATAAAATATCAGTGAGCAAAAAAACTTCTCATTGATAAAAAAATAAAATATACGCTGTTCTTGAATTTATAGTGACAAATATATAATAAATAAAACCAAGAAAATAATATATTTAGCAATGAAAATAAAAATCCAATTTATCCAAACTACTTTGAACACTTTTTAACAAAAAACTTTTTATTGTGCATATATATACATACATCTACATTTCAACTGTCCTGCACTCTTATTTAAAGATGCAGGACAATCAAAACGTAGGTGGATGATTGAAACATAGGTGCAGGTACAATAAAAAGAGTTTTGCTAAAAAGTGTTCAACGTGGTTTGGATAAATTGGATTTACAGCAAAAATAAAGGAAAGGTTGATTTTGGTAATATTTTTGAATGAAAATAATACTTTACCAAAAAATATAATTTATTTAACAACAACAACAAAAAATATTGACAATAAATAAAACATATGCGAACATACAAATCCATAATAAATAAAATTCCAAAAATAAAACCATTCATGGCCAAAAAACTCTGTCAGATAAAAACAAGCATGAAATATATTAAATAAAAAAAAGCAAATGTTAAGATTATATATATATTGTTGGCTTTTACTAGAGTTGCTGCCGTGAATGATTTATTTTTGCAATTTCATTTATTATAGATTGCATTTTTGTGTATATTTTATTTCCTGTTGATATATTTTTTTTGTTAAAATATATATATTTGGTAAATAAATTATTACTAAATATATTATTTTCTAATTTTATTTAATATATATTTGGTCACTGCAAATTCAAGAATGAACAAATACATTTTATCCTTTATCAATTAATTTTTTCTTTGAACATTAGAATCTACAATGGAGTTCTACATAGTTGGAAATGATACACTATAAATAAACTAAATAAACTTTGCATAAAAAGACAAAAAATACGATCTAAATTGTTCTAAAAATTTCAAATCATTTTTCCAGAAAGAAAAACTTGCAAATAAATTCTTATCATTTTAACACAAAAAATTTCCAATTTGTAAACGAATTATATAGAATATGGTGGCAACTGTGGTTTTGGTATTATTTATTTATTTTAAAGATGTTATCTTAATCATTTTCAAATATTTTTATCCAAAAAAAAAAAAGAATACTTGACACTAAATTATTATATATATTTTTATATTTGAAACAATTTTAATTTTTGAAAATAACATGAGAAATAACTAAATAATTTTAGATTTGTCGTTCACGATTTCATGTGATGTTCAAGCACAACATAACACTTCCAATCAACTGATGAAATTGAGATTTTTTTTTCAATTTTCTAATATTCAATACAGAAAGCTTTAGTTATTAAATCTACTATTATCTAAGTCATGCAAAATATAATTAGAAAATACAATAAAATATATGCTTCTACTAACTTCCTAATTATCTGTTTTAAATAATAGTGCCATCTAGTGACCATGGTAAATGTTTATATGGCTCTTAGTTAAGAAAGAGATAACCATTATCTAATGGAATGAGATGCATTAAAATAAAATTAAAAATAATTAACAAAATTTTTTTTTTAGAGAAAGTAAAGCCAGAGTTGTGTGTGTGTCTGTATAGTTATTTTCAAATCAACTATAAAAGTTGGTTAAAATAAAAAATCTCTGCAGTAATTAAAAGTATAAAAATAAATTGAAATCATCTTTAGTATTATATTCAAAAAATTATTTTCAAACTAACTTTTTATTCTCCTTAGTAATTTTTAACTATATGTAGAAATCATATTCCATTTTTTAAATTCTGCAATGAAAGCTTTTTTAAAGTTTAAAGTTCATAGAAAAGAAAAAAAAGTCGTATTCAGCATTTCCAAAGATATCAAATTGTAATTAAATTATTTAAAGTCAAATATCAGAAGACAAAAAAATTGTACAAAAAATAGAAAAATAATTTGCTTATATTGAAAATGAAAAGTAAACATAAGAAACTCATAAAAACCTATATATAAATGAGAAAAGATTATCTCTAATTTTTAAAACTAGTTTAGTATTTATTTAATTAAAATATTTGGGTTCCTTTTTAAAATTATACAAACTGTCAATGATATGAACACTATAAGATCTTAATACATTTTAAAGATCATATTTTATAGTAATTATATTTTTCTTACGGTCTACTTTAGAAGCAATAATTTATTTCTTTAGTGAATAACACTGGATTTGCAACCCGCATACATCAGTCATTTTTATTTCTTTTATACAATTCCAACTAATGGTTTGAAAGTTTTGACATCCTAAAGTTTTGAACCCAATCTGATTTCTTTTTGTAGCTTTATACATTTGATATTAGCCAAAAAGTATATATTTAGTAATCTCGATTATATGCTAACTGTAGCCATCTTTCACTTTTGGCATGAAATAGTATATCCTAAACAAAATTTCAATTGACTTTCTAAGTTTAATTTCAACATTAGCAATAGGAGCAATTGTCTTATTTAATATAGGTATTAAAAGTAAAATTGAAAAACTTATGGAATGCTTTGCTTGCTATTCTTAGCAATTAGTCCTATAAGGTGTTCTGCTTTATCATATCTATATGTATTTGTGATGAATTGTGATGCATCATATTCTATCTAATTGCTTATTTTTTTTAAAAAAAAAGTGTTTTAAAAGATGGACCAACTGGTGAATGCTGGTTCAACCCAAAATGTACATATTGAAGATCATAGATATTTTTTGCATGTCTTTAGTCATATGTTTATGATTACAACCCTTACAAAGTATTAAAAGTGAATAGAAACCAGTCCATATCTTGTGTGAGGGTGGTGTAGTGAAAATTACACCATATAGGGTGTTTTGAGCTCAGACTTTCACATGACCCTCAACTCTCCACACTATATCATACCACTGATACATCTGACCATATATATGTATAAAAGATAAATAATCAACAATATAAGTACTTTGTGCTAAACCAGCACTCATCAGTTAGTCCAGATTATCATCTCCACACCATACAATAAGTGCTCAGATTTATATTAAGATAGTCAATCTTCATACTTTAATGGACAGGCTTCAATCCACCCCACCCTCCAACTCTTTAGCCATCCATTCTATTAAAAATCTGATGATGGAATGCTCAAAATCCACATTGATTCTGACATTCTCATCATAACCAGGTTGACCATGGGTGTGATGAGAATGTCAGCATCAGTGTGGACTTTGAACATTCCATCATCAGATTTTCAATAGGATGGACTGCTGAAGTGTTGGAGGGTGGAGTGGATTGAAGTTGTCCATTAAGTTATGAAGATTGGCTATTTTAATATAATTCTGAGCACTTATTGTATGCGTGTGTGCTGTTTTAGCACAAAATATGACATTGGTGATGATTTATCTTTTACACATATATATGATCAGGTGTATCAGTGGTATGAGATAGTGTGGAGAGTAGGGGTTGTGTGAAAGTCTGAGCTCAAAATACCGTATATATTACATTGTTGGTACAGGTATGTATATAGCCTGTACGTTAGATATCAGAGAAATATTCATTATTGGATAATCTCTAGTCTAATAAATGCCTATACTTTCATTAAGTCATTTGTGTCAAAGTTGTAAGGGCAACATATTTGACACTTATCAAATAAGCTGTAATAGTTTGATAACTCTGTTATAATTATCTTATTCTTAATAAGTTGTAATGAATCAGATTAAATTTGAGAATATTATATATGTACAAGAAAAAAAAAAGCAATGAAATAGATATAAAGTCAACAATTTTAAAATAGTTTATAACTCAGAAAAAATTAATATATATATATATAAATAATCATTTCTCTTTTAAAAAAAAGGATTATTTTAAAATTTTAATAACAAATAGATTATTAAACAAACAAAATAACGTTATATATATTTAATATTAAAATATAAGAATAGTATATATATATATTGTAACATAAATAAAAGAATCAAAAAAAAAAATATTATTGTAACATAATAAATGAATCAAAAAAAAAAAGATATTACCATACCTGAGTAGTCCATAGAATGATCATAAGTAAAGGTTGATCAAATTATTAATAACCAGTATTTGACTCAGGTATATGGAAATCACGTGAAGTGAGTACACTAGTAATTCAATAAAATATAACTCAGGTATACAAACAGTAATCTTACCCACTTTCATTTCTTGGTTTGATGTTAAGTGCATGTTTAAACAAATACTAAGTGAATATGGTCTAGCAGGGCGCCACTAGATTATCTGAATCTAGACACGGTTATATCTGATAACCTTTTACATGTACCGGGTTTGAATCCCTTCTTGGTACTTTATTTATAATAAAATGGAAGATTTTGCTTTTTGAGCCATATCACTATATGCACTAATATTTAGGTAAAAGTAAAACCTCTATAAACCAAAGTGGAGTATACTAGACATAAATCATTTCTCAGATCTTAACATAACAAATGTGTTTCAACATTTTATAAGTTCACTAGCTCAGATTATATATAACTAATTTAGGATGGCAATTCACTCATCCTTGCATGAAATAGATGATGGGATGTGGTTATAATAATACTAAGAGATCACTAAAAATTATAAAATCAATATTTATTTATGGCCTTTAAACAGTTAAACAGCTCATTAATTAAAACGTTGATGACGATGATGATGATGATGATAATAATAACGATAATGACAAGGGTTTCAATTACAGCTCTAGGACTAAGCCTAAACATAAAACTAATTTTTATAAAGAGATTCCTAATTATTGCTTAATTTTAGCATATTTACTTATATCTTAAATAACTAATATTCAACCATTGAGGATGATGAATAATCACACTTAACAAAGACTACACTTAATGAAATATATACGCCTCGTTTAATAAAACAAACTAATATTTATTACTACATTTCTAACATATACATAAAAATTTCTAGATAAATATGAAAATTGACATGAATAATAATAATAATTGATTATATAACACTCCTCAGATTAATTTTAAGTTCTTCCCCCTTTCCCTTCAAATGTATTTTGTATTAAGTTGGACGTCACATTGACCATGATTTTCACTCCATGAGAAAAATATTTCAAGAGAAAAAAAAAATATTATCTGCTCATTAGCACACATACTTTAAAAATCCAACATGTAAATAGAAAAAAAAAATGTTAGTAAAATTGAAAGAGCCAGTTTTAGAAAAAAGTTTTAAATTATTTTCTCCCCCTCCCTTCCAAGCGCTGAAATCTATACTGAACTTGAAACAAAATAATCTAATATTCTAATACTACTCATTATTTCACATTCACTTCCAATTATACACATATAAAAATATTATTATGTATGTGCGTGTTTTATCCCATCATAACAAAATATTATTAAAACCAAAATAATAATATTAGTTAAAACTAAAATCATAATACCATAAAAAAAAAAAATGGAAAAAAAATTGTTTTACATATTAATATTGTAAAATTAATAAACAAATCATTTTTATACATTCAAGATCATTTATGAAGCTCAAAGTTATTATTAGTAAGACATTCTTGTTTTAATCGATCTGAATAGTCTTTAAAAGTTCTTTAAATAAAAATATACCACTTTATTGCTAAAATGTTTATTAAGACTGATATCATAAAGAAAATAGATATAAAAAGTCATATTACCGATCTTTTTGTTTGTGGCGAATTTCCAAGGGTTCAAACTTGTCTTGTATAATGTTTATATTTCTGTAGCTACCATTTCCGTTTTACTGGGAACAATCTCTTTCTTGAGGTGTATAACTATTTGATGATGATGACTCTATTGAGGTTATTTGCTTTAGTGGACAATTTGGAAATCATTATAGTAAATTTTCTTCTCTTCTTGTCAAGCATGTGGATGAAATACAGCAGTTGTTTTCCCATTTGTAAATTTTCTTGAGTTCAAAATCAGTTGTTGTAACAATTAATTGGACTTGATGATTAATATTTATCAGTAGATTAATTCATCTTCTTTGAATGCGGGTGAATGCTTTCTTTCTTCTATTAAAAACATCTTATTTATCTGGTCAGTTGAAAGGTGTAGAATATTATTTTAGACACATCTTTTCTTTCCTATGTGATGTGCAGCTTCCCCAGATGGTCAGGAATCGATGGAATATACATATAATTTTTCTAGCAAGGCATTTTTTTATATTTTCAGCATTAAATTTGATAGTTTAACAATCTCAATCAATCACAATAATAATTCAAGACAGCTTTTTATATCCAATTTTTAGCTAACTTAACCAATCAGAGATAGCATCACTTGCTATTTTTGGACAAATTTGTTTTAATTAGATCTCTAATTTATTTTCAACCAAAGTATTTTTCAACTGAAAAGTTTAATCCTTTTTCCAGACACTTTTGTTTTAAAAAAAAAAATAGACTCAATTCTTATTTCCTTTCTTTTGTTTTTTTTCTTTCTTTTTAACATCCAGGTAACACTTCAAATCTTTGAGCTTCCTTCTTTAGATCTTGATAAGGCAATTTCAAAATTATAGCTCCAAAGTGACAATCATTTACAAAAAAAATTCACTACAAAGATCGATATCTGATTAAACAGATTTCCTGTTTTAACAAAAAAAAAATTGTACAAAAAAAAATAATTTAACAGATTTAATACTTCCTTTTCTTTCAATATTTAGGAAATGTAAAATTTTGTATGTAATGTACACACATCCTGCATTCTTTCAAATCATTCATAAACTAACCTTAAATACTATAATTGCTAGCTTAGTAATTATAACCCAATTATTTAATTAAATCTGTAACTTTTAAATCCCACTTATAATTAAAGAAAAGCAAAATAGAAGTATAGAATAAAAATGTTAGAATTGATCAAGCATAGCTTAGTTTTAAAGAAAGTTAAAATGTTTAATATTTGAAATATAAAACAATTAAATAATTTACACATACATTGCCTATATGTATGCATTATAACTTTGCTTTTTTTTTTAAAGAAAAATTAAATATTAAATAGTTTAAATGTGTGTATTACCTTTCTATCAACACACAAACAAATAAAGCATATAATTGTTGACCCATTCTTTCTCTGTTTAAAGCTTTTAGAACTGGACCTTGTAGGGTTTGAACTTGGATGCCCTACAACTTCCTTTATGGTTATATAAAATTGTGATGATGATTTTGTTTTACCTTTTCTACATGCACATTACTATAAATTTGGCTAGTGACCAAATTGTAATGGCACAACTTTCTCCCCCTTCGGATAAAATCATCAGCACTTTTGTTTTAACTATATTATTAAAAAAAAATCCTAACCAATAAATACACTAATAATAATAAACACTTATAATATATATAAAAAAAAAATTAACTACTGGTAAATATATCTTTCATTAAAAAAAAAATAATTTATTTGGAGATCTTTGCCAGGCTATTCTGCTGAAGTATAAGGGATCAAACTCCTAGCATTATAGGTTCCTTTGTTCCCCTCAAGAGCAGCAAGCATAAAGGCATTTTCTCCTATTTTCTTGGTAATTTGGAATGGCTTTTTCTTTTCAAATCATATTGCGGTCTGCATAAAAATGCACCTGTACATCCAGTCCCTTTTTAATATTTCCATTTTTCATCTTGACTGGATATTTATAAAACATATCTGGAGGAATTATTTTATATAATCTCCTATTACAAACTCTATTTAGAAATATTATTATTTTGGTTTTAATAATATTTTGTTATGATGGGATAAAACACGCACATACATAATAATATTTTTATATGTGTATAATTGGAAGTGAATGTGAAATAATGAGTAGTATTAGAATATTAGATTATTTTGTTTCAAGTTCAGTATAGATTTCAGCGCTTGGAAGGGAGGGGGAGAAAATAATTTAAAACTTTTTTCTAAAACTGGCTCTTTCAATTTTACTAACATTTTTTTTTCTATTTACATGTTGGATTTTTAAAGTATGTGTGCTAATGAGCAGATAATATTTTTTTTTCTCTTGAAATATTTTTCTCATGGAGTGAAAATCATGGTCAATGTGACGTCCAACTTAATACAAAATACATTTGAAGGGAAAGGGGGAAGAACTTAAAATTAATCTGAGGATTGTTATATAATCAATTATTATTATTATTCATGTCAATTTTCATATTTATCTAGAAATTTTTATGTATATGTTAGAAATGTAGTAATAAATATTAGTTTGTTTTATTAAACGAGGCGTATATATTTCATTAAGTGTAGTCTTTGTTAAGTGTGATTATTCATCATCCTCAATGGTTGAATATTAGTTATTTAAGATATAAGTAAATATGCTAAAATTAAGCAATAATTAGGAATCTCTTTATAAAAATTAGTTTTATGTTTAGGCTTAGTCCTAGAGCTGTAATTGAAACCCTTGTCATTATCGTTATTATTATCATCATCATCATCATCGTCATCAACGTTTTAATTAATGAGCTGTTTAACTGTTTAAAGGCCATAAATAAATATTGATTTTATAATTTTTAGTGATCTCTTAGTATTATTATAACCACATCCCATCATCTATTTCATGCAAGGATGAGTGAATTGCCATCCTAAATTAGTTATATATAATCTGAGCTAGTGAACTTATAAAATATTGAAACACATTTGTTATGTTAAGATCTGAGAAATGATTTATGTCTAATATACTCCACTTTGGTTTAAAGATGTTTTACTTTTACCTAACTATTAGTGCTTATAGTGATATGGCTCAAAAAGCAAAATCTTCCATTTTTTATAAATAAAGTACCAAGAAGGAATTCAAACCCGGTACATGTAAAAGGTTATCAGATATAACCGTGTCTAGATTCAGATAATCTAGTGGCGCCCTGCTAGACCATATTCACTTAGTATTTGTTTAAACATGCACTTAACATCAAACCAAGGAATGAAAGTGGATAAAACCTACCGCCTGTATACCTGAGTTATATTTTATTGAATTACTAGTGTACTCACTTCACGTGATTTCCATATACCTGAGTCAAATACTGGTTATTAATAATTTGATCAACCTTTACTTATGATCATTCTATGGACTACTCAGGTATGGTAATATCTTTTTTTTTTTGATTCATTTATTATGTTACAATAATATTTTTTTTTTGATTCTTTTATTTATGTTACAATGGCGCCCAACGTGGGGCGCCATTGTAACATAAATAAAAGAATCAAAAAAAAATATTATTGTAACATAATAAATGAATCAAAAAAAAAAAGATATTACCATACCTGAGTAGTCCATAGAATGATCATAAGTAAAGGTTGATCAAATTATTAATAACCAGTATTTGACTCAGGTATATGGAAATCACGTGAAGTGAGTACACTAGTAATTCAATAAAATATAACTCAGGTATACAAACAGTAATCTTACCCACTTTCATTTCTTGGTTTGATGTTAAGTGCATGTTTAAACAAATACTAAGTGAATATGGTCTAGCAGGGCGCCACTAGATTATCTGAATCTAGACACGGTTATATCTGATAACCTTTTACATGTACCGGGTTTGAATCCCTTCTTGGTACTTTATTTATAATAAAATGGAAGATTTTGCTTTTTGAGCCATATCACTATAAGCACTAATAGTTAGGTAAAAGTAAAACATCTTTAAACCAAAGTGGAGTCTATTAGACATAAATCATTTCTCAGATCTTAACATAACAAATGTGTTTCAATATTTTATAAGTTCACTAGCTCAGATTATATATAACTAATTTAGGATGGCAATTCACTCATCCTTGCATGAAATAGATGATGGGATGTGGTTATAATAATACTAAGAGATCACTAAAAATTATAAAATCAATATTTATTTATGGCCTTTAAACAGTTAAACAGCTCATTAATTAAAACATTGATGACGATGATGATGATGATGATAATAATAACGATAATGACAAGGGTTTCAATTACAGCTCTAGGACTAAGCCTAAACATAAAACTAATTTTTATAAAGAGATTCCTAATTATTGCTTAATTTTAGCATATTTACTTATATCTTAAATAACTAATATTCAACCATTGAGGATGATGAATAATCACACTTAACAAAGACTACACTTAATGAAATATATACGCCTCGTTTAATAAAACAAATTAATATTTATTACTACATTTCTAACATATACATAAAAATTTCTAGATAAATATGAAAATTGACATGAATAATAATAATAATTGATTATATAACACTCCTCAGATTAATTTTAAGTTCTTCCCCCTTTCCCTTCAAATGTATTTTGTATTAAGTTGGACGTCACATTGACCATGATTTTCAAATCATTCATAAACTAACCTTAAATACTATAATTGCTAGCTTAGTAATTATAACCCAATTATTTAATTAAATCTGTAACTTTTAAATCCCACTTATAATTAAAGAAAAGCAAAATAGAAGTATAGAATAAAAATGTTAGAATTGATCAAGCATAGCTTAGTTTTAAAGAAAGTTAAAATGTTTAATATTTGAAATATAAAACAATTAAATAATTTACACATACATTGCCTATATGTATGCATTATAACTTTGCTTTTTTTTTAAAGAAAAATTAAATATTAAATAGTTTAAATGTGTGTATTACCTTTCTATCAACACACAAACAAATAAAGCATATAATTGTTGACCCATTCTTTCTCTGTTTAAAGCTTTTAGAACTGGACCTTGTAGGGTTTGAACTTGGATGCCCTACAACTTCCTTTATGGTTATATAAAATTGTGATGATGATTTTGTTTTACCTTTTCTACATGCACATTACTATAAATTTGGCTAGTGACCAAATTGTAATGGCACAACTTTCTCCCCCTTCGGATAAAATCATCAGCACTTTTGTTTTAACTATATTATTAAAAAAAAATCCTAACCAATAAATACACTAATAATAATAAACACTTATAATATATATAAAAAAAAAATTAACTACTGGTAAAATATATCTTTCATTAAAAAAAAAAAATAATTTATTTGGAGATCTTTGCCAGGCTATTCTGCTGAAGTATAAGGGATCAAACTCCTAGCATTATAGGTTCCTTTGTTCCCCTCAAGAGCAGCAAGCATAAAGGCATTTTCTCCTATTTTCTTGGTAATTTGGAATGGCTTTTTCTTTTCAAATCATATTGCGGTCTGCATAAAAATGCACCTGTACATCCAGTCCCTTTTTAATATTTCCATTTTTCATCTTGACTGGATATTTATAAAACATATCTGGAGGAATTATTTTATATAACCTCCTATTACAAACTCTATTTAGAAATATGGACTCTTGGTACCATACATAATATGCCTTCAAGTTTTTCAGAGAGATTGACTCTCTATACAATACATACTTTATTTTTAAATTTTCTAGAAAGATCGACTCTCTGTACCATATATAATTCATCCTTAAATCTTCCAGAGAGATTGATTCTCTGGGCCACGTATAATTTATTTTTAAATTTTCTAGAAAGGTTGACTCTTTGTACCATATATAAGGCACATTTAAATTTTCCAGAGCATTTACATTTTTCAGAGAGATAGATTCTCTGACCCATATATAATGGACATTTAAACTCTTCAGAGAGATTGACTCTCTGTGCCATGTATAATTTATTTTTAAACTCTCTAAAAAGGTGGATTCTTTGTACCAAATATAAGGCACACTTAAATTTAACAGAGCATTTAAATTTTTCAGAGAGATTGATTCTCTGTCTGATACACACTGGACATTTACATTTTTCAGAGAGATTGCCTCTCTGTACCAGATATAACTTATTTTTGACTTTTCCAGAGCAGTTGAATTTTTCAGAGAGATTTGGACATTTACATTTTTCAGAGAGATTGCCTCTCTATACCATATATAAGGTATCTCCAATCTATTTAAGAAGACAGATTTTTGAAACCACACATGCTGGTTAGTTACTAGATTGAGAACTACAGACTGTTGAAACTTTTGTTCTCTTTCTAAAATAACTGGTTTCATCTCCATTATTGCCTCTCTTAAATCAATCATCTTATTGGATGCATGAAGTTTTTCTTCCAATTCTCATTTCCTTCTTTTCACTTCATGATCTATCCCAATCTGCTCTTTGGTCATCACCTCATGTATTCTTTTTACTGAGAGATTAGATTTTATGGCTACTATTGGCCTTTCCACTTCTTGTGATCTACTCCCCTCTATCAGTATATTAGCTGATTTACCTATTTCTTCCTCTAATCTCTCGCTCCTTTCTCTATTATCAGTATTCTGACAATCTAGCTTATCTTTTAACACTAGTGATCTTTGACTACCTTCTATTATGCTCTCTATGGATTGACATATCCTTTGTCCTAGACTTTCCATCCTTTGCTTACTATCTTCTCTTAGACTCTCTATGCTTATTATACTGTGCTTACTATCTTCTCTTAGACTCTCTATACTTATTATACTGTGCTTACTATCTTCTCTTAGATTTTCTATACTTTGCTTACTATCTTCTCTTAGACTCTCTATACTTTTATTATTTTTCTCTATCTTTTGTTCTAGATTTACCATACTTTTATTATTTTTCTCTATCTTTTGTTCTAGATTTATCATACTTTGCTTACTCTCCTCTCTCATACTTCTGAGCATCTGCATTATCATGTCCATGTCTGATGGTGCTATCTTTTCTATCTGAGCCTCTTCCATATTATAATTTAGTTCACTCATGTTATAAAACTATGTATATCCCATCTGTACTTCCCTGACCATCAGAAATCCACACATCTTCTCCCTGTCTGACACCTATTCTGACCAACTGACTGATTTGATTTTCACCTTATTATGCATTACAAATACAACAAAAAAAAATTTTAATATCCTTATTTAATGAACTACACAACAATAATCTATATAGTGCATGTCTGTCTGTAATAGCCCAAATTATACATTCATCCATTCTCCCAGAAATCCGACAGATATTGACAGTCCACAGAATGACTAGCAGTTCACAATCTTGAGATAAATAGAAGAATTCAGTCACAGCACTATAATCACACAATGCATCACGAGCACTCAGAAGATCATCCCAATTCGATCACTATTAACTACCACAACCCTTGATTAAATGAAGCAAACTCTGTTGCAATAAAAGATGTATTAAGTCTTAGGGGCTAAAATAGATAAACTATGCCTTGCTCTCTCTCTTGGAGTCTTATGTGGCAAGTATCAAGGAATGCCCTGCTTATTATAGACTACAAAAACGAAACCTTGCTCTCTCTCTTGGAGACTTATAGGCTGATATCATGGCAGGACTACTGTTAACTGCTTCATGATAAAATAAGAATAACATATAAACTTGATTGGAAAACTATGCCGTGCTCTCTCTCTTGGAGACTTATAGGCTGGTATCATGGCAGGTCTGCTGTTAACTGCTTCATGATAAAATAAAGATAACATATAAATTGGGTTGGAGCAGTGAATGGGTTTGATCATTCATAAGTTACACGAAATACATAGCATTCTCAAGGCAATGACAAAACTCCTCACTCATCATGAAAACTGCAATCTAACCAACCAAACTCCAATGATCAACCATCCAATCAAACCTCTAAAATCATAGACTTTTTACAAAATGAACTCCCCAAACACACATGAGACTACTATTCCATAATTCATCACTATTACTATGCCTATCCTATCTGGCAATAAATTATTTTAATGTTCCACAAAAAAAATCTATTATTTATTTCACCTTTGTCTTAAGTTGTGCCATTACAATTTGGTCACTAGCCAAATTTATAGTAATGTGCATGTAGAAAAGGTAAAACAAAATCATCATCACAATTTTATATAACCATAAAGGAAGTTGTAGGGCATCCAAGTTCAAACCCTACAAGGTCCAGTTCTAAAAGCTTTAAACAGAGAAAGAATGGGTCAACAATTATATGCTTTATTTGTTTGTGTGTAGATAGAAAGGTAATACACACATTTAAACTATTTAATATTTAATTTTTCTTTAAAAAAAAAAGCAAAGTTATAATGCATACATATAGGCAATGTATGTGTAAATTATTTAATTGTTTTATATTTCAAATATTAAACATTTTAACTTTCTTTAAAACTAAGCTATGCTTGATCAATTCTAACATTTTTATTCTATACTTCTATTTTGCTTTTCTTTAATTATAAGTGGGATTTAAAAGTTACAGATTTAATTAAATAATTGGGTTATAATTACTAAGCTAGCAATTATAGTATTTAAGGTTAGTTTATGAATGATTTGAAAATCATGGTCAATGTGACGTCCAACTTAATACAAAATACATTTGAAGGGAAAGGGGAAGAACTTAAAATTAATCTGAGGAGTGTTATATAATCAATTATTATTATTATTCATGTCAATTTTCATATTTATCTAGAAATTTTTATGTATATGTTAGAAATGTAGTAATAAATATTAGTTTGTTTTATTAAACGAGGCGTATATATTTCATTAAGTGTAGTCTTTGTTAAGTGTGATTATTCATCATCCTCAATGGTTGAATATTAGTTATTTAAGATATAAGTAAATATGCTAAAATTAAGCAATAATTAGGAATCTCTTTATAAAAATTAGTTTTATGTTTAGGCTTAGTCCTAGAGCTGTAATTGAAACCCTTGTCATTATCGTTATTATTATCATCATCATCATCATCGTCATCAACGTTTTAATTAATGAGCTGTTTAACTGTTTAAAGGCCATAAATAAATATTGATTTTATAATTTTTAGTGATCTCTTAGTATTATTATAACCACATCCCATCATCTATTTCATGCAAGGATGAGTGAATTGCCATCCTAAATTAGTTATATATAATCTGAGCTAGTGAACTTATAAAATATTGAAACACATTTGTTATGTTAAGATCTGAGAAATGATTTATGTCTAATATACTCCACTTTGGTTTAAAGATGTTTTACTTTTACCTAACTATTAGTGCTTATAGTGATATGGCTCAAAAAGCAAAATCTTCCATTTTTTATAAATAAAGTACCAAAAAGGAATTCAAACCCGGTACATGTAAAAGGTTATCAGATATAACCGTGTCTAGATTCAGATAATCTAGTGGCGCCCTGCTAGACCATATTCACTTAGTATTTGTTTAAACATGCACTTAACATCAAACCAAGGAATGAAAGTGGATAAAACCTACTGCCTGTATACCTGAGTTATATTTTATTGAATTACTAGTGTACTCACTTCACGTGATTTCCATATACCTGAGTCAAATACTGGTTATTAATAATTTGATCAACCTTTACTTATGATCATTCTATGGACTACTCAGGTATGGTAATATCTTTTTTTTTTTGATTCATTTATTATGTTACAATAATATTTTTTTTTTGATTCTTTTATTTATGTTACAATGGCGCCCCACGTTGGGCGCCATTGTAACATAAATAAAAGAATCAAAAAAAAAATATTATTGTAACATAATAAATGAATCAAAAAAAAAAAGATATTACCATACCTGAGTAGTCCATAGAATGATCATAAGTAAAGGTTGATCAAATTATTAATAACCAGTATTTGACTCAGGTATATGGAAATCACGTGAAGTGAGTACACTAGTAATTCAATAAAATATAACTCAGGTATACAAACAGTAATCTTACCCACTTTCATTTCTTGGTTTGATGTTAAGTGCATGTTTAAACAAATACTAAGTGAATATGGTCTAGCAGGGCGCCACTAGATTATCTGAATCTAGACACGGTTATATCTGATAACCTTTTACATGTACCGGGTTTGAATCCCTTCTTGGTACTTTATTTATAATAAAATGGAAGATTTTGCTTTTTGAGCCATATCACTATATGCACTAATATTTAGGTAAAAGTAAAACCTCTATAAACCAAAGTGGAGTATACTAGACATAAATCATTTCTCAGATCTTAACATAACAAATGTGTTTCAATATTTTTATAAGTTCACTAGCTCAGATTATATATAACTAATTTAGGATGGCAATTCACTCATCCTTGCATGAAATAGATGATGGGATGTGGTTATAATAATACTAAGAGATCACTAAATATTATAAAATCAATATTTATTTATGGCCTTTAAACAGTTAAACAGCTCATTAATTAAAACGTTGATGACGATGATGATGATGATGATAATAATAACGATAATGACAAGGGTTTCAATTACAGCTCTAGGACTAAGCCTAAACATAAAACTAATTTTTATAAAGAGATTCCTAATTATTGCTTAATTTTAGCATATTTACTTATATCTTAAATAACTAATATTCAACCATTGAGGATGATGAATAATCACACTTAACAAAGACTACACTTAATGAAATATATACGCCTCGTTTAATAAAACAAACTAATATTTATTACTACATTTCTAACATATACATAAAAATTTCTAGATAAATATGAAAATTGACATGAATAATAATAATAATTGATTATATAACAATCCTCAGATTAATTTTAAGTTCTTCCCCCTTTCCCTTCAAATGTATTTTGTATTAAGTTGGACGTCACATTGACCATGATTTTCACTCCATGAGAAAAATATTTCAAGAGAAAAAAAAATATTATCTGCTCATTAGCACACATACTTTAAAAATCCAACATGTAAATAGAAAAAAAAAATGTTAGTA
The DNA here is from genome assembly GCA_028023455.1 of Epiperipatus broadwayi. Classification (NCBI taxonomy): domain Eukaryota; kingdom Metazoa; phylum Onychophora; class Udeonychophora; order Euonychophora; family Peripatidae; genus Epiperipatus; species Epiperipatus broadwayi. Next base: position 3,568,252 of record JAQFVV010000033.1, read on the forward strand.
AAATTGAAAGAGCCAGTTTTAGAAAAAAGTTTTAAATTATTTTCTCCCCCTCCCTTCCAAGCGCTGAAATCTATACTGAACTTGAAACAAAATAATCTAATATTCTAATACTACTCATTATTCCACATTCACTTCCAATTATACACATATAAAAATATTATTATGTATGTGCGTGTTTTATCCCATAATAACAAAATATTATTAAAACCAAAATAATAATATTAGTTAAAACTAAAATCATAATACCATAAAAAAAAAAAAAAAAAATTGTTTTACATATTAATATTGTAAAATTAATAAACAAATCATTTTTATACATTCAAGATCATTTATGAAGCTCAAAGTTATTATTAGTAAGACATTCTTGTTTTAATCGATCTGAATAGTCTTTAAAAGTTCTTTAAATAAAAATATACCACTTTATTGCTAAAATGTTTATTAAGACTGATATCATAAAGAAAATAGATATAAAAAGTCATATTACCGATCTTTTTGTTTGTGGCGAATTTCCAAGGGTTCAAACTTGTCTTGTATAATGTTTATATTTCTGTAGCTACCATTTCCGTTTTACTGGGAACAATCTCTTTCTTGAGGTGTATAACTATTTGATGATGATGACTCTATTGAGGTTATTTGCTTTAGTGGACAATTTGGAAATCATTATAGTAAATTTTCTTCTCTTCTTGTCAAGCATGTGGATGAAATACAGCAGTTGTTTTCCCATTTGTAAATTTTCTTGAGTTCAAAATCAGTTGTTGTAACAATTAATTGGACTTGATGATTAATATTTATCAGTAGATTAATTCATCTTCTTTGAATGCAGGTGAATGCTTTCTTTCTTCTATTAAAAACATCTTATTTATCTGGTCAGTTGAAAGGTGTAGAATATTATTTTAGACACATCTTTTCTTTCCTATGTGATGTGCAGCTTCCCCAGATGGTCAGGAATCGATGGAACATACATATAATTTTTCTAGCAAGGCATTTTTTTATATTTTCAGCATTAAATTTGATAGTTTAACAATCTCAATCAATCACAATAATAATTCAAGACAGCTTTTTATATCCAATTTTTAGCTAACTTAACCAATCAGAGATAGCATCACTTGCTATTTTTGGACAAATTTGTTTTAATTAGATCTCTAATTTATTTTCAACCAAAGTATTTTTCAACTGAAAAGTTTAATCCTTTTTCCAGACACTTTTGTTTTAAAAAAAAAAATAGACTCAATTCTTATTTCCTTTCTTTTGTTTTTTTCTTTCTTTTTAACATCCAGGTAACACTTCAAATCTTTGAGCTTCCTTCTTTAGATCTTGATAAGGCAATTTCAAAATTATAGCTCCAAAGTGACAATCATTTACAAAAAAATTCACTACAAAGATCGATATCTGATTAAACAGATTTCCTGTTTTAACAAAAAAAAAATTGTACAAAAAAAAATAATTTAACAGATTTAATACTTCCTTTTCTTTCAATATTTAGGAAATGTAAAATTTTGTATGTAATGTACACACATCCTGCATTCTTTCAAATCATTCATAAACTAACCTTAAATACTATAATTGCTAGCTTAGTAATTATAACCCAATTATTTAATTAAATCTGTAACTTTTAAATCCCACTTATAATTAAAGAAAAGCAAAATAGAAGTATAGAATAAAAATGTTAGAATTGATCAAGCATAGCTTAGTTTTAAAGAAAGTTAAAATGTTTAATATTTGAAATATAAAACAATTAAATAATTTACACATACATTGCCTATATGTATGCATTATAACTTTGCTTTTTTTTAAAGAAAAATTAAATATTAAATAGTTTAAATGTGTGTATTACCTTTCTATCAACACACAAACAAATAAAGCATATAATTGTTGACCCATTCTTTCTCTGTTTAAAGCTTTTAGAACTGGACCTTGTAGGGTTTGAACTTGGATGCCCTACAACTTCCTTTATGGTTATATAAAATTGTGATGATGATTTTGTTTTACCTTTTCTACATGCACATTACTATAAATTTGGCTAGTGACCAAATTGTAATGGCACAATATATATATATATAAGCTAATTGCAATTAAAGGAGATTTTTTTCAAAATAACTTTTATTTGTGCCTCTTTGCCCATTGTCAATATCATTAGATTACAATAATGTCTAAATTACACTTATTCTACCTCCCCTTTTCACCTATACATAATCCAACTGACAAACAATCCTAGTGATTACCATGTTTAGCACTATTTCACATGCAATTTTTCTGGGCAAAACAATCATCTTTTGATAACCCTGGACAAATAATAAGTACAATCTACAGAGACCTATCAAAGCAGCCTGCTTAATAAATTACAACTTGAATTTTGTCACGACCCAGTGTCTTCACTCCAAGTTCTGTGGATCCTGATCACACTTCATGTTATTCCAAACATACCTGATTTGTAAATAAGTTGTATAATAGAATCATATAACTCAAATAATCAGAAATATAAATTGGGCTCCCTCAAGTCGGTATTGATTACATCCATCCAAACTGAAGGCCTAACTTTATATCCTTTCAGAGGTCAGGACAATTGACCTCAATCAATGGAGGTAATCAAACATTTACTCAATGTTCAATCAGCCTTTCTGCTTCTCAGTAACAGTGTCCTATAAGTTATGAGCTCATCAGGGAATATGGATACAAGTCTTTTGAGTTTAAAGTATAATAAATTGTTGTCACAAGAATGTCTTCATGTACATAATAACAGTGAATACTTAGAGTATGTTAATCAATGAGTTCATTAGAGTATTCTATCCAATTGATATAGACTTGCCAAATTAACTCTGGACCAAGTTTAATCCACCATCCATTCCTGAAACGTCCTCTTGTCGCGACATCTTTTCCAGCTTTTTAATTTTTTTAAGAAAAATTTTATGAAAGGTTTGTTCAGTTCCACCTTGAAATATTAAAATGTCCTGTGCTGCCCAAATAGAAAAGTTCACTTGAGTTGCAAGTCTGATCAACCCAAATTCACCTTTTTTGATTGCTTTGGTAATATCAACTGTGGCAGTATTTTTTATCCGACATTTGTATTAGGAACCAACTCCGTATATAGTTCCACTTTTCACAATCTTGCATAATTTGTGCATGATCCTCCTCAGCTTTATTACAGAGAGGGCATATAGTATCCAAACTACTAATCCCTTTCCTATAATTTTAGAAAGGCTCAAGTAGGGAAGACTCTAAGACTGACCTTGAGCAAAAAGTTTACCAGTTTCGGTTCTAATTTTGACCTCTTGGTCAGTCTCACAAATCCAATTATACCAAGTAAGGATTTACTTTTTTCTTCAACCTCATTATTATGTGAGAGCCCATAAGTATCCCAATAAGATAATTTTCCTGCAAACAAGTTGCTGGAAGTCTTGATGTTGTTGATGACTATCGAGACCTGTTGCTCCAACCAAACACCCTCTTTAGGTGGAGGGGGTCGATCTGTAGGCACCACTTTAATGCATGGTAAGAGACACTCAATTTTCTCATTCTCACACAACAACCTGACCAAGATGTTATGGGTCCATTGCAGGAGAAAATTCTTAGGGAATGCAGCCCTAAACTATTCAACTTATTAGGTTGTTGAAGGATTCTCATGCTGATTACTGGCATCTCTCCCACAGAACAGCTTCTTACATAGTGTTTCACATATTTCACTTCATTTAATAAACACCCTTGTTGGGGAAAAGCCCGCCAAAAAGTAAGTTATCTTTGGCAGCATCACTACATTTAGTACTGCAACCTTTCCCAACAATGACAGAGGGACCATCCTCAAGGAATTTACAGTTTTTTTTTACCTTACCAAATAAGGCTTCCTCCAGCTCTTTTCTCATAACATTGGGGGGGGGGGAGGGAGCCAATTGGAAGCCAAGAAATTTATGTGGGGCTCTAAATCTCCTTGGGATTTGTTTCCCAGTTCTAATCAACCATAAGCCAATTACTCCTCATTGACCTTTAGACCAAAGTCACAACAACCTGGTCTAATATCTTCTCTAGCTTACCAACCTCCTCCAATAAAGAAAAAATACCACCACACCATCTGTGTAGGAAAGGTGGTGAGTGTTCTCTCCCAGCAATGGAATAGCAACTCCGGTTAGAGATGCCTCAATGATCAACAGGAAAGGATTGATGTAGGCCATAAAAAAAGAGAGCAATCAGTGGCGAGCCATGAGGGATGGAAACACAGGGCCGAAAATCGAGATTTAAACCCAAGAGTTTTAATTTCGTTTCAGTCATCCATTCTACCTAATACAAACTGATACACATGACCACATACATATGAAAAAAATAAATAATTTCCAAAATATGTATTTCATGCTAAAACAGTACTTATCGGTTGGTCCATATCATCATCTCCCACACACACACATATATAATCAGTGATTTGTTTATATTAAGATAGCAAATCTACAAACTTTAATGGGCAGATTTCAATTCTCTCCCCTATCCAATTTTTCAGCCATCCATATCATTGAAAATCTGATGATGAAATGCTCAAAGCCTGGGTCGATGCCAATACTATTGTCATAACCCATGTTGACTTTATATTAATCTGATCCCTCATATGTCAAATCTTAACATGCCCATTTAAACACCCAGTTTGGGGTTAAATGCCCTTTAATTATATATGTATTCAACAAACTACATATAATATTTTAAAAATTCACTTTATCTCATAATAATCAACATAAAATCAACGTTTTTTTATTTTATTTTTTAAAAAAGAGATAAATGTGTAAAATGACACTATACATGTATACATATTTAATATGTTCATATGAATTATAATCAAGCCAATTACAACATAACATATTTTTAAATTAATGATATACTCATATAAAACTGCTACAATGAAGATGATCACCTATTTATTATTAATAGATAAGATCAGTATAAAAGTTAAAAGTAAAGTGTCATTAAATTGATTAGCCACTGCATAAATGTCTCATGAAGGTGTTTACAATAAAATGTTATGTAAAGAAAATTGGCAGAGATAAATTGTATAATGAAGAGACTAATTAAGCTGCTAAATTAAAAAAAAATAATTAAAACCTAGGAAGTGGGAATTTTTACCATTACCTTGATAAGTGCTTTGACTTATATGAATGTTGATATAAAAAAGAAATTCCTGAAACAGGAGAGAAAGGCCAAAAATATATATACATCGGCAAATGTATTACAGTAAAATAAAGTGATCTTTAATGAAAGATTTGAAAGACCAGGCACTTTTATACCTGGAGCCTAATTGCAAATATAGGGGATTCGAATTCAGACTTTCAAACCCCCTCACTATCCACACTATCTCATACTACTTATGCACATGATTACATACATGCAGAAAAGATAATCGATATAAAATATTTTTTAAAATGCTGTAAATCAAACAAAACAAATAATAACAGGTATAGACAATGAGCACTGTCAATTGCTCAAAAAGATTTGTGATAAATGCTTAGCCAGAAAAAGCATTTAAAATATCTCTGGCAGAACCCCCCCCCCAAACCTCTGACCGTGGTTTCGTGCTTTGGCATCCTCAGAGAGGTCATAGGATGGCTTCAAACCCTAGATCTAAAAATACCAACCCAACAAAAGCTTGTTTATTATAAAAAAAAAAATATTTCACTTAAGAAAGATTATTTGTAAATTTTCTATAATAATGAATTAATGAATTATTGATCTTAGATCCATAATTCATCAATATGTTCACTACTCAAGATTTTGATTTTTGATCTCTTCTTATACTTCCTCAAACATATTATCTTTACTGGAGATATAATATTTATCTGTTTAGTTTTTAATAAAATCAATACTATTATTTTAAATTATTTTACTTATACAATGGTATTATTCTATTTCAGTTCATCATCACTTTTATTGTAGTTCTGTATTAAACATTACTAATCCTCATTTTCAATCTATTGTAAAATAATCTTTTTGAATTGGATCAAGTTTTTATTCTCTTCTTACTATTCCGAGAAACTTTTTTTATCTTTCCTATCCACTTCACTTGTTGTTTCTTTCTAAATTTTTTACAGATTGTTGAGTTCCACTTTATAATTTCAATTGTTCTTCTAATGCTATTTTTTCTAATAATATTTCCAGTCAACTTTAAGTTTGTTGACTCTTTCTAATATATCCATGATAGTCATTTGCTCTCTTACCCATATACTTTATTTTTGATTCGTTTGTTATTCCAGTCATATCTTTTTGTATTATATTCTATAATCTACAGTGCTTAAATTGCTTTTCATATTAAGTATCCAAGTCTCAGATCTCAATATAAGAAGTAAGCACTGGAAAAACATAATACTGTATATATATATAAAACTTTTTCCAGATAAATTAGCATATTTGTTTTTAATATAAATTTATTTCTACTGAAAATACTTCACCCAAGATTAATTTTAAGATAAATTTCATCATCATATTTTTAATCTGTATTAATAACGTTAATTACTTTTAATTTATTAATATTAATTGTCCTCCCCCCCTTTTTAAAAAAAGCTATTAAATATTAGTAGTAGTTGTTGTTGTTCTTCCTCCTCCTACTACTACTATTAGTAGTAATATTAGTAGTTGTTGTTGTTGTTCTTCCTCCTCCTACTACTACTATTAGTAGTAGTAGTAATAGTAATAATAATAGTAGTAATAGTAATAATAGCAGTAGCAGTATTTATCATTAGTTATACTTTATATCCTTTATCTTTCAAAAAGAAATTTTATTCACAAACCATAAGAATCATTTACAAAAGGAAGGACATTTACATTTACATATCAGTCTCAAAGGAGACCAGTCAACAAAATCAGAGGTTACACTTGTATATATAAACAAAAAACAATTAATTTCATATCAATTACATTAAGACATTAGTTATTACCAGAAATTGAAGACATATAACTTCCCATTCCAGAAATCATAGTAGTGGCCCATTTACATTAATCTGATCATGTATATCACATATATGATGGTGTTAGTCAATTCAAACACATATAAGTTTGTTTAATTTAGGAACATGTACTTTATATCCTTTATTTGATAGTTTTTGTAACACTTCCTGCAGCTTGCATTACTTGAGTAAACAACTACATTATTTGTAAAATTTAATTAAATTAAGTAAATTTTATTTATCCACAAAATATTGTAATAAAAATTGGGAAAATGAAATTACTTTGCCATACATTTCTACTTATCATGTCGTCTAATCATTACTGCTAGACTTTAATAAATATTCTTCAAATTTGATATATTTTTATAATCTACATATCATATGCAAATAACAATTCATGTTCATTAATTGTTACTATTGGATACACTATCTTAACATCTCTTTTAAGTTTAAAGATTCTCTGTAGATGATTTATAATGATTTTAATAACGGTTTTGTGTAGAAATGAGAAAAGAATGATAAGAATGTACTCTTTAATACCACCCTCCCCCATTTTCTTAAATATCAACATTAATGTATTTTTCCTTTAATCTGATATAGCCTTCTCATTTAATCATTACATTACAAAAATTAACAATTTTACAATAATTTATTTTAATGTTTAATTATGGATAATCTTAAATCAATACTCTTTTTACTTAGAGACATAAATTATATACCATTATTCACTTTGATATACTAATATTTATTTTTATTTTAGTATAAAAAATCAAACTCCCAGTTCAAACGTAGAAGCAATCTAATATATAACAGCATAATTTAAAATTTTCAAAATAGTACATGAACCTCATGAGCCTTTTTACATAAAATTTGGAAAATTTGCATCCTAAATGATTTTCATAAGTTGTTCCTGATGAATGTTTATTTAAAATTGAAAAAAAAAACAAAAAAACAATAACAACAAACTAAAATATTTTGTATTTTTAAAGGATATGTTAAACCTATAAATTTAGTAAGAACTTTTTATATTATTAAAATTCATAAATATTCATTCATTTATATGTATAAATAATGAAATAATTCTATTCATTCCTTTGAGATTTTTCTCCCTTAACTAAATTTTTATTACCTTTTCTAACATGAAGGGTATGTTTGCAATTAATAAAAAATAACATCAAGCCAAGCAGTAATTTTATCTTGCTTAACACCAAAATTAGGAAAAACAATAGAATTATTTGTTTTTACATTTTCAATTAAAAAGATTTCAAATGAAGATAAGGATATATCATATTATAGCATAATATCAGTTCAGAATTCAGCAGTATATTCCTAATGAGCCAACTGTGAAATTCAGAAATGTAAATATTCAGTAAAAATTAAAATGTTTAGTGTGATATAAATGCAATAAAATTAATTTATTCTTACTAAAGAAATGAAAAGAGAAATGTGTTTTGTTCAAGTCACGACTCTTTAGATCTTTTTTGGAAAGTTATATTGTAAAATATTATACATATAACATAAGGAACATGATTTCTAATTAATTGCACCAGTACTTATTTTATATTTTACTAAAAATAAAATAAAAATGTTGACAGCTTTTTAAAGTAACAAGATAAGCTATATCTTCTCCAATAAAAATTGTAAAGTAAAGCATTTTTTTTTTTGCTTTTTTCATTTAGTAAAATCTAACAATAATAACTTATTTTCAGTTTATTATAATTATGATAAAACCATTTTGTTTCATTTATTTTTCTAATTGAATGCTATTTTATCCTTCCTCTGATATTTTATTGAAATATTTTTATGGACCACTCATATACATTTTGGATAAGTTTATTTAATCCACCTCTTTTTAAAATCTCAGATGTCATTTAAATCCTTACTCCCAGTGACTACGACATACGTAGTTTAATGCTCATTGCATGTGCATTCTATCTATTTGTGAAGCCACCATACACATGCGAAACTGAATATTAGATGCGAGTTAATTTATGATAATAGTAAGGAAAGTAGTTTATTGTTTAAGGCTCGAACGGGATCTTTAGCAGCAAGAGAATATACATGTAAATGGAAAACTATGGGTGATTTAGTGTGCAAATTGTGTAAAGAAGATATAGAAAATATTAGGCATCTGTTGATTGAATGTAAATGGTTGAAAGCAGAAAGGGCACAGATAATGAAGTTATGGGAGAATAGGTATGAACAAAGTGACTATACAGAAAGTGAGTTATTAGTTTTTATACTGGGTTTGCAAAAAGATAAGGGGGGTTTAGATATAAAGGCCATAGAGTTGACAAAGATTATGTTGTCGAAATGGAATGGGGCAGAATATGGGAAGACTTAGAGTGGTACATGGAAAATAAAGTGGCTAACAGGTTTATCTGGGCATAGTTGCTGAGATATTCTTGACTTCGTTTAAGGAGAAGCCAAATACATCACATCACATCACATGCAATAAAATAAGTGAATTGATACGTTTCATTTTTTCTATATAAAAAAAATCAAAACAGATAAAAAGGAAGAGCTAGAAAAGTGTAATATGTTTGAAAATATGAAAATAATATACTTATATATATATTAGAAAATTAATCTAAATTAATATATTTTTACAACAGACAAATTGTAAAATAAATAAATATAATTTATTTAGAAAAGAAATGTTTGGGAAGCGACAACAGCAAACACAGTTCCACAATAAATTGAGTATAATAGCTGGCAATAAATCCATCAGAAATTCCAAAAAGGTAGTCATCTCCACACAGTAACTGATAAAAAATGAAACAATATAAAAAATTTTGAAGGCACAAAATGAAAGGGATGTGGAGGAACAAAACTATTCATTTGAAAAAATTGCAGATAGATCTTGGTGAGAACAAATATAATTCTATAATAAATGCAAAATTGTGAACAGAATTACTCTTCACATTTACGCACTCTTCAAAGTGAGGGAAAGCATTTGCATTAGTCAAAAAGCTTGCCCATTAAAGTTTGAAGATTTACCATAGTGCTGGTTCAGTACAAAATAGGTATATTGGAGATCATTTATCTTTTTCACATGTATGTGATCATATTTATTGGCTGTGTATGATAGAGTGGATGACCTAAGGAAGCTTAAAAGTGTGTATTCAAATCCCTTCTAATTACATTTAGAAAAAAATTGTAAGTAGCCCTGGCTTTCATGGGTGATGCTATAATATTGGAGTTTATGACTGTTTTGAAGCATAATTCTGATTATCAGTATTTCTGCATGCTGCATGGAAGAGTTACTCTACTTTACATTATTGAAAGGAAATGCACATCTGGCTCTATGAGATATTCTGATGAAAGGCTGATTTACACAAATTTAACACTAGATGGTACCAATATGTAACTATCAGTAAAAAGTTTTGTTTCCAACATATTTATACTTTCTGCATATTTTTCATGGAGATTTAATTTGGGTTCATTTTCAAAATAAATTATTTTATTTCCTTGTTTTTTAACATATTGTCTGTTATGAAAATATATTAATTTCATGTTTGTTTTATGAATGAATAATATTATTTTCATGTTTGTTTTGATTTTTTAAATAACTTATTGATTAGCTTATTCTGGTATAGTTTGATATGTATATGGTGGCTCTATCAATGGGTAAGGCATACATGCAATAAGCACCCATAGGTTTTTATTTATTACTTTATCTTCACTTATATTGCCTTGATGTAGAAACCTTCATTTTCATTCTCTGATATTTAAATGATATGTAAACATATTTCTTCTTTTGATTTTTTGTACTAATTTGATTTCTTGGATCAGTTTTCAATTGAAACTTCATTTTTTTCTATATCCAAGTACTAAAATGTATTTTGTATTTCTCTTATTTTAGCTAATGGTTACTTAGTATATGTCTGTATTTTAAAAAAAAAGTTTCACTAAGACATTTATCTCACCTGCTTCAGTAGTGCATAGATTAGATGTATCTATCTTTGTTATTTTAATTTCTTTTAACCAGCCTCTAATTTAATGATTGATAGTTTTTATCAATAAAGATTTTAATTTGTATTTTTATAAATATTATCAATTGCTTTAATTGCTATGTTCTTATTTGATACAAACATTATCTCTTTCTCTTTTTTATGTTCTTGCTTTAAAAAGTAAAAAGTATGTTATTAAAACAGGCAAAACTTTCAGTGTAAGCCAGAGTAATCAATGGATGCCAGAAGAGCACTCTCAGATCCAAGGCTCCTCACTGACAAAGGCCACAAGCCAGAAACTAGTTTGGGCATATTAGATGAGTAGGCACTAGATAGGGATTTTATAAACAAGCCTTCTGGAATCCATTGATTACTCTGGCTTGCACTGATTGGTACTACTGTATGGAGAGTTTTTCCTGTTTTATAAGAGTAAGCATAAAAAATGGTGATCATATGATGTTTAGTGGTTTAAAAAGTATGTTCTTATAAACATTGTTTAAAATGTTTGGGTTTTCATTTCTGAATTCTATATTTTATTACTACTACTACTACTACTACCATTACCACTGTTGCTGCCACCGCTACTGCTACTGCTACTGCTACTACTACTACTACCGCTTCCACTACCACTGCTGCTGCTACTTCTACTGCTACTACTACTACTACTAAAGCGTGTCTCTTTTTATTGTTTATTATATTATCTTCATTCAGTCTAGCCATTTTATTTTGCTTTTTTTTTGTCACTAAAATTATAAACTAGAATTTCATTTTCCTATGTATATTCCATCTATTTTGGGGAAGAAGCTTCCGGTTTCAAATTTAATTTAATATCTTTCTGAATTCTTTTATGAAATATTCTAAAATTGAATTTTATATGTTTATATTCATGCTCTATTTTCAAGCATAACTGATAATTATGTTAACTTATTATTTTTTCCATAGCCAAATTTTTTTTTTATTTTTTGGCCTTAATTTCTCTGTTAACTTGTTCGTTGCTCTGTAGTTTAATGTAATACTGATGTGGAGGATTTGAAAGTCAAAAGTTCATGAATTGCACTCCAATCTGATCAATTCTAATGCTCAAACATTATATAATATGAGCAACAAAATCTTTCCAGTACTGTTTTTGCATGCTTGTTCAACTGACTTTTTCCAACATTCTTTAAATTTCCTTCTTTAGTTTTCATAGTTATTATCACTTCTTCTATTTCTTCTAGATTTTCACAGATTCATTCACCTCTTAATTATTTTTTAAAAGGTTTACTTGTCTCTACTAAATTGAAATACTCTTCATATGGTTGATGAAATGATAGAGTGGAGATTTCGGGGTTTAAGATCCACAAATCAGATCTAGTTTTGTTATTTCCGATGTATGAATCCCCAAACAATAAAAGTTTTGGATCTTTTTTTTTCTTCTATTTCTCTTGAAAGATGAAAACTTTTAAAAAGAGTTCTGCCTTTATTTCAAACTTCTAATTTATTTTTAAGTAATGTTATTATTTTGTTTTTAAATAGTCACTATGTTTTCTAATGTTTGGTACACATCCTGGCTAACTTTTTTTTCTTAATTAAATTAAGAAAAGTACTACTATTATGGTAATCCCCCCTCTTCAACTTTATTTTTAGCCTCCATCCATTCTCTGATAGCAATATTATGTCTAGGGAGTTTAGATGATTGATAATATATATATTATTAATCTACAGTTCAATATCTGGAGATTTATCAGCAGCAAATTCTTTTTCTTTGACTCATGTGATGTCTTGTTGATTTCGACTGGAGATTTAGCTTTCATTTGTCATGATTTGGAAAACTCTGTCTGGAAATCTTGAATTATTTTTGAAAGTTTGATCATTTTATATTTTCGAAGTAAATGATAAATTATCAAAAATATCATTTTAATATTTAAAAAACGAATCAAAAGAGGAAAGGATTAATGTTGTAATTAAGATAATAATAAACTTAAGCTTTTTAAATGTTACATGTAAATGATAACTGATTAAGGAATAAAATTAACTTAATTATTATACAATGTCTTAAAAAAGTATAATATATAGTTTTAAAAAAAAGAATAAAAAGTAATAATGAATACATATTTTTATTAACAATCGAAACAAGAAAAGTTAATTTTAATATTTAAAAAAAAAATTCAAAAGTAGCAAAAAAAATTTTATTACAAGAAAAAGTAAGCCTATATTTTTTTTGTAGATGTTTTTTAAGATTTTGATGCCCAACATGGCACTTTCAAATTTTCTTTAACTAGTATAAAATAAATCAACATTCTGCATTCAGATATATAAGAAATCATTCAAATTGAAATAACGAATCCTTTTTTTATAAAGTGAGTTTGTTCTAAAATGGCAGATAGAATACTCTAATGAACTCATTGATTAACATACTCTAAGTAATCACTGTTATTATGTGCATGAGGACATCCTTGTGACAACAATTTATTATATATGAAACTCAAAAGACTTGTATCATATTCCCTGATGGGCTCATAACTTATAGGACACTGTTACTGAGAAGCGCAAGAAGGCTGACCGAACATTGAGTAAATGTTTTTACTGCCTCCATTGATTAAGGTCAATTCTCCTGACCTCTGAAAGGATAGGAGATTAGGAGGCACTCCAGGCCTTCAATGGATGTAGTCACTACAGACTTGAAGAGGCCCAACTTATATTTCTGATTATTTGAATTATATAATTCTATTGTACAAAAATGTAAATAATTGCTTGTAGATTTACAAATCAGGTATGTTTGTACTAACATGAAGTATGATCAGGACTCTCAGGAGTCGGAATGAAGACACTGTGGGTCATGATAAAATTCAAGTTGTAATTTTTTAAGCAGGTTGCCTTGATAGGTGTCTGTAGATTGTACTTATTATTTGACCAGGGTTATCAAAAGATGATTGTTGTACCAAGAAAAATGACATGTGAAATATTGATAATGTTAAATATGGTAATCACTAGGATTGTTTGTCAGTTGGATTATGTATAGGTGAAAAGGGGAGGTAGAATAAGTGTAACTTAGACATTATTGTAATCTAATGATATTGACGATGGGCAAAGAGGCACAAATAAAAGTTCTGTAGTAAGTGTGAAAAACTAAGTAAGTTGATTTTTCTCAGGTGATGCCTATATCAATTCTGTAGATAAAAAATAATAACAGTAATATAAAAACAAAAGTTTGATTATGTAATGCAGTAAATAAAAAAAAAGTGTTAATGACTTCATTGCTCAGGAATTCATAAGAAATTTGAGCACCAGAAGTGCAAGCACCAGAGTCATTCCTATGACCTCCCAATCCCAAGTCAGGTGCTCTACTAACTGTGCCAAATGTACATTGTATTCAGTAAATAATTATAATAACAAACATTCAATTTTATCACCTGAGGATTATGTAATATGGATAAAAATCATTTTATCTTGAGCAAAGAAAAGCACTTAAAGTCATATGGATCATAGAGATCTCAATGATTTGTTAGATTGAGATAATGAAGTCCTCCATGAGAGTTGCATTCACATCTCAGTTTATGTATATGCACAAAAAGTGTATTCTATACAATTATGGATGATTAGAATATCACTAAACATTAAAATTACAAACTCATAAAGAAATTATGATTCAAAACCAGAATACAGATAGAAATTAGAATCAATCAGGATATTATTTAACAATATCTAAATATATAAATAAGATAAATTTTTATATCTGCTGTACATCTGTAACTGGAGATAAGAGCTTACAAATGTAGATAAATTATTAGCATTATTTTAAAGAAATATATATTAAGGGTATAACCTTAAAATCATGTGCCTGAAAAACGACAGTAGGGACCTCTACAAGGTCTCTACTGTCATTTTTCAGGTACATGGTCTTAAGATTATATCCTTAATATAAACAATGAGGATTGCCAATTCCTCTACAAGCTTTATGATAAATGCTTAGCCAGAGCCAGCACTTAAAATATCTCTGTCAGGAACCCCTCCCCAAACCCCTGACCATGGTTTCATGCTGGCACTCCTCAGAGAGGTGTCAGGGTAGGTTCAGACACTAGATCTAAAAATACCAATGCAAAGCCAAGCACTTATCTAAAAGTTATCTATTGAGTGGAAAATCTGAAATTTTCAGACATCTACATGCCTTCAAACCCAGCTATCCAACTCAAATAGCTATATGGGGCTGATAGATCTTCAGCCATACCATATATTAGTAGTCTTAGCAATATAAAATTGCATAAGACTTATGGCAGAGACTATAAATAGTCAAAATAGGAGTCACATATCACATGACCCTATCTCTTAAGCTTGTAAGTTATAAACAATGAGGATTGCCAATTCCTCTACAAGCTTTATGATAAATGCTTAGCCAGAGCCAGCACTTAAGATATCTCTGTCAGGAACCCCTCCCCAAACCCCTGACCATGGTTTCATGCTTTAATATATATTACTTTACGTAATGAGTCTGCAATGAGTATGAGCTTAACAAATTTAATTTTTATAACATTATTTTATTAAATCAGAGAAAACTAAATAAAAAATAGTAATAAAATTAATAAGATTATTATAAAAGACGAAATGAGAAATAAGCAATTATTTTCATTTTGAGTCTCTCTGAAAATAAAAACAAACAAACAAACAATATAATTAAGAGAAATAATGTAAAATAAATAATAATTTTGTGAATATAATAGAAATGATATTTATCTAATAACATTTCACATTATATATAATGTAAGAGTACGGCTCCCACCTATTAGAAACAAAGAGGATCTGAAGCAAAACATACTTAATTAAAGATGTAACTAATCTAATAGCACTCTTTGTTATGGAAAAACAAATTATAACATTAATTATATTATAAGTAGATTGTGAGATCGTCTTTTGTTTTCTTTTCTTTTTGTTGAGTTAAATCGACCGATTACAAAAGAGTTCTTGATGCTCAATTTACCAAATTTCCGAATTTAATGGAATCTAACATAAGTTATTACATCATTAATTTTTTTTATTAAAAAAATAAAAAATTAAATTAAAGAGTCTAAACAAAATTAAGTCATATAAACAATAGGAATATAGCATTACATATAACATGTTTGCGACACAGACTGGATATGAAAAAAAAAAGAAACAGAATTGTTTTAATTAAGAAAAAAATTTTTTTTTCTTTTTAAACTTGAACACATATATGTCGAACAGATAAATAATCACCAATAAACATATTTCATGCTAAACCAACAATCATCAGTTGGTCCAGATTATCATCTCCACCCATACATGCAGTAAGTACTCAGATATATATTAAGATAGCCAATCTTCATACTTTAATGGACAAGAGATAGAGTGGAGAGTGGTGAGTCAAGTGAAAGTCTGTGCTCATATACCCTACATATTACATATATTGATACAGGTATATAATAAGCCTGTATTTTAGTTTTTAAGCTTTATGATTTGAAAAGTTTATAAAAGAACAAATTATCTCCAAAAAACTATTAAGAAATGATTAGAGGAGAAAAAATTTACAAAGGTAAAAGGAATAACACATTTCCATAGAAAAGACTTATGCCAATATTTCCAAGGAAAGAATTCACGTAAAATTTTATTACTGGGCAACATAGACCTTTTAAAAAAAATTATCAGCTTGCTGAAAAAACATAAAAAGAAAAAAAAACAACAACCACACACTTCCTAATCTATTGCAGATAATATTAATTCTAATGAATAATAAGCAATATAAAAGGATGTGGGAGTAGAAAACTCATTAAATGTTGTCATATGCCTATGAATAAATCGACTTTATAAGCTAATAACTCTGTAATGTCTTCGCCATCATCAGGAAGAGACAGTATTCACTAGGATTATGAAGAGTGTGGCAGTAAACAAAGGAACATCATCTCTCTACTGTCATGTCATTGTCCAAATGCTTAGAGGATGACCAGATAACAGCAAATGGATTACTAACTCACAAGATCCAGGAATTTCCCTAATCTAGAAGGAACCAGTCATTTTATCAGCTGAGTATTCATGTGCTAAAGAATAGCTAACTACATGGACTAACAATTTCAATTATTCAAATTATATTTTATTGTAATAAAATCTAGATGCTGATTCCTACACCTACCAACTAAAGGACAGGATGAATGACTGGTGTTGAGGTGAGGTTTTACCTATAAAACATTAAATGCTTGTCGTAAAGCACAATTTTATATGTTTATTGTTATTGTTAAGTTAACTTGATTATTATTATTTGTTATTCTGTATGACTGACTAAATCTCTTATATGAATGGCTATTGCTGTCATAAACACTAGTAATATCGATGGGTACTTCATATCCAAAAGCGATAGTTAGTAATCATGACACATTGCCATGGATTAAGATAAACAAGTTAAAGTCAGGGAATAGAAGGATTGGTCAACAGGATATTCATATTAAAGTAATCAGAGATTATGTTGTTAGACTAAGTAAATGGTTAGAGTGAGTAGTAGATGACCATCCTACATGGAGTTAGAGGGTGGGGGGTAATCATAATATTACATGAATCAAATGAAGGATGATCTGACCTACCCAAACATCAAATTGATTTGTTCCAAAAAGGTTGTAAATCACCCATAATGGAATAAAGTTGTTAGTGATTTATTTTATTTACTTAGAATGTTGTATATGCTCTCTCATTTATCTAACTTTCAATTACATATGCCATATCACTTATTTAACTTTCGATTACATATGCCATATCATTTATCTAACTTTCAATTACACATGTCATATCATTTATCTAACTTGACATTACCCATGCCACATCACTTACATAACTCAATGTACATCTTTTATATCATACTTATGATAATTCATCACATTAACTTATAGAATCGTGCATATGAACATGGAGTTTGAATACTGAGGAGTAACAGGAATGTAAGGAGAACCCACAATATCAAGAACCTAAAGGGTAACCATATGTTAATGATACCTATCTGAGTGCTAGTAAACATACCATTAAATGTGATATATTTATAACTGGATAACTTTAGGGACTCAAACTCATACCATTAATGACCTACTATTGGGACTAGTCATTATCCAGCTGTGTCATTAGGAACCTAGTCACATACTCGATACATCTGTTCCATTACTATAATAACTAGTAAAACATAACTGTTCATTTGATAAAAACCAACTGTGTTTAATATAAATATTTAAACAAAATAAATTGTACATAATTTAATTATTTAAATTAAGTGACATATAATTAAGAGTTGTGCATATAATAACCTTGTTTTTGAATGTTCACTGGTTTTATTTTTAGATTTTTCCAGCAAAAGTTTTGGTAATCATCTGAAATCCAGGCACAACCACTTGGGGCATTGATGCTATATAAAATCAATCAAATTTAACATTATTGGGCTGCCACAACTTTTTTTTATATAACATGATTTATTTTTTTTGATTAAACAAATTTTTATATTCATTTTCATTGTTTTTTTTTAACCTGACATTTTTCTTTATTCAACAAATTTTGGTAATTTAATTTTGTGTTTATTTTTCTGAATTTTAACAACTTTGGACTGTTTCCCAATGAAAAAACTTGTTTTAACCCCGCTGAAAAAATATAATGGTACAATTTTTTGGGACTTGTTTTGGCTTTATTCTACCTTTTTTTTCTTTTTTTTTTTGGTTGACTAAATTGTTTTTCTTTTTATTATTAAATCAAAAGTAACTTTTGTGTTCTTGGGGGTTAAAAAATTGTTTTAAAACCCCCACCCCCACCCTCTGATCAATAATTGTAACAAAAAATCAATAACTTTTTTTAAAAAAAAAAAACAACAACTTTTTTTCACTTTTTACTTTTATTTATATTTTGTTTGAATTAACCTTTTTTTTTTTTTGGCTTCTACAATAAACAGCTTTTTGGGGGGCTTTTGTACTGCTATTATTAACAAAAAGTAAACAAAAATAGTCATTTAGTTTAATCCCAAATTTTTTCTATCTTTTTTTTTTTTTTTTTGGTTGACCAAATTGTTTTTCTTCTTATTAAATCAAAAGTAACTTTTGTGTTTTTTGGGGGTAAAAAATTGTTTTCAAACCCCCACCTCCACACTCGGAAAAATAATTGTAACAAAAAGTCAATAATTTCTTTTTTTTCAACAACTTTTTCTCACTTTTTACTTTTATTTATATTTCGTTTGAATTACCTTTTTTTTTTTTTTTTTGCCTTCTACAATAAACTGCTTTTTTGGGGGGCTTTCATACTTTGTTATTATTAACAAAAAGTCAACAAAAATAGTCATTTATTTTAACCCTGCTGAAAAAAGATAATCTAAATACTTGTCAATTTCTAATGAAATAAAAAAAAAAGTACACAAACTTTAGACTTTTTGAACTTATTTATTATTTTATTGCTGTAATAAAAACAGTCTGGTATTTGGGAGGACATTATGTGCCTGAAAAAAGGACACAGTCTCCCTCACTTTCTGTACTCGGCAATTCTGAAAAGTTTAAAAATTGCACATTCTTCTCAGACCTATTACTGGTCTCGTATATTTTCCATGCTGAAACGTGACTTAGCACGTGAGCTTTGTCGAAGCGTGTTCGAACATACCCTTTGCTGATTTTTTACATATTAACATTTTTTTAGGGAAGGGTGGGGACCATATGACAATTATTAGTAATTAACAACATTATTTAAATATAAATGACATTACTAGTTGTACCGACTTGAAACTAAAACACCATCAAGCAATACAGTAATCAGCTATGAATAGAACAAATATGTATAAATAGTTTCAAAGCACAAAACAGGCCGTAATATTTTTGTGTAATGTCATGTAAAGTGGCCTGCTAATGGGTTAATACAATATAAATGTTGCATTAGCCATAAGGCCGGCCACAGAAATGACATTTTTATGTGTTTTGACACATAAACAATGCCATCAGGTGGCTGTGCTCGGATTTCAGATGATTACCAAAGTTTTTTCTGTTATCTTTTCTCTGAAATACATTGAAAAATATTAAATTATGCTTCTTAATCATTTCCTATCAAATCATATTTTGGAGTCATTACAATTCTTGAGGATATTAATTGTGAAGTGACTTTATTCTTAATAATTGTAATTGTTGTAATATCCCACTTTTGCAGATTCTATCTCTATTCCATTTTTTGTTTATAATTTTTTACACATTTTTATATTGCTCATTACTCTTGAATATATCTCTTTTTTGATCAAATCTTTAAACTTCTCTGTAGTTTGTTAATCTATTTCTTTAGCTTCTACAAAGTTTTGATATTTTTTTCTTAAAATTCCGAAAAGTAATTAATTGCTTTTTTTTTAAAAAAAAAATATTTTTTTCTAACATTTATTGTAATGATAGCAAAATTATATAAAAATATACCATAATACATATATATATATATATAATTTATCCCATTAGTGCCTAATTAAGATGGTCATTAAATTCTTCATCTGACTGCAAACTATGTCTAAGATTCACTTATTTATTTTATTATATTACTGATGGACAATTGAAATCTTAAACTGGAGTCCAAGAGATTATAAAAGACCCAGAGAGAGACCACATGTGAGGTGAATGGATGAAATAAGAAAGTGTGCAGGGGTGATGTGGAGAAGAAAAGCTAAAGATTGGAGAAGATGGATTGAACTTGGAGAGACCTTCATCCTGCAGTGGATTGATAATGGTTGATGATGATGATGATTACCGATAAATTAAGAATTTTTTATAAAATGAAAAAAAAAAGAATAATTTTAAATAATCAATATAATCTAAAGCGATTCCAAACTAACTTTTATTAATCTTATTATAACCAAATATAATGTTTACAAATTTATTATGCCCCAATTGGAACTTTCATTTGTGCCTATTATTTATTTAACATAATGTTAAACATGTTTAACTTCAAATAGGCAACATAGTGTATCTGTAAACTGCAATAGTAAAATACATGTTTCTTAATATAATATAGTTAATAAAGCTTTTGCCATTTAAAAAGTGTTTAAATTCATTTTCTAAACTAAAATAAACTTTTATGCTTGTACTTCTACTATAACATCATGCTTTTTCTTTAATTACATATATAGGCAAATTAAAATATGTTGAATATAATCAGCCATTTACAATTTTACAGATAGGTAGTACAATATTCATACAAATAGATTTATGTAGAATTATAGATATATTAGATATATTTTTTTAATTTGAAAATTCTAGCATTTCTTTGCTGTAATTTAATTTTTCCTCTATTTAGATGTTTATATTTTTCTTTATGAATATTAAAATTTATATCCAAGAAATAAGTAGATGAAATGCAATTTACAATGCCACAAAGTACTTTCTTATAAAACTGCTGTAAAAAGTTTTGAAGATGTGGACTCACATTGTCCCACATTCTAATGTTAATCCTAATGTTACGATGTAATCTAATTTTGCTGTTGCATTTTGATAAATATTCTTCAGAATATTAAAACATCTTGGATCTATATTTTGATGATCTAAAGCTTTAATTATTGTGGAAATAGTTTTTCATAATCTACAAATCCAAAGCATGTTATAAATCCTACTCATTGGTAATTTCTATAAATAAGCCCAATATTTGGATGTCATCCACTACATTAAAATCATTTTTAAATGCAATTTCTTTATTTGGTTGATTTTAGTTCAAAGTTTGCTATAGATGAATTGTAATTACCTTCATAGGGATATTGAATAGAGCTAATAGATGACTATTGGTCTATAATTCAAATATTTTCTTTATCACTTTTTGTAAATATTTATTTCATTACTGCATTCTTCCAATCATTTGGCAGATCTTTATCATATGGATATTTGGTATATAATTTTGCCAATAATTTTTTCACTTTCCACCTTATTACTTTTAAAATATTGATAATAATTCCATCAATTTTTTGAAGTTTTTTCTATCTTCTTAGAGATAATTGCATTTGCCACTTCCTCTAAATTGCTTGGCAGTTCAGAAGATATTGTAATTGTTAAAGGCCACTTTGTTTTCTTATTCTTTATTATTGTACAGTTTGTAAACTTCTTCCACATATTTCTTAATGCCATCTTTTCTATTGCTGAAATAACTTTTTTTCCAATATCAAAATGTTTTTATACTTGTTAATCCTTTCTTTCTTTCTGTAATTTTCATCCAATTCATTGTTATATTTTCTTATATCATTATTAATTTTTTTTCATATTATTTTTCAAAATTTTAGATATTCAATTCTTTTTAATGTGTTATTTTTAAAGATTTTTATATTATTTTCTTTATACATTATCTTTTCTCAAGTAAAAATTCCTATATAGTTCAAAGAATTCTATTAATATTACCACAATTGTAATAACAGCCAAAGGTGATTTTTCTAAATCAAAAAATTAAAAAATTATTTAGACAATATCTCAAAATCACTTTAATAATGTATTAAATATTTCTACGATAAAAATTAATGTATTAAATATTTCTGTATTAAAAAAAGTCAATTAAAACAATAGATTGCAAAGAAGCTATCATGCTATAATTAAAGCTTAAAGAATGACTTTTTTTCCATCCATGATCACCTTTTCTACTGTTTAAACAATAGCAAACTCTTCATATAGCAGTGCCACCTAGAGATAGGTTTAGTAACCAGTGGATTCAAGAAGGTTTATGCATAAAATTTCTATCTAATGCCTACTCATCCAATATCGCCAGACAACTTTTTAGCTGTGGCATTCGCCAGTGAAGAGCCTTGCATCTGAGAGCACTGCACTTAGATATTAGTTTAATACACATATACACTTCAGTATTTAGAACAGGCATTTGGGCACAATTTTTTATTTTTTCATCATGTTTTTTGTATTTATTGTTAATATTATATTGAAACAGTATGATTTCATCATCATACATTTCACCTATTCTAGAAATCAGTAGCCTTCATTTCTCTAGTTCAAACCCTAAAGGTACACATATATATAACAATATACTTGGGAATTTAACATGTATAAAAACGTATATTTACACGTATATGTGTGTAATTGTATATGCACACACGTCTGCTATAATTGTATATATTTTGTAATAATTTTATTTGCTAAAAATGGTATATTCACATCTGAATGATATTATCATTATATAACGTACACACCTTATAATTTTATAAATAGTCATCTTATGATTTTAAATAATTGAATTGGTTTCAAGCTGGGAAAATTATATTAGATAAGAACAGAATTCTCTAAAGTATTTCAAACTGGCTTTAAAGTACCCAATTACTTAACCATGTAGAGCAACTAAAAACAAAGGTAGATGTCTCACGTCTAGGATAAAATGCTAGCAGCTTAAATCTCTTTCAGTAAAAGAAAAGGAGAAGCAATCCAATGTTTAAAAAAAGAACTTTACCAATCTCATGGGACACCGCCGGTACAAATCCAGATTTTAGGATTCTTAATAAAATAAAAGTTGGACAATTAAACCTGCACTGAAATCCAGATTGGAACTGGAATCGGAGAAAAATAAAAGGAACAATGAATAAACCTGAAATCAATCAACCGATTCGTCTGAAGCTGATGCAATTAAGACTTCTTAGGTTTTAATGTCTAAAAATAAAGATTGTGAATGAACTGTAAGAGGGGGGGGGTTAAAAAGTATAAAAAAGGCAGTTGAAAGAAAATTGTCATCCATTTTTGCTTTACTCGTGTTTCAACTTATATCCAGGCAGCAGGCCCAGTTTCTACCATGCAAATAAGCGGCTAGAAAAGCCAAGGCCATCTTCCTGATGGTCAAGAACTGTATATGGAGCCTGGAGATCCAAACCACAGCCCTACTTAAAGAATAGCCCAACGATGAACCAGCAGATAAATCAGTCCATGTGTGTATTTCATACTTTCAAGCTGCAAGCCTCCAGATAAATAACCGGTAACCACTTCTCAATCAAACTAAATCTAAAAGCTATAGCCATCTATAAATCTTTCCTAAAGCTAGCTATATAATAAGTAATGTGCACAAACTCTTCCATTCAAATCTTATAAATTAATCACACTATGTTTAAAAGGTGTATTCTCTCTTAAAGTAATTAACTGTATTAGATAAACGTATCTCAACCTGTATAATTTAAAATATGTTAAAAGTTAAATGTAAATCTTGCCTGATTTCAAATTCTTAAATCTCTTTTTTAAATTCAACTTATAAAAGCTTATTTGTCTTATTATTTTCTCTATTTGTGTCTATACTTTTGCATCTATATATATATATATATATATATATATATATATATATATATATATATATATATATATATATATATTGTTAAAATGCATTTATTGATTTATGCTTTGCCTTCGGAGCAGAGACTATTAATTATTATAACTTAAAGAGACGTTTTGTTCTCAAGTAAAGTAATTATGCTGTTTGGCATATCTATAGATTGTCACTGGTCCGAAACCTACCTTGATGTATTATTTGAACTGCTATGTGTAGCTTAATATCACATATGTTGCTTATTAAAAGGTTTGTTTGGTTAAATAAAAGAGAGTGATAATTTAAGGCATATTCAGTAGTTAGCCAAGTTTAAACCCCAGATATGCTTTAGACCCCCTTAATGTAATTGCATATAATATGTAGTTAATTAATAAACTAGATCAATTTTAATAAAGTCCTCTTTAACACCATTTCAGTGTTTATTTAATTAACTGGCGTAGGGTAGTTTGCAGAAGAAACTATAGATTTCGCGCTTTACTAGTTGTTATAATTAAGATTCCAAAAGTGTTGTGAATGAGTTTTTACGAAGCACTGAGGTGCATTCCGCCTTGCTATCATATAATTATTAAGATAAGATTAGGTTATAAGGGCTATCTTATCATCCTTAGTTCGGACAGCCTTCTCTTGAATGGGATAATGATTTTAAGGGTCATTCCCATTTCCTCCTTTAAAAACTGGAACACCAGAATCCAGCATCTTATATCGTGGCTGTTCGAGCATCCGAACTAAAAGTTCATGTATAGCAGGTGAGCGGTATCTGAGAACCGAGCAAACGCTGCTGAATCTCATGAGTAAAAGCGCATTCAAGACGCATCTGATGAAATTTGCATAGCGCCATAGCCTCAGAAGTTATGCTACAAAACGCCAGTTCATCTGTTGTATATTAATTGTTCAGCATTGATCTGAACCTAAGATCTAGTTTATCTAAGAATACCTACATAAAGAGCACATTGACTGCTCCTCACGTATTGATAAATTTAAGTACACATTGTATAAAGTTCCCACTCTCTTAGAGTTTAACCCTTAACATACTGAGTAGGAATGGCAGACATAATTTAGACATCAGTATAGACGTAAATTAATTATTAACGTATAAACGATATAATAGAATAATGATCGTTAAATACAATTGATCACAGAACGTGTAGTTCGTATTTTCACCATCCCACCTGCGAGTGGAATATTCAGTATATTTAATTGTTATTGTTTGTGTTTTGTCAATATTAAATAATTTTAAAATCTATTAGCGTCTGCAGTATTATTCACTTTATTTATATTAAATCACCATCCATAATGATTTTATATGCATGAGATAATCAGCCATAGGTTGTGTGAGTGTGTTTGGTTAAGCTATAAAACATTTAGTTAAATATCCCCGAGTCTCTCGTTTTACCCTTTGCTATTGCCGGCGCGGAAATTGAGAGATTAAGAGTGTAGCCTCATATATGTCATTCATAAGGTAGTAAGTCAGGGAGTGTTGGTGAAGGAGCTGAAGTGCGGTCAGATTTGGTCTCAAACCCTCATCTAGATCAGCCTTGGTATAATTTACCAAAACTCTGGATTTTGTTGCATGGATGTTCAAATATGACTGTTACATAGTAATTTTTTTTTTCCGGGAATGTCGAGCCAACTGGGGCCTTCGAATATAAACCTACATACCTGAGAGGGGATGTTAACATAGATGTGTTTTCATATCATTTGTTATATATGTGTAGATTTTTTTTTCCGAATATGAACGCCAAACGTGGAGTTTCGTTAATTTTCTCCACGCCCTGAAATAAATGCGTGTTGAGGGAAGGGGGAGAAGGGAAAAGATAGATATATAAATTTTTTCACAGATATAAACGCACAAATCATAGATTTATGTTGAAAGTTCAATTTTATATTTTGTCGAATCAATTTATATGTATGATATACTGTACCGGTAAAATCACCATGCTTAATCACGCGCAGTAATCCGAATTCAAACCCAGTCCACGTCTAGGAATAAATTCCAAAATGCAAACCAAATTCAAACCCAAACCCCTGGCATGATCAACCGATGAACAACGCAACAACGGTACGTGGTTTTCCCTTTACTAGCTCGTCGGGAAACACAGACTAAATTACCCTACAATCAGTTATTCATATATATCTTATATTCGAGATATTGGTATGGTTAATAATTCAATATATATTTAAGTTGTCGATACAGACAGCAGGTGCTTAACTAGATTTTGAGAGTAATAAGACAAGAGAGACAAAAATAGATTAGATAAATTTTTAATAATTATTGAAATCATTGAATACTATGTACAGATACGGTAAAATTTTCATACGTATATTTCTAATAATTTGCTACTAGTCCTTAATAATCATTTTAGACTGATAGACAAAACGCATGCCAATATTTATATGTTTTAAATGGTCGTACAAGTTGATATGAGAATCAGAGTAATTTGATCATTTAAAATATTCAATTACTATTTTATATTAAGTTGTTTGATTTTAATAGATTCAAACCATTACGTATCGGATAATTGGAGGAGGTTTTATATAAAAATATAATATAATAATGATGTACTGATGGTTGCAGAGCTTAAGATATACTACAATAATAACTTGCGGTGCATTGACGGAAGACCGGGCGGCTTGTACTTTGACAAGTCTTAATGCCCCCAAGTTGATCCGGGACACTACAACCAGCCGGGATCATTTTCGAACCCCGGTGATCCAAGAGATTATCTGGAGAAGAATTTCTTTCTTTCCAATTGGTAGTAAAAACGAGATGCCGATTTAGGTGAAGGAAAAGGCACTGCCACAGTAACATCAAGGAAGAGTGATCGGAAGTGGACTTAAAGCGAAACTATATAAAACCTTGATTATCTCTCCGTAACATTTTCTACGCAACAATCTGATATGACTATTCAAAATAAAACATAGCGAAATCAAAAGATCACAAAAGTAACAATTAATTAATTTCACTCTGAAACCCATAACTCCCCAGGTTGTTCGGAAGGTAATAATAGTAACAAAAATATTCACTTTATATTATTACTCCGTTCATATATAAAAAATAACGTAATAAAAAATTTAGACTTTATTTTATATTTGTTGTTTGAAGCAAAGGTTAAAATATCATTTTGACAAAATAAAAGGAACAATACAGGTACTTGAATATTTCTCAACTCAACATAAACGAACCAATTTTTTAGTTCGATAAAAGAAAATTACTTTTAAAATGAATATAATAATAATACTATGAAATAAACTTTAATGGCTTTAACTAGAATTGAAAAATATTATTATTGGCATCGCTTTGTTTGTAAATGTAAGTAATAATAAAAATATAAGTATATTCACTAATGAATTACTATTAGGCACAAAATATTAGTAAATTATCATCTAAAGACTAGAGCACAGAAGTATTAGAGAAGAAATTTACTGACAGGCTTTAGTGTAACATTTTAACGAAGGAAAGCAAGAAATTTACATGTAATTACCTAGATTAATTCATAACAGATTAAATAATAAAATTATTAAGCTTAGAGGAAAGTTAAAAAGTTCATGTAGCAAGAGTTACCATTCTTCTTCGTCCGGCTTTTCTCCTTGCGGTAATGTTTATGCAGAACGTAGGCGCGCATTTTGGATTCCTTAGAACGGCATGATTAATTTAAAGGTTGGAATTGAGAAAACTGGAAGCACAGGAAACATTATGGGTCAGCGGCTCGAAAGATTTAAATCGGCAGAACAGGGATCAGCTTCTTGGACTTAGCCCAACATTATTGCAATCTACCGGGCAACTTCTTAATCACAGTTGAGATGATTTCTCTGGCACAACTACTTTGCTGTAGCCCGAGACGGTCTACCCACAGCAAAGTCAAAAAGTAGAGTCACAGCAAAGTCAAAAAGTAGAGTCCCCTAGTATATTACAATATAAGATGGCTACCGTTGATCACTCTGCATAGTTTTTGTTCATGACTCCGCCTCCTTTGATTTTCTGGCCTCCAGCAATATCTAATTTTGACTATACAATTGCATTCGCCTTTCTTGATAAGAGTCCTACCTTTCTCATTTCCATTGTTTGATTTACATTTATTTCTAAATTCAATACATGATTCTAAATTGACAAACTAAATAATTACATAGGAATTCGTGAATACAAAATTGAAATTCATTATCTTAACTTTCAAAGTACAAACTAATTATTCTATACATTTTGTACACGTAAGATTTGACCAAAAATACCGATCAAAGGAATGTGACTTTTGATCAGCATTTTTAAATGACTTTGTATAATTTTGAAAGATTTAAAATTAAAAAAAAATATACACGCAATGAAACTTTTAAATTGAGCGAATATAAACCCACAAACCACACACATGAATATTATTTATCATGATTTGTAATATTTATACTTGTAATATTTACATTCAATTCTTTTAAACAAAGCATAAAATAACTAACTTAAAATTTATGTGGCCTGGAATAGAAAAA
Organism: Epiperipatus broadwayi; assembly: GCA_028023455.1. Classification (NCBI taxonomy): domain Eukaryota; kingdom Metazoa; phylum Onychophora; class Udeonychophora; order Euonychophora; family Peripatidae; genus Epiperipatus; species Epiperipatus broadwayi. The sequence goes on from JAQFVV010000033.1 coordinate 3,596,846, forward strand.
GCCTCACTGTGGGTAAATAGTGATTTAGAATTACCGTACTTCAAAATGAAAACTATGAAACTAAGATCGATCCTTCGATCTGTCTGTTTCAATACGTAAAATTTATATATATATGTATAATATGCGTATTGGTAGTGAAAGTTTATTTTGTCTCAGAGAAGCGTTTGATTATTAATTTTTTCGTATTTTTGATTGATTGTTATTTAAAGGCAGTGGCAATTAATTTCACATTTTATCAATTTTATATATATGCGATGAAAAAGTAAAATGTCGTTTAGATTATAGAATTCGTAAAAAGATTTCTAAACGCCAACGCAAATGTTAAAATCAGTAGTACTGCCGCAAGTAATTTCGCCTTTTGTCAAGTATATATATGCGTGTGAAAAATAAAGTTTTGTTTTAGATCATATGATTTGTAATATTTCTAAACATAAATGCTAAAATCGGAAGGTAACAGGAAAGATTTTTTTTAAAAAGATTATTTTATATGTGCGTATTGATAATAAACTTTTTTCCCAATTGTAATTAAAAGCAGTAGCTAAATAGGAAAGAGAAATTTTTACATTATTTTATATATGTAGTGATAATGGATTTTTCCAATTGTAATTAAAAGATGTAAATAAATAAGAAAGCAGTCTTTTTTTTTGTTGAAATAATTTATATATATACGCGTGTCGAGAATAGTTTTAATAGTTAAATAGGAAGAAATTTTTTTGAAATATTTTATACATATATACGCGTGTTGATGGTAATTTTTTTTGTTTGTCACAAAAGGACATTCAATTGTGATTAAAGACAGTGACTGAGATGGATTTCGAATTTTATACGCAAGTAAAACGTTTTGAAATATTTTATATATATGTATGCGTGTCAATAGTAAATTTTTTTTTTTTGCCACAAAAGAGCGGTCAATTATGATCGAAGGTAGTGACTAAAATTGTTCTAATTTTGTCCACAGTTATGTATATATGTATGGGTGAAAAATGTAAATTTCTAGTCTATGTTGTGTTGTATAACACACTTTCTCAAAGCAAATTCGCTAGAGTTGGAATGTAAACACACTGTGGCTGATAAAAAATTATTTTTGTAATGAGAAATAAACGAAAATTTTTAAATTTGGTTATATAAATAGCAATGCATATTGTGAGGTCCAATACCGTATATATATAGATACGGGTATCTCATCCACTGGCAATTGGCACCCGGGGCTCTTAAATAGCTGAGAGTTTCTCATATAAATTTGTTGTCAGGGTGAGAAAATTGAAAGGACTCACTGTTGGGAAGTTTGGTTGGTGATTCAATTGTACTTAGAGTGAATAAACAAACGATCAGGCAAGATTGTTCTATATATGTGTGTGTACTTAAAAGGGGAATGAAGTTCAAAAAAACAAAAAAACAATCATAGTTAAAAGAAATAGTGATGGCAGCTCTGCAGTGTTGGAAAGAGAAGACAGGCATGGGTAAGGACAATTTTATTATTATTATTTAAATTTTTTTTTGGTTGTTGTTGTAATCTCATATTCTAGATAAATTAAGGGCTTGGTTCAGTTCTAAGTAGTTACTAGTGGTAGGGCAGAATCCATGGATGGTCTTTTCATTGGGAAGGATGGCAATGCACTGTTGAGAATAAATTAGAGTACATTTAGCAAAAATCAGAATGAATAACAGTATAGAAGAGAGAGTAATGGTAGAGAAGAGTGAGGCAAGAGAGGAAAGGCTAGAAGAGGGAGTGGAAAGTAAAGGAAAGAGGAGAAGTATGAGAAGTGGGGATGCTGAAAACAAGGAAAACAACCCAGATATGGGGGAACAATCTGAGGGGAAGCCAGAGAAGGCTTTGGAAGAGACAGCAAAGGAAGGAGAGGGAGTGTTAGCAGCCATATTCAGCATACTGGCACAAAATAAGGCAGAGGAAGAAGCAGAAAAGAAAGAAAGATACAAGGAAAGAGAAAAAAGAGACAAGGAAAGAGAAAAAAGAGATAAGGAAAGAGAAAAAAGAGACAAGGAAAGAGAAAGAAGAGACAGGGAAAGAGACAAGGAGAGAGAAAAAAGGGAGAAAGAAAGAGATGATAGGTTATATGCCATATGGAGGGAGATAGAAGAAAGGGACCAAAAGATTAAGAAGGAAAAAGAAGTCAGGGACAAGGTAGCCAAGCAGGAACAGGAGAGACTATCAAAAGCTAGAGAAGAGAGTAGAGTTACTGAGAAAGACAAAGAAGCTGTAATATGGTATCCAGAAGAGGTTGAACTAAAAGAAACTAAGGGTGAAATGGTGGAGGAAGTTGTAGAGATAGGTAGAGAAACTGAGAACAAGGAGAGTAACCATGAGAATGTCGATACAGAGGAAGTAGAAAAGACAGAATCTCCTTTATCGAAAGGGCAAAGAAGTGAGTCAGGGGTTGTAGAAGAAATGTTGCAAGTTAGTATGCAAAAAGAGATGTGGGAAATGAGTGAAAAAAATAGTTTAGTGGAGGAACATGTTAAAACAGAAAGGAAGCCAGAGGATACCATTGAGATAAAGCAAGTTGAAGGAACTTTAGAAGTTTCAACCAAAGATATTTCAGGGGAATCACAGGTTGAAAATCCTATTACTGATGAAGCAAAAATCGAGATTATTAAAGAGGAAGAAAATGAAATTAGGAAGTGTGATATGGAAATTGCCAATCCACCTTCAGGAAGCTGCTAATTGTGGAATATATCTCTAAAACTGCAAAAGGAGAGGTAGTACATACAGAAGTCGAGATGGACATAGTAGTAAACACTGAAAAGGAATGTAAAATGGACAGGAAGGTAGTAGAAGACTCCAAAATAGTTGTAGGGATTGAGGGGTTTAACTTTGATATAAAAACTGAGGAAGAGTTAAGACTTGAGGAAGAAACTGTAGAAGAGTTTAAAAGGAATACAAAGACTGCTGAGGAGTCGCAAGCTGAGTTAATAAAATCTAAAATTGATGTAAATTTTATAACAGAGTCCAACATCAGTGGTGAGATCATGCAAAAGTATAAAATCGATGCTGTGAATATTGATAATTGTAATATCAATAGGGAGATATCAGAAGATTCAAAAATCTATTCAGGTACTGAAATTGATATCGAAAATATGGAAGAGATGAAACCTGATGAAATCATGCAGGGATCTTTTGAACAACAAAAGATAGTTCAGAACATTGAGGACTCTATAGATATGGAAGCAAATGATGTAGAATACAAAGTAAATCCTCTTTCGATCTCATCAAAGCATGTTATTGTTATTGAAGAAATTAAGCCAAAATCTTACCCAGAAGTACTAAAACTAAAGGCAATTGAGGTTACCGAAACTTGCATAAATAGGAATGTTTTAGAAGACAGACCTTTCTCAGAAATTACCAAAATGAATAAGTTTGATCGAGGGGCAGAAGATAGTGGAGCTAAGTCAGAGATCAAGGTCTGGGGGGATGGAGTGATTTTTGATGGTGAGAGTAGCCCAGATACTGCCAGAACCCAAATGGGAAAGACAGGGTGGAAAAGGAAGAGGAGAAAAGAAAATACTTACGTCTGTAGTAGGAGAAAATCATATGGTTTGAATATGAGAAAGTGGATAAGGTTTCGAGGAACAAGGTTTCGAGAGATTAATGATAATGTTCCAAAGAATAAGGTTGCAAAGCCGACAAGGTTTCTAATGCTTAGAGCCAAAGGTGAAATAGACGTAAAACAAAACCCCCAGATGCATCAGGAATAGTTAATATTTAAGGATCTAGTTCACATTTTACCAGTAAAAATATATATAGGTATGGTGATAAGCCTATTGGTAGAGGTAGTTTTTTTTATATATGTTTTTTTTTTATTATTGTTATTATGTGGTAGCATATTTAGTAGATGTAGAGGAATGATTATATATATATAGGTAAGAATAAGGCATATGTATATTTTATCGATATGAACAATGAGATATTAGATGTAGTGAGAAATGGATTAGATTTTAGAGTGAAAGGATTCATTTGTTGGTCATGAGTTTTGTTTTTTTTTGTGTGTTTTTTTTTTTGTACTGAGTAGACCAAAGTTAGGATGGGAGGTGCTATACAACGTTAGAAATAAATTTTATAAATCTTATACACAGAAAATGACTTATGATGGCTCATTTAAATAATAAGTAAATTCATTTTTTTTATTGTTTTTTTTGTTTCCGGACTTCACTGATATGAAACAGTATGATTTCATCATCATACATTTCACCTATTCTAGAAATCAGTAGCCTTCATTTCTCTAGTTCAAACCCTAAAGGTACACACATATATAACAATATACTTGGGAATTTAACATGTATAAAAACGTATATTTACACGTATATGTGTGTAATTGTATATGCACACATGTCTGCTATAATTGTATATATTTTGTAATAATTTTATTTGCTAAAAATGGTATATTCACATCTGAATGATATTATCATTATATAACGTACACACCTTATAATTTTATAAATAGTCATCTTATGATTTTAAATAATTGAATTGGTTTCAAGCTGGGAAAATTATATTAGATAAGAACAGAATTCTCTAAAGTATTTCAAACTGGCTTTAAAGTACCCAATTACTTAACCATGTAGAGCAACTAAAAACAAAGGTAGATGTCTCATGTCTAGGATAAAATGCTAGCAGCTTAAATCTCTTTCAGTAAAAGAAAAGGAGAAGCAATCCAATGTTTAAAAAAAGAACTTTACCAATCTCATGGGACACCGCCGGTACAAATCCAGATTTTAGGATTCTTAATAAAATAAAAGTTGGACAATTAAACCTGCACTGAAATCCAGATTGGAACTGGAATCGGAGAAAAATAAAAGGAACAATGAATAAACCTGAAATCAATCAACCGATTCGTCTGAAGCTGATGCAATTAAGACTTCTTAGGTTTTAATGTCTAAAAATAAAGATTGTGAATGAACTGTAAGAGGGGGGGGGGTTAAAAAGTATAAAAAAGGCAGTTGAAAGAAAATTGTCATCCATTTTTGCTTTACTCGTGTTTCAACTTATATCCAGGCAGCAGGCCCAGTTTCTACCATGCAAATAAGCGGCTAGAAAAGCCAAGGCCATCTTCCCGATGGTCAAGAACCGTTTATGGAGCCCGGAGATCCAAACCACAGCCCTACTTAAAGAATAGCCCAATGATGAACCAGCAGATAAATCAGTCCATGCATGTATTTCATACTTTCAAGCTGCAAGCCTCCAGATAAATAACCGGTAACCACTTCTCAATCAAACTAAATCTAAAAGCTATAGCCATCTATGAATCTTTCCTAAAGCTAGCTATATAATAAGTAATGTGCACAAACTCTTCCATTCAAATCTTATAAATTAATCACACTATGTTTAAAAGGTGTATTCTCTCTTAAAGTAATTAACTGTATTAGATAAACGTATCTCAACCTGTATAATTTAAAATATGTTAAAAGTTAAATGTAAATCTTGCCTGATTTCAAATTCTTAAATCTCTTTTTTAAATTCAACTTATAAAAGCTTATTTGTCTTATTATTTTCTCTATTTGCATCTATACTTTTGCATCTATATATATATATTTTGTTAAAATGCATTTATTGATTTATGCTTTGCCTTCGGAGCAGAGACTATTAATTATTACAACTTAAAGAGACATTTTGTTCTCAAGTAAAGTAATTATGCTGTTTGGCATATCTATAGATTGTCTCTGGTCCGAAACCTACCTTGATGTATTATTTGAACTGCTATGTGTAGCTTAATATCACATATGTTGCTTATTAAAAGGTTTGTTTGGTTAAATAAAAGAGAGTGATAATTTAAGGCATATTCAGTAGTTATCCAAGTTTAAGCCCCAGATATGCTTTAGACCCCCTTAATGTAATTGCATATAATATGTAGTTAATTAATAAACTAGATCAATTTTAATAAAGTCCTCTTTAGCACCATTTCAGTGTTTATTTAATTAACTGGCGTAGGGTAGTTTGCAGAAGAAACTATAGATTTCACGCTTTACTAGTTGTTATAATTAAGATTCCAAAAGCGTTGTGAATGAGTTTTTACGAAGCACTGAGGTGCATTCCGCCTTGCTATCATATAATTATTAAGATAAGATTAGGTTTTAAGGGCTATCTTATCATCCTTAGTTCGGACAGCCTTCTCTTGAATGGGATAATGATTTTAAGGGTCATTCCCATTTCCTCCTTTAAAAACTGGAACACCGGAATCCAGCATCTTATATCGTGGCTGTTCGAGCATCCGAACTAAAAGTTCATGTATAGCAGGCGAGCGGTATCTGAGAACCGAGCAAACGCTGCTGAATCTCATGAGTAAAAGCGCATTCAAGACGCATCTGATGAAATTTGCATAGCGCCATAGCCTCAGAAGTTATGCTACAAAACGCCAGTTCATCTGTTGTATATTAATTGTTCAGCATTGATCTGAACCTAAGATCTAGTTTATCTAAGAATACCTACATAAAGAGCACATTGACTGCTCCTCACGTATTGATAAATTTAAGTACACATTGTATAAAGTTCCCACTCTCTTAGAGTTTAACCCTTAACATACTGAGTAAGAATGGCAGACACAATTTAGACATCAGTATAGACGTAAATTAATTATTAACGTATAAACGATATAATAGAATAATGATCGTTAAATACAATTGATCACAGAATGTGTAGTTCGTATTTTCACCATCCCACCTGCGAGTGGAATATTCAGTATATTTAATTGTTATTGTTTGTGTTTTGTCAATATTAAATAATTTTAAAATCTATTAGCGTCTGCAGTATTATTCACTTTATTTATATTAAATCACCATCCATAATGATTTTATATGCATGAGATAATCAGCCATAGGTTGTGTGAGTGTGTTTGGTTAAGCTAAGCTATAAAACATTTAGTTAAATATCCCCGAGTCTCTCGTTTTACCCTTTGCTATTGCCGGCGCGGAAATTGAGAGATTACGAGTGTAGCCTCATATATGACATTCATAAGGTAGTAAGTCAGGGAGTGTTGGTGAAGGAGCTGAGGTGCGGTCAGATTTGGTCTCAAACCCTCATCTAGATCAGCCTTGGTATAATTTACCAAAACTCTGGATTTTGTTGCATGGATGTTCAAATATGACTGTTACAATATATATATATATCTATTGTTCAAACAATTTCATATTTTAATATTACAAAGAAATCAAGTCATATTTAACAAGCTTGTATTACAAATGTTATATATAGAGCTTGTAAATAAGCTCTATATATAATATTTTAATATTATATGTATTTAAAAATTCTCTCATATTCATTGTTCATATTATTTTAATAATATATGTATCCTGACATTTATTATTTGTGTTGTTTTAATATTATATTTATTTATTATATTATGCTTTCATTTAGTTGTGTCAGTAGTGGCTTGGTAGCTATCTCTTAGTGGGGAAAAAGGCATCAGAGCATGTACTAAAACATTATCCCATCAGTTATTTTTTTAATTATATTTGAATTTATTTTTCCCATTTTCTATATTTTTTAAAATTTAAATATTGAAAAAAATTGTTTAGGTAATATCCCAAGATCAGTTAAATGATCTAGCAATAATATGTATCAAAAAAGTTATATTGTAACAGAAAAGTATAATGTATATATATATTTACTGAATGAAAAAGACAGTTTAATAAATAAAGTAATAATTTACTAAGGCTGTAACCTTAGAAATAAGCGTCTGAAAAATACGAAGGTAGGGACCTCTATAGGTCTTAAAACACAAGCTTACGCTATGAAGAAAAGAGAGAATCCTAGCGTAAGCTTGTGTTTTAAGACCTATAGAGGTCCCTACCTTCGTATTTTTCAGACGCTTATTTCTAAGGTTACAGCCTTAGTAAATTATTACTTAATATAATAATGGGCGTTTAATAAAATTTATAATTACAACTTTAATAAATAAAGTAAAAAGACTTTAGAATAAATCAAAAGTCTGTTAGGAAATAAACAAAATGAAAAAGAAAACTCTGTATCATAATCTCAAGTTAATAAATAAAAGAGAAAATAGAAGAGGAAAAATATAATTAAAGTATAATGTAGTTTAGGAATTTTAATGAGATTTACTATTTGAAAGGATGGCTTATCATTACTTTAACTAAAAATACAAATTCCAAAATAATACCAGGTATAATAATGGAAATGAAAGAAATCTAATTATGTAATGGTAACTTAAGGATTATAAAGTTACTTGATAAAATAATTTAAACTAAAAAAAATAATTGTAAAGAAAGAGAAGAAAAGAAAAATAAGAGAATTGTAATGTAAATGATTGTACAAAATTATTATTGAAAACTGTTTAATTAGAGAAAATTATGATCTAATCAAAGATCAAAATAATTTTGTAAATTGTCTAATCAGGAAGGGATTTTTTTGTGGGAATCATATTTCCATCTGATTAGATAATCAATGTTGTAATTAAATAAATAGATATTAAAAGAGATTAATTAATTAGAAGAAATTGAAAAGCTAATTAATGATGTGGTGAACTCAGATAATGATTTTGTCAAGGATATAAAAGTTATTAATTTTTTATTATATTCAGTTCTGCTGTCATTCATTCTATTATTAGAATTATTCTGCTGTTATTTTTATTCCAATCCAGTTAATTTGATTCAACTACAGCTAGTTATACTAACTTTACTAACTTTTTATTATTATTAAGAACAACCAGTTCATAGTTCAGCATATGCAGAAGTCCTAACATCAGCATACAGTGCTAAACTCACAAAAGGTGTTCATTCAGTTTTCATCACTCACTTCCTGTGCCTTTGACAGCCTGAAATGAGACAAATATCCTTGACTTACCATTGCTGAGACATATACCTGTTGTTATAGAAGTCTATTATTGAACAAGGCCATGCAGATATATGCTGTCCTGGAAGGAAAAAGTGAGAAGCTGCTAAAAAAAACAGGAAAACTGTTCAAGAATGCCAGCCACAAATTCTACAAACCTTCAAGAATTTACAGGGGTGATTACTCCAAAAGAAAGTTATAGCAAAACCTAGCTAAATATAAAAAATCATTTAAATGATACAGGTAAAATTTCATTCTCTTATAAACTTTTATAAAATTAGAAATAATTGAATTCTTATTATCTATTTTAAAGTGGACATATCTATTCTAAACAATTATGTAATTAGTTTAATTTAGTTTTAGATTTTATTATTATTAAAATATTTTTGTAAATAAATATGTTATTTTAATTTATTAGTTTGCCTTAATTCTCTCTCTCCGTACTTCACCATATAACAATTATTTATGATAAAAGTTTGTCAATTGTACTGTTTGTACAGAGGCAAAACTCTCCATACAGTGACACCACTCAGTGCAATCTAGAGTAATCAATGGATGCAGGAATGGTGATCATGTGATGTTTAGTAGTTTAATGTACTGTTTATGTTTAAATATGCATTGTCTGATAACATAAGTCAAGTAAGTTTCTTGTTCATTTGGGCTAGCTGCAGAATTAAGTGATCAAAGCTTGTAAAATCTGCTTTGGTGGGAATTTCAGTGAAATTAGCCGGATGGCACCCAGCATGGATTTATTCCCAATATAAATAAAAATATTCTCAGGAGAGGTATTTTGCTTCTGACAGATATAGTCTTACTGCCATGATCTTGAAAGGTGGCTGCTGGTTTGTACATTTATAGACAATCTCAGTCTGACCACTGGTATGGATAATATGTAAAATATTGACCATATTAACCCCTCTGCTTGTGTAATAATATTTTAAATCTATAGAAATTATGCTTGTTAAAATTTAAAAATAATAAAAAGTAGATGTCTTTTATAATATATAGAAGACAAGAAATTAGAAAAAAAATCGATTAAGATAATTTGATATCACAAACATTGATTTAATACGCTCTGATTTTTTTTTTTAATTCTGTAAATTGTTTATTATTTTGTTCTATTTTTCTGCATTTTTAAAGTTATATATATATATTAGTGAGTGTGCATGTTTTTTTTTTAATGAAGTTATTTCTTTAATACATATTTTCCCTATTATTATCCATTACCTTCTTCAGTAAATCATTTTAAATAAATAGAATCTTTCATATTAATTAGCCCACTGTAGGGAAAAATATCTCCAACATTCTCTTGTAAAGAAACAGTGAAAGAAAAGGAAATACTCACTTGAAGTTGCCAATTGCAGTATAATGAGAGTTTGAACATTTTCCATCTTGCTTTGTTGTCCTTTAACTAAGAATAGCTATATACTCTTTTACTAAAAATGAGTTAATTATCAGAGAGACAATTCCTATATCTCTTGAAAATAATTTTATTTGGCCTGGATTTGAACAGATCCTTGAGTGGGTATGCTATTTCTGTATCATGAGATTCTTCTAAATAATTTTAAAGAGCACAGTTTTTAAAGTTTGCCTCAGATAATAAAATTGACTAGCCCAGTCCTGTATATATATATTGAATCTCTGCCATTAATATATGTGTAATATAGAAAACACTGTAAATAGATTTTATAATTTTATTTTTGTATCAAAGTATTCAGATAAATAAACAGTGGCATTTTTAAATGAAGCTATTTAAAGTTCAAGTGTTATAGTTTATTAACCCTGAGTAAGATGCTATATTTGGAGAGATGCATGTTGGGAGTAACAAGAAGAGATCGAAAACACAATGTAAGGGTAAGAGAACAAACAGATGTTACTGACCTCATTGAAAAAAATAAAAGACTGAAATGGAGTTGGGCTGGACATATTGCTAGAAGAGATGATAATAGATGGACAATTGAAATCTTAAATTGGATTCCAAGAGATTGTAAAAGACACAGAAAGCGACCACATGTGAGATGGATGGATGAAATAAGAAAGTGTGCAGGGTGATAGGGAGAAGAGAAGCTAAAGATCGAAGAAGATGGATTGAACTTGGAGAGACCTTTATCCTGCAGTGGATTGATAACGGTTGATGATGATGATATATAAATATAATAACTTAAATGAAAATGAACCTATTTTCATCTACTTTATAGTTAGGTATTAACATTATAAGTCCGTGAATTAAATTTAACTATAGATATCACTCAGAAATTCATTACTTCAAAATATTACATCTATTTAGCACTGTATAATTACAATGTTATATATGTGTGTGTGCATGCGTGCTTTAAATATTAAAAAAATATTGTTGTAATTAAAAAAATTAAAGTATTTTTTAAACAAGATAAAATATATTTATCTACTTAAGTCTTTATTTGCATACTTAAAATTATAAAGTAAAATAGTAAATTTTATATGTGACAACTATTTCTATTCACTACAATGTTGAATTATAGCTATGGATTAATAATTCATCTACATTTCAAGATTCTGGTAAACAGAAATAATTGTCACATATGTAAAAAAATTTATTTTACTTCATAATTTCAAACACGCAAATAAAGACTTGTGAAAAAAGACAAATAAATCCCCAAAATGCATTTCTGAATGAAACATCATTCTTCATTTGAATTTTTTGTGTCTTTATCATCATTTTTCTATGTTTATCAAAAGAAAATTACAACAATTCAATTTACAAATCCAGATTTCTTACAAGCATTCATTTGATAACATAATCTTTAGATAAATATATTATTAAGTTTTATTAATAATTTATTAGACTAGAGATGATTATATCATTTTTGACCCAAATAAAAACTTTACATTTAATGAAAAATCATTTTTCCTCATGTGTTATATCTTAGATATATCTTAAATTTCTATTTTATTCCATACCCTTCAAATATATAAAAAAAGATATTTGAAAAAAAAAAAAAAAGCAGATATAAATAACCCACTACAAGATGTTTCTCCAGTAACTTTCCACAAGTTAATTGTGGAATAGAAGGCATTATTCACCAGGTTAAAGAAATTTCAGATAATGAGGGTTTAGATAGTTTTCCATTCTTGTTTTATCTGCTAGTTAAGAATATCTAGTTACCCATTTACTGACCAAAACTAGATGAATAGTTGAGTTAGTTGTGGTAAAATAACATGAAAAATAATCATAAGACTAACTGAGAACTGAAAAAAATTTTAAATTTCATCCAATCTGGATTCAAACCCAGATTATAGGAATAATAGATGATTCACTACCACTATACCATGGGGCATGTGTGTACATATATATAAATGAAATTTTAAAAAATTATGTTATAATTATAGGTAAAATGAAACTACTCAAAAATTAATGTAAAGTCTGATTTATTATACAATTTATTTTTAATATTGTATAATTTATTTTTATTTTCTAGTATTTAAGTTACATTGTTAATCAGGGAATTTCTTTTCTTAAATGTGTAAGTCATATTGTTCATTATTATATATCTCTTTCATAGTACTTTAGTAATGTTGCCAATTTTTGGATGTATTTCTAAGCAAATTATTTTGCATTATCTTCTATTTTGCCCATGAATTAATAATATTGTTTTTAAATTCTTTTATATTACTTTTAAAGAAGAGATTTGTTTTTATCTCTTTAGAATCCCCTTCCCCTAAATCAGGGGTGGGCAATTGTTTTGGCTTGGGGACCGCATAGAGTGGTGGAGAGCCGCATTGGGGCCACATTGTGGAAGCAAGGTTAGTGGAGGGCCGCACCTTTTTTCATGACACAATAAACACACTGCTTTATTCCCTGTATTACCAAAGAAATGTTGTCCATTCTTCATTAAACACATAACATTCATCACCAATTTTACATTTTTTCGGAGGGTTCATGGTTTCACTAAAGTTGGAAATGTATATGCTAATGCAAAGACAAAATTGAAATTAACCAAATCAACTGGAAAAGCACTGCACATTGTATCTACACTGTGTATTGATGTGGCCATCCTGGTGGAAAGTATGAGATGAATTTTCGGTCATGCATGGGAAGGAAATCTCAGTTCAAGGCAGATTTTTCTGATTGTCTTGGTGGGCCGCATAAAACCTCTTAGCAGGCCGCATGTGGCCCTCAGGCCGCTATTTGCTCACCCCTGCCCTAAATATATATATATTGTAAATATTTAATATGTTACTACTCACTTGGCCAACCTTGATCATTTCCATTTCATTGATTTTTATAACATATAGGCACATCCTGCTTTTAAATATTTAAATAACTTATCCATAGTAGGCCTAGTAAAATGCTCCTCTTCGTAAATCAAGCCGTACCAGCCAAACATCATATTTAGCACAAAGTGCTGTATAGCAAAATAAAATTGATTTTTAAATAAAATTTATGTAAGAGTTATATAACAAAGAATAATTTAATACACTGTATAGGCTTACACACCTGCACATATATAATGTAATATATAAGGGATTCGAATTCAGACTTTCACACAACCCTCAACTCTCCATGCCATCTCATATTGCTGACCCAGCCTGCACAGTGTATTAAATTACATATTGAAACATAGTATGTTAAAGGTCTGCTCATCTCTTGCATATGTATGAAAATGGATTATTCTCCAGTACATGAGGGGTCAGAATAACTAATGGTCAACATGGGTAGAATGACAACCTTGGCACTAACGTGGGCTTTGAACGTTCCACCATTAGATTTTAATGAAATGGATAGCTGAAGCGTTGTGGATTGGAGTAGTTTGAAGCCTGTCCATTAAAGTATAAAGATTGGCTATCTTAAGATAAAACTGAGCACTGATTGTATATATGTGTGGAGATAGTAATCTGGACCAACTGGTGATTGCTGGTTTAGCATGAAATACGTATATTGGCGATTATTTATCTTTTCATATCAGGTGGGTCAGCAATGTGAGATGCATGGAGAGCTGAGGGTTGTGTGAAAGTCTGAGTTCGAATCCCTTATATATAACAAATAATAGAAATTACTTGCGAATTTTAGCAAGAACACTAGAAAATTTTAATGCAAAACTATTATGTTGGTATATTAATAAATTGAATGTGTCATACAAAAGGTCATAAGTCCATATGTAGCCAATAAGCCACAGCTTGATAATTACTGATATAGATTATGAAGCAAACGAAACATTTCCAATTATGCATTTAGTAGACATTAGCAAATTAATATATAAAAAAAGTATTCAAAACAATATTCTATTTAAAAAAATAAAGCCAGTCTCATTAACATTTACAACTCCACTTAAAATACGTTTACAATTTCACAAGTCGTCCACCCCTATTATAATAACTTACTTGATATCTAAGCATTCTTAAGTACTTCAAGAGATTCCCGTGGGAAATGTATTCGGTTATTAAACAATAAGGTTGCTGCAGAGTGCAACAACCAAACAGCGTAACAACATTGGGATGATACGATCTGTGCTGCATAATAATAACCTTTGATAGAATTTCACTCAAATCATTTAAATTACCGGAATCTAAAAAAAAAAAAATCTTATTTACAAAAAAGTTTCAATATATTGTCTACACTTTATTTATTTACATGTTAATTACTTTTTATAATAGAACAAAATTTTGTAGAAAAACTTGTAATATAATAAAATCCTCAACTTTCTTTAATTTACATCTCTCTGGATTAACTTTGGTATGTTTGTGCAACTATATTTCCCTTCTTAACAATTTTAACTTTAGTTCTTATTTCTTCGTTTTGTTTTTATTTTTTGCATCTTTGTTTTTCTTTTTCTTTTTCTCAAAGCAACTTTATTAAGTCACTAAAGCCTGCACTAAAGTATGATCCACCTGTGCAGGGACCACATTCTGTCACCTGCAGCAGTGGGCCATAGAGGCTACAATTTTACATTGATATTCTGAAGCTGGGTGGTGGCTCAAAGCAACAGAACTGCCTTATACAATAGATTAGGTATTACAGGTATATAAAAAATGCATTCCAAGTACAACTATCAAGAAAAAACACAAAAAGAGGAAAAAAGAATATGAATTATCACAGATCAGATGTTAGTCAATCAAGGGGATGCTACGCCCATTTGAGGAGAGTTCATGCAGGACAATCAGCTCTCAGCCCACCTGGCAAGTCTCCAAGCAGCTCCCCCAGACCCATCCATGACCCATCAGACAGAACTCAGTTTAGTGAAAACCCAGACCCACTCCTTGGACAAGGTTAAGCCATTTCAGCCCCTGCCGTAAATGGGTTATAATTAATCTGGGTGTGATGTAGGTTCAGCAAGTCTGGAACACCAAACAAATCAGAGAGAGCTACGAGAACATTGACAGATCTTTCTAGACCTAGGTGTGGTGATGATTGCCGATTGATCCCATTGAAACAAATCCTCCATGGCCATCATCTCTACCCTTGAGAATGAGAATTCAGGAAAAACCAACGATTAGATTCATGGTTCCACTAGGTCCTCAGGTATGATTCTGCTTTACTGATCCTATTGAGTTCTTCTATGATTCTGCTTTACTGATCCTATTGAGTTCTTCTAATCCAAGTCGAGTTCTAATTTTGATGCTTAATTAGGGTTCCAATTATAAAATCTAACGGTTTGTATTTAGTGGTTACTTAGATTAGCTTTTGCTTGATTAACGGTGTCCATTTGCATAGAATAAAACGATTGGAAAAACTGAGTTATTTTTGCTTAAAACTGATTTAAAGTTTCTTGAAAAGGTGTAAAAGATTAAAACAAGTGATCACTTATGTTTTATTATTTATCTTCTTACCAACTCCCATCTTGAATGTGTGAATCCTCCCATCCTTGTGGAGCCAGTAAGCAGTGAAATACTCCTGCTCACAACAGGAAGTGGACTCCTCTATTATAAAGTTTTGATTATATATTTGTGTTGAGAAAATTAGGATTTTTGTTATTATTTCCTCTTTTGAATTATTAGACTACATTTTAAATACGTTTTCTTGATTCTAATTTAGTTTTAATAATTTTAGTGGTTACTTATATTAGCTTTTGCTTGATTAATGGTGGCCATTTGCATAAAATAAAACGATTGGTGAATTGAGTTATTTTGGCTTAAAACTGATTTAAAGTTTCTTGGAAAGGTGTAAAAGGTTAAAACAAGTGGTCACTTATGTTTTATCATTTAACTTCTCACCAACTCCCATCTTGAATATGTGAATCCTCCCATCCTTGTGGAGCCAGTAAGCAGTGAAATGCTCCCACTCACAACAGGAAGTGGACTCCTCTGTTATAAAGTTTTGATTATATATTTGCATTATGAAAATTAAGATTTTTATTATTTCCTATTTTGAATTATTAGATTACATTTTAAATATGTTTTCTCGGTTTTAATCTAGTTTTAATGATTTTAGTGGTTACTTATACTAGCTTTTGCTTGATTAATGGTGGCCATTTGCATAGAATAAAACGATTGATAAATTGAGCTATTTTGGCTTGAAACTGATTTAAAGTTTCTTGAAAACGCATAAAAGGTTAAAACAAGTGGTTACTTATGTTTTATCATGCACTTTCTTACCAACTCCCATTCTGAATGTGTGAATTCTTCCATTCTTGTGGAGCCAGTAAGCAGTGAACTACTCCCGCTCACAACAGGAAGTGGACTTAGATCTTTGTTTTTCTTCTTCTGAAGTTTAGTCATTTTTGTTTGTGAAAGTCCGATTATAAAGCTAATAATTATTTTTCATTATTCTCTGCTCAATCGTTTCTTCAGCAGAGATTCTAACAGAATGTAGAGATTATTATTATTTTTGTTCAAGTATTGTAGTTAGGAATTTATTATTATAAAACCAAAACAATAATGAGTAATCATTTGCTGGTGCATATTCATGAAGGGCTCTACTCATTAAAATGTTCAGTATGTCAGACTTAATCAACAGTTACATTCATAGTTATTGTCGTTAGAATTTTCTTATTGTTCCTTAGATATTGTCCACAATTGAGAAACTAGTATCCATCTCTATTATTGTTATTGAGAAGTCAGTTCCATTACTAAAATTATGTTGTTTATCTGATCTTTAGTATATAAAATACTAATAAAATTTAAAATATATATATATTGCAAAAACATAATACCACATTTAAATACTGCAGAAAGTAAAATATTTAGTATTTACTTTCTGCAGTATTTGTTTAGACCACAGAATAAACAGTGAATATATGTTTAATGTTCTATACATTTGTTTAGACCAGTGGTTCCCAAAGTGGGCAGTACCGCTCCCCAGTGGACGGTGGAAACTTCTAGAGGGGTGATAATGGGTTCAGAAGCACTTGGAGGGCGTTCAGGTGATCTAGCCTTTTCTCCGGATCCACCAATCATCAGCTTTAACTTGCTCTCAAACCGCTAATTTTTACGTTATTTTGCTGATTTTATGGTTATTTTATAAATTGTTTATGTGCAAGAATATAAAAAAGAGGGATAGTTGGAATAATTGTAAATGTTTTGCACATTTTTATGTTTCTTTTTCTCTATTAACAAGTTAAAAGGAATGCAGTTTATTATTGTATGGCTAATTTTAAATTTTACTAATAGATATAAGTTGTCACCCAGTGCTTTATATTTTTTGTTAAAAAAATAAAGTAATTAAAGGCCAATATCAGCTGAGAGAATCTAAAAATTTGTCATATCTCAGATTTTTTTTTTGTAAAGATGGAAAAAGCTTTTTCCATTGTATTAAAATTAGAAACTATATGTACAATGGAACTCCTTGAAGAATTAAAAGGGACCGAGTGGAAAATGAAAAAAGTGAAAGATAAAAAGGTGTAAAAAGCTATATCAAATGTGTTATGATCAATTATCTAAGAAATTGAAGATAATGGCTGTAATAGTGAAAGAGAGATACTCAATTTGTATTATTATAGATGTGCTATAAAAGGTTTTCAACAGGTGATGGGGAAGGGCCTCTTTTGACTTTATTGTTTTCCTTGCCATGTTTTGTTTTTGCTGAACTAAGAGAAATATTGTAGTCGTAAATCAGTGGAGAACTTTGTGAGAGAAAGCAGAGCTGAGCTTAGCTTCAAATTATAGTCTGTCAAGAATTGCTTGATCGACTCTTGGTTGGCTGCCGTCATTATTATAAAGATTTCTAGTGAAAGCTGAGAAATATAAACATACCTAAATTTTATCATTAAAATGATAATGAAGTAAGCTGCCAATGTTAGTACACCAGCCAGACTCCTATGCTGCTGTCATGTAGCCACAGATTCTAGCTGATGATGATGAACACCTTAATGCCTACATTTTGCTGTGAAGAAGGGAAGCCCTTGCTGCTTTGTTGTCATGTTTTATAGTGCACTTGAAAGTTACTAAGTCTGGAGATGGTTAATGGAAAGAAACCAGAAGGAAGCTGGATGGTATAATTTTTTTATTTATTATCATTATGTCTTGTTGCTATAAATTTTATTGTATTTTTTTTATTATTTGTATTTTTTTTTCTTTCTATAAATTATTATTCGATTTTCCTACTTTAAAACAATTCTACCAAATTAATTTCTAGAATGCTTGTGTGTCTGCTGAGGCCTATATATATATGATCACTAAATGGAGCTTTACCAATAGCTCCTAACAAGCTTTGTTTACATAAACGGCATTTATATAAACAAAGCTTGTTAGGAGCTATTGGTAAAGCTCCATCTAGTGATCATAAAATGCAAGCTAAAAGCAAGTTATGAAATTTATAACTTGTTTTGTTTATCATATATATGTTTGTTGTCGTTGTTTGCTTTTAACACACTGTTCTATTTGAGAAAAAAGAAATTTACTTTGCATGAAATTATTATTATTATTGTAATCTCTGTATGCGATTATTGAAAATTTATTGATATGCTGATTTGTTTTTTTGTTGTTGTTGTTTGGTTGGCAGTGGTATTTTCTTTTTGGAAGTGTTTTTTTCTTCTCAAAAGTGGCACATAAAGGTGAGGTTTAGGTTCAGCCTTTCAAAGATATTATGCTTAAAACTTCGTGGTACCAATTATCAGGGTTATTAGAGTTTTGTATAGAGAGAAATCAGGAAATATAATCAATTTTGGTTTGATTTCACCCATTTAAACTTAAATTTAATAACTTTAAACTTTGTTTTTTTTTTTCTTCTTGTTATTGAGTTTATGTTGATACCTTATTTTGATGCATGACATTGACATCATGTTATATCTTGTGTGGATTGTATGAATTATGGGGTAGGCATCATCTGGTACAGTATCATTAGTTGCTATTTATGTCAAAAATATCAAACAGATTGAATGCAGAAAACTACTATATTTAGGGGGGAGGCATTACAAAATTTATGTCTTGCTAAGTGGCAGTGGTCTGAAAAAGTTTGGGAATCTATGGTTTAAATAGTAAATAGTATTGTAGTAAATGACATATATTCCCATTTAGTATTCAATAATACTTATAATAATAAAATTGTCTTTATTACTAAGTTCTCCTCCAGCTCTAGTCATTCAAGACAATCTTTTTAATTATCAAAGACACCTTAGAAAGAAGGACTGAATGCTAAATAGAAATGTATGTCATTTATTATAACACCATCTACTATTTAAATGATTGTATAGAACTTTATATACATTGAAGTGGATAGTTCTACCCATGTGATCTTACACGTGGCTAAGAGATTATCATGAAGAAGGAAAGAAACTTAAAAGAAGTTATATAATAAAATATAAATATCATAAAATAAATTATTAATAGTAATGCTAATAGGTAGAATTGAAATTTTATAAAGGATTATTAAAAGTAATACAATAAGCATAAATAATGTAATAGGTTTATTTATAGAATTTTACATATATATAAACTAACACATAGTTGAACGTTAAAGATAATCTAAATAATAAGTTTTATAAAATAGGTTAAAACAGTATAGTTAGTTTTTCTTATCAAAGATTAAAAATTTGGGATTAGAAAAATGTACTTAAAAGAATGTATGTTTTATTTCATGTTTGTATGAGTTGTTTATGACAAAAACAACATAGTTAAGTACCTTAACATTAAAGAAAATAGATTTTAACAGTTTAATGTTTAAAATAATCTATATTTTGGTTAAATAAAAGAAGGAAAAATAGGGTAATTAAAAGATTTAAGACTGGTTTTAATTGTAAAGTTCTAATTTGTGTACGAAGATAAGAGATCTGAAAACAGATTAAACTGAGATCACATAGGTTAAGTAAAATAAAGTGGTCATCAAACTGTTGAAAACAAGAGGTCAATAGTATATATAGTCAGACTTTTTTTGAATTTATTATTCTCAATTCTGGTTCTTACTCGTGCTTCATCCCGACTGACTAGAAAAAGGAAAATTACCAGATGCCCAAATACTACCTTGGATCCACTACTGATGTACTTGAAAGGCTATGTTTAAATTAACCCATACTCTGAATGCAACAAAAGAAAAAATGCTTAAACATCAAATATTTTTAAGAAGATGCTTTAAATAGGACTTTAGATCAAAGGAGAAATTTTTTCATTTATCTAAGAAATGGATACAGAACAGTATAGTTGTGGCTTGAAAAAAGAAAGAAAGATGGTAAAAATAAATCAAATAATGCCTGACACCAAGGGAGAAATGACAGACTGACTGGGAATCCTCACTATAAGCTGTAAAAAGAAATATGGCTCTAACACAATATCTAGTGCTTGATATTCATATATGTAAATCCTAAGATTACAACAAAAAAAAAAGACAACAACTGTTTATTAATTAGATTGATATTCCAAAGCATTAATAATTTTAATTTTATTTTATGATGACTTCTGAATATAGATTAATTTTATAGTAACTATATTTATTACGTATAATCTAGATATACATAATGCAAATTATGTAATTGATTGATAAGGAAGAAAACGAATCATGTTGGTTAAGGAAGAACACCATTGTTGCTCAATTTATAATTATGATTCATTTCAAGTTATATTTAAAGAATCCAGAAAACAAAATTTGCTTCATTTCTTTCTTTTATATACATAGAATTTATTAAAATTTGTTTTGTTTTTCAAAACATAGAAAAAAATAAACAAAAGTAAGAAAACAAGATTTTCTTGTAGTATTAAAATTGTCAGGGAATATTCGAAATCACATAAGATGAGTACAATAGTCATTTTTAAGTACAAAGAGTATGCATGTGTTGTCAAGCGTTGGTGGCCGAGTGGTTAGCACAGCTGCCTTACAAGCAGTTGTCCCGGGATTCACTTCTCGGCCAACGCTTTAACATAAAAAAAGAAAAGAGTATGCATGTATGCGATAATGTTTGAAATGTTAATGTAAATTTTAGCATAAACAATCGCTATTAGAAATTTTTTTTTTGTTATAATCATTGTAATTCTATATTAAGCTTAATATTATCCAGCTCATCTTATATGTGAATTGATTCTCA
Source organism: Epiperipatus broadwayi (assembly GCA_028023455.1). Lineage (NCBI taxonomy): Eukaryota > Metazoa > Onychophora > Udeonychophora > Euonychophora > Peripatidae > Epiperipatus > Epiperipatus broadwayi. The sequence continues at coordinate 3,618,074 of JAQFVV010000033.1, forward strand.
CGTTAATTGTCATTCATTCTATTTTTATGTGAGTTTGGGCTTCTAGGGTAAAGCAGTTATTTAGATCATTAGTTTGTATAATTAAAATATACTATATCTATGCTAATGCGCGTATTAATGGTTTTTTAAATTTGAAGTCAAATTTAAAATGATCACCAGAGTTAATTAGATTTGACTTATTAGTAAAAAGGAATTCAGACACAGTGTGGCCACTCCCTAGAATTATTGTTATAATGCATATAGATGTACCAGGGTTTGCATTGAAGGTGCGCTTGGAAGTCAAATTTCATATTAGAAATCTGTTTGTGACTCGGCTATGGAGCTAACAATAGCTGAATGAATGACATTATATTTGTAAGGTTGGCAACACATAGAATAATATTCATGGTGCATTGATGGCAGGGAATTTATTTAATGACAAGTGTGATTGATCATGTAACAATATTTGTACTATAATATGTAATTAACAGAATAACATTTTAACTTTAATATGAGGTAAAATTTGGATATTTTACAGAATGTATGAGTGTTACTATAACTTGTTACATATTCATATTCCACATGTGTCTGTAAATTATAAATTAAGTGATAGTTTGGAAGAGAGAATCATTACCAGTTAATTTCTTTTTAGATTAAGTTATGACCATTAGATTTGAAAGAATAATTTTTAAGTATTAGTAGTTTAATACATACCTGATTAATAGTCAGTGATAATAAAAGTACATTTGATGTAAAAGAAAGTATTCTATGACAATTATAACAGTTTGTAAATAAATCATTGTTTTTTTTTTTTTTTAGTTTACGTTTAACTTATTATATATAAGGTTATCTGGTACATATATCAGTTCCATGTCCATTTCATGAGGAATAGTTCAAGATCTATACCTGGTATTATTGATAGGGATTACATAGTGGCTGTGTTCATTGTCACATAGTAAGGAAAATATTTCCAAATTCAATTAATCTAAATAAGATATATGCCCATATCATCATCTTGCTCACATCCAAGCTGCAATTAAACTGCATAAGCCGACCATTACAATATATATATATATATATGCAAAAAACAATACAAAATATGACAAGTTCATTGGTAGAGAATTATTTACCTTTTAACTTTTTAACAGCCACAATATGCTTTCCTGGTATTCCTGCAATAGAATCAGCTGTTGAAATATAAACTTCACCTAAAGAACCTCCACCAATCAGTTCACCTGAAAACAGCAAAAAATATTATAACTTAATACATAATCACAAATTTCTCATTTCTGTTATATTTAAAATTTTCTAAAGCCATTAATATATATATATTGTAGCTTAGCTTGTAAATATTCAAATTTGGCAATCATTTTAGCATCAAAATTACACACACACACATATATATATATATATTGTAGCGTAGCTTGTAAATATTCAAATTTGGCAACCATTTTAGCAACAAAATTACACTTTAAAAATGTTTCTTTGTCTATAGAAAGATTTAGAGAATCAAATCAATATTAAGCAAATCAACATTATCTTGAATCTTCAATTTATATTTATTTTATGAAATTAAATTTTTTAGAAATCTGTTTTAATATGTGAATAGAAACAACAAAGCGGAATTATAATACCATCATATTTGAAAGAATGGAATTATAATACCATCATATTTGAAAAGAATTTAATAGAAGTTAGAAAAAAAGAAAAGCATGACTCATATTTTATGGCATATTTACGAATGATACTAAGAGTTAGCATAAGAGTGATTTATACTCAGCTTTCAAATATCATCCAATTAAATGTTCTGCTTAACTTCATTTCATAGCTATGCTATTTATAGAAATTGAGAATCCTCTCTTTGCATTTTAGTGTTATTATGTACTATATTTATTGTTTTTGTTAGCAAAACAATAAGTAACTATCCTAAGTAAACCATTTTATAAAGTAGTCAATATGGATTTATTAGAAGTCATGATAGAAAATGTAGAAGATCATTTAGAGGATGAAAGAATGAAAAAAAGAAACATTATTATAAAATACTCCTATCACTAATCATTGATAAATATACTTTATCTAAATAAGTTGTTAATTGCATCTCTCAGCTAGAGCTGATAGCATAAATTCTATTGCATGCATAGTATACCTTTGCATTTACATTTTAAGAACCATAAATCACATGATCACCATTGATTACTCTGGCTTGCACTGAGTGGCAATACGTATAGAGAGTTTTGCCTGTTTCAACAAAACAGTTATAAGCAAGCATAAGAAATGGTGATCATGTGATGTTTATTGGCTTAAAACTCATCCTGCCTAATAGGATAGTGGTGGTTATGATTATTAAAGAACCAAAGTCACCAAAATGTATAGGTACCTATATGACTATGTAAGCTAATGAGCTTGGATTGAAAATATTAAAGTGTTTTCAATTTAAGACTCATAGTTTTGTAGTTAAATAGAGATAAAAGGTGGCTGCTGGAGGATTGCATTAGATCATAAGATCTAAGTGCAGTGCTCTCAGATCTAAAGCTCCTCACTGACAAAGGCCACAAGTCAGAAACTAGTGTGGGGATATTGGATGAGCAGGCACTAGATGGGGATTTTATGCATAAGCCTTTTGCCATCCATTGATTACTCTGGCTTGCACTGAGTGGCAATACGTATAGAGAGTTTTGTCTGTTTTAATAACATTTACATTTCAGAATGTTTTCATTTTCATATTACCATTCTTATTATATTGGCAAATATCTTTTATTAAAAATTTGACTCATTACAGAAAGCATTTATTTCTTGGTAACTTTTTATATAAACATGTACCATTATAAATAATGATTAGAATGGTTTGTTGTCAAGAGTTAAAAACAAGTTCTAGTACTCAAAATGACAGAATTGAGTTGCAAAACATAGATCTTGAGTTCTAAAGTCACTGCTCCGCCTTTGTACTAAATTACATAGACCAAAACTTGTAAGCATCTTCAATTTTTGTTTTTATTGTTTCGAATCAAAATATTTAGAATATTATATATAGTTTTTGATTTAGTATTGAAATTGGTTATTTGTATCTTTTAAAAAATAAATATTTATTTTATAAAAATAAAACGTGAAATTTTGACGCTGGTTAACATCATATTTTAGACAAATAATGAAGCCATAATCATTTGTAAAGCTGTAACTGGACAATAATAACTCATTCTTTTCTAAGAACTAAGCAAATTAAAAAAATTAACATAAATATTGAATATAAGGGATGTAATGAAACAATGATAATTTGTACATTTTTAAATCATAATTATCTGTGAACATTTTTATATTGTATATACTGCAATAATACTACAGAAATAAAAAGACATTCAAAAATTAAATGAACAATTTTTAATAATTTAGGATAATTGCATTTTTAATTTTTTTGTATATACTGTATTTTTATCAAAAATCGTTTTTACCTCTTTTTTTAAAAGACCTTTTAAAAGAAAATCTAATCTAGTTCTTGAATAAAGTACTTGGAATTAAGATTACCCAATCATTCATTAAATAATGAAATAAATCAAATGACTGGAGTAACAAATTTCCACTAAGAACAATCCAATCTGCATTTTCTATACTTTTCTCTATGATCTATGTCTTTGTTATAAAACTGCTATGAACTGGAAGCCAGCATTAGCTTACCTGTGGTTTATAAATACTGTACTTGGAATCAAAACTATTGTAGCTTGACTGCAATCAGGAAGATAATACAACCATAAATTAATAACCAAATTCATTTTGTAATTGGTTAAACATGCTAGTTAGGTTAGAACCAAGATATTTTATAATTTGACAACTCTTTGTCAGTTATACTAAACTTAATTACAGCTAACTTTAGTTTAGTACCAGTTAACTAAAAACATGAGTTGATAAAATTCATTATTTTATAAAAATTATGAATTAAAAATATAACATTTTCCAGATTTAATTGAGTGAAAAAGTTTAGAAAGATTAATAATTTTAGAAATATTGCAATTCAAATAATTCTTCTTTCACTTTTTTCAGCAAAAGCTAATAATAATAATATATAAAATAAAATATTATGGATATTAGAATAATAGGAAGATAGGAAAGAGTAATTAATAATTAAAAATTAGAAAAGTAATTGTATATAAGAGATACAATATGTATTAGAGAATTTTAAGAAGTTAATAAAAATTTAATAATTTTGAGAATTGATAAATTTGTATAAAATACGAAATGGATTATATAATGTTTGTATTGTTATGTGTATTTGAATTTTGTGGATCTGATGATGACTGCAAGATACAGTCGAAACTGTAATAATAATATTAATAAGTTGTTGCTGAAAAAAGTGTAAGAAAAATTATTTGATTTACAATATTGTATATGAAGATAGGAGAAATAAAGGGAAGGAAGAAGAAAAGTGTTTAGAAAGATTATATATAGATATAATTTTAGAAATGTTAATAATAATAACAATAACAACAAAAAAAGATGTTAATAATAAAAGAAATTAAGTTTTTTTTCTCAAAATGAGTGGAAAAAAGAATTCGAAGAAAAATTGAAAGAATTTTTTTAATGAAAATCTATATTTACAAGCGATATTATTTGTTGATAAAGAAAAATTATATGTTGGTAAATAAGGGTCACAATCTAGGTTCTTCCATAATTGTCACATATGCATGGAAAGATTAATATACAATAAGCAGAAAAATTAATCTGAATTAAAAATGAAAATCAGTGAGTGTATATAACTCTCAGCACCTTTTACTATTTTGCATCTTCCAAAGCTGATTTTCGATCAAGTGGTAGTCATCTTTTATTTTTAAACGTCTGATGATTATTTAAAATCAACTCTAAACATGAATAATATAAAAAATGAAAACAAGCAGGAGATTATGTCTTAGAACTTCAAATATTTGGAATTAATTAGTGATTTAAAGCAATTCATCGGAGATGCTTCAATAGATCATTTTTGTCTGAGGCATGAGACAGATTAAGGTCAAATGTTCCAATATTATTTTTGAAATAATAGTGGCTCGAGTTTCATCGAAAAAGCTAATTGCTGATTAGTCTACCGTTCAAAAATATTTTGTGTAATTAAAGTGACAATATACATTAATAAATCTGGCTCATAATAAAAAGATTGCAACTGAAGCTTGTCAATTCTAACAAAATATACCACAGTTGTAAGAAAATAAACTCTAAAAGCCAGCATTGTCAAAACAACAATACTACAATCAAGCATCACAATGATGGGGGGGGGGGGAACAACCATTCTATTCAAATGATCAAGCTGTGAAATATTAACTCTGCCATTAAACTAAACTTCTTGGTTTATTAGTCACAATGGTCCAGCTGGTTTAGAAAAAATTAACTGATCATCATAACATGCTGAGATTTTTGGTAGTCTTAAAACCTAAATAATAAATATATTAAGGATATAAAAAAAATAGTAATTCAGTCTTTATTATTCAAAATTAAAGTAAAAGTTCATGTTGTTCTCAGTGTTTTTTTTTTTTGATCAGAAACCTCCATGATTTGCAAAAGTGATTACATAGCTAATTACAAACTGCACAAAAATAGTAAGTTAATCAAGACTATTAGAACATCCAGATTTTTATTTTTGATGACACCATAGTAAAAATTATATAGAATAATAAAATCCTATACCTTTTTGTGGTTTCAATCAAGAATTGTGGCATCTTAATGAGTCATGATTGGATCATCCACTTAGAATAAGTAATGGTAAAACTAAACAAGATTATCAACTCACTACATTCCAAAAAATAACTAAAAGATTTTTTGGGGGGATTAAGAACAGCTTTAATTGATAATGTGGTACAAAATTATTGTTTTAAATTATCAAATTATTTTAATTAGAACATATAGAAACTATAAAAGTAATTTATACTATTATTCTCCATGCTGTTTGATGTAAAGATATTCTTAAATATTATCTTCCACCATGCAAAAGTATAATTAGTTAATAAGCAATCCTCCAGAACATTAGGCATAATATTGCATATAAAGTTTTTATATTTAATCAATGTCATTAATATTCTAATTTTTCCAGCACACTACTATATTTTGATAATTTCTGGATGGTCAAAGAAATACCTACATCTCACTGTTTTTACAAAGTAGTTATTGGATAAATTTAAAAGTGCAAAAATCAAAAGATCAGTCTGAAATTTCCTGGCAATATAAAGGATTCTGAATATATGGTAGTGCTATTCATGAAGCTTGTGGGATTACTAACAAAAAAGAAGTTACGGTGATTTAGTAAATCATTGCATTGTTGCTTTTGATAAATTAGTGTGGTTTCTGGGTCTATATAAGACAAGGCTTTACAAATAGTTAAAATATTGTCATATCTGATGTGATCCTAAAAATATTATATATGGTATATTGCCACTGATAATGGTATCATTGTTGATCATATAAATATTATGCATAAAACTGATAGAGATGCATTAACTTCAGTGCTAAGAATATAAAAAAATTCCATGACTATTTTTATGATCAATCATTTATTTTTCAAACTAATTATATATTTTATTAAGCAAAGAAGATTTAAATATGCATCTCACATGGGGTGAAATGATTTATATTTCTACATATGATTTTAAATTATAACATGTTAGCACAAATTTCACACACCGATGTTTAATTGAATTGTCTAACTACCATTGAGATGAAAAAATATTACTAATCTAAAGGAAATTTGATCACCACTAACTATGATTTTAAAAAAATGTTTTAAAAATGAAAAAATTTAGAAAACTCCAATTTTTTAATCACACAGAAATGACATATTAAATAAAAGTGGGTGCATGATATGGACATAGTCTGTGATAATGAATTAAATCTATTTACAATAATCATTCAGAATGAATCTATTTCACAATTATCGTGCAGAATTTGAAGAACGTAAATTGCCCAATGTCCATCATTGTGTCTGTACAAAATATGCCATGAAAAGAAAAAATAATCATTATGCTAAACATAAAAAGCTATTGTCCACTCTCATTGTTATTGATGCTTTCTGTAAATGGCTGGAACTGATTAACATCCCCTTTTTTTTTTAACCAGTGCATTTGGTGAAGCCTTAATTATTGATTGCCCATCACATACCTAAAATGAGATTGTAATAATATTGAAATGATAATTACATCTTTCAAAAATGGTTGAGCAAATTATAACATTAACTGGTCTGATCATCACATCAGGTTTACTCTCTGAAATAAATGGCAATTGAAAAGGATTACATATACAGACAATGCATAAAACTAAACATGTACTTAATAAAATTATTTTAGATTCTAGAATATCTATATGTTTATAATTGTATTAATCTAGAACATGACTCCTAATGGTACCACAGATAAAAACATTGGCTAGATTGCTATTGTCATTAGAAAAACAGTCACATTTCAAAATTAATCAAAAAAGGAAATGTAAGAGATCAATCTGTAAATAACAAACTTCATGGGTATTAGAGCCCTGTTCTGACTCTATAATGATGATATTAAAAGTTTTTACTAACATCACATGAAAACAAGACAATTAAACAATCATAGAAAACAGTGACTTGGTACATCATTGACATAGGAAATAACTAAGAGTCAATTATTGAAAACAGAAAACCAAACAAATGATAGCAAAGAAAAAAAAACTATTATTACTGAAGAAACATTCAAAAGTGAAAATAATTCTAGAAAAAATCCAAAAATCAGAATTAAGTTATAATATTTAGAATAATATTAAACTAAAATTCACTCTAAGAAATAGTTCCATCCCTAGTAAGGAATACTGCAATATATTTACATATAGTCATAGTTACTTGGAACTCTATTACCAATCATTTCACAAACAAAAATCACATATGTTTCAATTAGATGCTAATTTTACAATAACCTCTGATTAATACTACAGTTCTTAACCAAATACAAGTCGCCATGAATATGGGACTATAAACTGTCCCGAAAGCGCTTGGCGGTAACTTTTGATAATTTTATGTACATTGAATAGCTTCATTATCTGTGCGCAGAGCACATATATATATTAATAACCTCTGAAATATGTATATCAGATAAAGAACAAACTAATATATAACCCAGAATTTAACTGTTGTTGGTTGAGTTTTTTCACTAGATCTCATTAGTTATATTGGTTATAACCTGTAATTAATTGTTACTGAACTAAGTTTTTCTCCGATGAACAATTTGACTATATTGTTTTGCAACACATCTTTTCAATCATTTGTTAACAATACAGAACTACGATCTCGCCTTGCTATAAGATTAACAACAAAAAAAATCAACTAGTAATTTTTAGTCAAGCGTTGTTAGCCGAGAGATCAGCGCACCCGCCTTCCAAGCAAGTAGTTGGTTGCAGACGGGTGTGGGTTCGCGTCCCGGCCGATGCTATGACATATGAAAAAAAAAAAAACTAGTAATTTTTAAATGTTTAGCACCGTATTTTTTAATAAAAACCACCATAATTAAATAAATATGCAATATTTTTTATTGTGTATTCAACAAAAAAACATAATTATGTTATCAATGCAATAAACTATGATACTGTACAGTATATTAAAAACTAACGTCTTTTGATTTGCTTCGTTAATGTTTTTTTTTTTTAAGAAATTACTCGTACTGATTTTAAAATTATCAAAAAATGAATTAAAATCAAACAAACTACAAGTTGTGAATAAGATGTTATAAACTTTCCGTTCACTTTTAAATATAATGATTCGCTATTACTGTTTAAAAAAAAATGTTGGATTCTTTTCCAAGATTCAAAAAAGACGCTAAGCACACTTAATTATTCATATTTTTCTCAATTACTAAAGTGTACGAATGTTACTTGACCTCTGAGTAACGTATGATACGAATATTTTATTTTTAACATCTCTATTTGATTTATAAATTAAATTATGACCTTAGTAGTTATAGATGAACTGCACTTACCAAATCTATATTTTTTTAAAAAAAATTAAGTAAGTTTAAATCTAATAAAGATCGTTTGCTTACTTGTTATTTTTTGAATGTGTGCGTGTGATTGTCATTAGTTTCCACAGGCATTATAATTTATACTTACAAAAATGATTGTCAGATTTTAAAATCTATTGTAATTAAAATATTTAATTTTGGACATTCCTAGAAGAATTGACTTTAATAAACAATTGAAATTGCTTATATCATAGATGTTTTAAATTGTAATGATTCTATTAAAATTTAATTGATAATATATAATGTAAATAATAATCTAGGTTCCTAGGGAAGTTATACAATATTCAAGCATCCAAATGATATAATAAGCACAACAACTCTATTCAATTGATCAATACGCGTTCCCCTCCCTTCACTACATTTAGTTGTGAATTGATTCAGAAACCTATAATTATGTAAATTAATACAATGTACAGGCTTACACACACCTGCACATATATAATGTAATATATAAGGGATTCGAACTCAGACTTTCACACGACCCTCAACTTTCCATGCCATCTCATATTGCTGACCCACCTTTATCTTTTCAACATGTGTATGATCAGGTGGGTCCGCAATATGAGATGGCATAGAGAGTTGAGGGTCGTGTGAAACCTTTAATTAGTAAATATATCATTTTACCATGGTGCATTATCTTGATGTAATTCACATAATAGATCCCATCTATTGATGCAAGATAAAGTATATCAGAATATAACATTATATTAATTTAATATATATAAATGTTCACTAATAAAATATTTTATGTTGCAATTTGTTTTTGTTACCTTATAGAAATAACCAATAATATTTCTTATATTATTTGCCGATATACATATTTAATTACATCTTAATATTTATTTTTTATTTCATCATAAACAAAGTTAATAACAATTTATCTCTCAATAAAGATCTTACCAAATTCGATCCTGTTATAATTAAATTCATATTCGCTTGCTAATCCTTTTTCAATAGCTTCTTGGATTTCTTTTTCCATAGAAATAACACTCAGTTCAAGATTTGCACTTATAGGAGGGGATACAGCCGGCCTGAAAGATATTAAATAGTTTTTTATACAGATAGTAGAAATTAAACTTTCTATCTTATAACAAAAAGTACAATGATAAAAGATTGTTACATTTTTATTTACCACTGTCAAACTCACTCCATTCACAACTTTGACACCATCCATTTCAAATAAATACAGTAATGATTATTACTAAGCATTTTCTAAACTAGAGATGATCTCTAGCACAGATATAAACTTTAAACCTCAGTTAAAGATATTAAATTTTTTTTAAAAAAAAATTCTTTATATAAACAAGAGCATACATTTTTGTGACAATTGAGAAATTACGTGGTCAAATGGCTTCAGCTTTATATTTTTAACAGAATAGCTTAGTTGGCTAGAACATCACTTTAAATTCGGGGTCATAAATCTAAAGATTATTGATTCAAATCCATTGCTAGTACTGTTATTGGTCAGGCCAGCAATACTTGTTGAAAAAAGGAGAATAATACCATTTAAAATGTTATAATGTGTACAAATCCATATGTTATTAACGTATAATTATACGTATTTAAAAAAATTAAATAAAGGTTTATTTTTTCCCTAAAAAACATTTAAATAATTAAAATTAAATAATGAAGATAAACCAATATATAAGTATAAATAAAATGCTACCATCACTAACTTTCCAACTGTTTATCATCATCATCATAGATAATGACTTTTTTTTTTTATCTTCAAACTTTTTTTATTTTTTTAAAAAAATATTTAATTCTCTCTAAAGTGAGCTGTCCAAAACAGCCTGCAGTGAGTATTTCCGTGGCTTGATTAGAAATTTTGATACTGTAATTGACAACTACAAGCACCAAAATTGATGTAAGTAATTTAGTAAACAAAGCTAAACTATCACAAAACTATGACTAAAATGATATATTATAAACGATTATTGTCTGATGTTTCAATAAAAACTTTTATAAATACCACAATATTTCTTTCTTATGATATTTTTTGAATGCCTGCTAAACCAAACTAATAGTAGGATTCCCCAATAATTTAATATATGTACTGTATTTATTATTTTGGATGTGATGGTCAAACAAATATATATTTTTTAATATGGCTCTTGGATTAGTTAAGGTTTGATAGTCTTGATTGAAAGCATTAGATTACCAAAATATCTAGAATTAAAGATTTGAGTTGATTAAATTAGACCCAAGTTAATCACTTCTATGTCCTGGCTTAACTGGTAACTAATAATAACTTGGATTCAACTTGTTACTTCCTAATTTTAAGCAGATTGGCTTGATGCATAGATTCATAAATAAAATTGGGGAAGGCAGAGATTTCATCCCCACTGACATGAGCCATAAGCTTGAAACCAGTTGGTCTGGAGATGGGAAGGTTCTGGATAGAGATTTTAAATATTTTCTCATATTGCACTTATCAATTAAGAGCTTGTTTGAGCTATTAGTACGTTCTCTGTCTTTTTGTAAATACAGGCTTATAAAAGTAATGTCACGTTATATATGACTTGCTTTTTTATTATTATTATAAAATCATGATATTTATTTTAAAAAACAATGTCTGTTATCTAGAGAAAAAAAAATTATAAAGTAGAACTTCATCAGTAATTCTTAATAATTTTATAACCATGATGCAACAGAACATTTACATATGTTTATATAATTAGAGGGCATTTGAACCAAACCTTCAATCTTGCTTAAATCTCCACACTATCCTACATACATATGAGAAGATTGAAGCCTGTCCATTAAAGTTTGAAGACTTGCTATCTTAATATAACCCAAGCATTAATTATATGTATGTGTGGGAGATGATGAACTGAACCAACGGATGAGTGTGGTTTAGCTCAAAATACATATATTGGAGATCATTTATCTTTTTCATATGTATGTGGTCATGTGTATCAGTTGTATAGGGTAGAATTGATGACTTAAGGAGGCCTAAAAGTCTGGGTTCAAATGCTCCTAATTACATCTGGCTTAAATATATATACTATATTTGTATTTAAATATGTTTATATAATAAATATAAAATATTCACAGCTTCAGAGATATGCCCAGAATGAACCAGAGTTTTGAAGAACTTAGAAAACAATTTTTTTTTTGATTAGTAATTATTTTGATTTACAAAAACAAAAAAGCTTTTATTTTTTAATTTATAAAATATCTTCCTTTACTTTTTTTTTATATTTTATTTTATTAATCATAATTACATATTTACAATTTTTTTTGTTATTATACAAGTATTTTCTTATTTGTAAATAGGGACTTGTAGAGGGATGTAATCATAAACATATAACTAAAGACATATAAAAAAAAGCTATGATTCCAAAGATGCACATTTCATGCTGAACCAGCACTCATCAGTCGAGCCAGACAATAATCTCTTACACAAATCTTTATCATTGTTCAGTATATATGTAGATAGAAAATTACTATAGATTATTTGATAAGTATCAAATATGCTTCCCTCACAAGATTATCCAATAATGGATAATATTTCTGCAATATAATTTTCACTACATCACTCCAATGCAAGGTAGGGACTGGTTTTTATCCACTTTTAACACCTTGTGGAGAGATGTAATTATAAACATATCTTTGAGCCAATAAACATCACATGATCACCACCTTTTATGCTTGTGTGTAACTGTTGTTAAAACAGGCAAAACTCACTATACGTATTGCCACACACAGCAAGCTAGAGTAATCAATGGATGCCAGAAGGCTTGTGCACAAGCCTTCTGGCATCCATTGATTACTCTAGCTTGCTGTGTGTGGCAATACATATAGTGAGTTTTGCCTGTTTTTAAACATATCTTTGGTCATATGTCATTGATCATATGTTTATGATTACATCCCTTCATAAAATACTAATAGTGGATAGAAACCATCTTGTGTGAGAGTTGTGTAGTGAAAATTACACTAAATAAATATTATCCATTATTGGATAATCGCTGATCTAATAAATGACTAATAAAAATTATTAATATACTTATGTAGATTGCTATTCTTCAGTATAATTTTTACTGACTACTATTACTAATATTTATGCTTCAAAAATGCATCAGTAATTTCTAAATAATTATCAAATGATTGTAAAACAATCTGAAGCATAATCCTATTCAATATCTCTATGACACATGAGCCAGATAAATGCACTATTGAGCCACAAATTAAAAGTCAATTCTATTATTTTTATTTACTGTTTTAATATGAATCTTTTCAGCAATTAGTTTCCAAAATGTAACTTATAAGGATCTAAACTATAACAATTATAAATTTCTTCATAACTTTGCAATCCTGTCCAACAATCCCTGCAATCCTGTCCAATAATCCCTGCAATCTCATCCAATCTAGTCCAATAATGCAATAAATTTACACTTTCATTTATTGTCCAGATTTCTTTTGGACAAGTTCTTCTCAAAGTGTTTTTTATTTCAATGCTGATTTATTTTTTTCCAATTTTCTGATTAATACTACAATTTTTTTCATTTAAAAAAACAGTACAAACTGATAAAAATTTGAAGTTTATCTACTACTGAGATCAATGTGGTCAATTAGATCCACAGTTTGGACAAGTAATAGTGTTGTAACAGTTGAGGATATAATAATAAAATAGGCCTTTGTAAGGGAATGTGGTTAGAGGGTTCCAGAATTCCATTTTTGATGGTGATCTGATTTATTTCCAGCCAGGCTCACAAATCGACAACCATAGAATGGGGGAAAACAGAACTTAGTTTAGCAAAGAAAAATGTAAAATTGGAGGCCCTAATAAAGTCATTGAAATTGATGAGAGCCTTTAGCACAAAAGAAAAAAAATCAAATTGGACAAATTATTCCAGAACAATGAATGTTTGATGGCTTATGCAAGGAGATCAACAAATGTTTCATCATGAGAATTCATGGTAGAACAATAGCAACTCTAAAGGATGCCATCAAACAGAATATGGAAAAGAATCAACAATTTATTCGGACTGTTGGAGAGTCTATAAAACTGCAGAATTACAAGCTGCTGGTTACTGACCATTTTCATATGAATTATACTGGATGACATTAAAAAAATTAGTCCACATTGAAGAAATAATAAAAGTGTAATAATTTTTTTTTTTTGGTTGGTTTTAAAAAAAATACATTTAGTACTTATTAACATTTCTGGTGAAGATCCCGTGTAATCGTTATATTGCACAATCATGTGTTAAGTAAGTCTCCACTTTGGAAAAAATAAAAAATTTTACTTTTAGTCTCCATTTTGAAACAAAATTTTATTCACTTAAAATAAAGTAGATAACAGATGAATTGATTGTTTCATCATGACAATTTCTGCCATATATTACATGGTAAGTACCATATGTGTATATTTTTAAGCGTTTGTAATTTAGTGATTGTTTTGTTCGTATTTAAAGTAACATTTCGGAATTGCATAAAACTTTTTCAGATTTATTTTTGTGTGAAATTTATATTTTTAATATTGTTAGAAATTAATATTTTTAGTATTGTTAGATTTAGTCTGGTGCAATTACTGTTACGTATTAGAACTGCTACGCCTTTTCACATCTGTATTCAAACTGCCAATAACTTTGTTAAACTTGTGAAAATATCATGTACACATGGTCCATTTTGATGAATTTATCATTTTAAGTTTCTACAAGATCCAAGTGTACATGCTATTTGGTCAGATTTAAAATTAGCAAGTTATCAATGGATTGATATGAATGTAAAATGGCATATCAGGTCTAATACATAAGTACCTAGCTATGCACCACCAAACTTCACATTTACTAAATTAAAGAAATACAAAGAAACTTTGTAAATAATGTTAATCAGTAAAATTATATTTTGATGTTGTCAATAAAAAAAACATTAGTTTTATTGTTTCTTTATAAATAATTTATTGTAAAATAAATTATTATAATGGTATTTAGTTAATGATAAGTGAACTATGATAATATTCCAGTATCTTTCAAATTTAGTTGCATATTATAGACTACTGTTACTACAACTGAACTATGATTAGAATACGATAAAAAAATTAAATCTAAAATCACATGATTAAATAATAGTAGTAATAAATTAAATCATCTTTAATAGAACCACAATTTGGCACTGAATGTACTTTTTAAAAATAATTTTCTTTCTGTCATTTTTAATATTATTTTTCTCTTTAAATTCACTTTGCCAATAAAAACATGAATTAAAATAAATACTAATTCATTAGTTTAAAAAAAAATCTAAAGGTATCAATATCTCACAGAGCTGTGCTTTATTCATTTTCTGATTGGTCTTCTTTTTTTTTTTATCTTAAGGGTGTAATAACTGAAACACAGGCTTGTTATATACCTGTGGCTATATATATGTAATATATATGTGTTTAGGTGTATCAGTGTTATTAGATAGAGTGGAGAGAGGTGGGTGGTGTGAAAGTCTGTGCTCATATACCTTAAGGGTGTAAACAAATTTAAACACATTCTCCTCATTGTTCTGATAAAACTGCAAAGTAATAGCGTTTTATGGACTTTATTTAAATATTTTCAATTAATTTTGCAAAATATTTCTATAATAATCAATTAAAAATTAATCCTTTCATATTTACATTAATACTTTTTTTGAAATATTTTTTATTTTTAAAAAATTTATGCTAAGAAAATGCTTTGATATACTAAAAAAATCACAACACAAATATATATATATATGAGAAATCAAAATTTAGCTGTGATTGGTGATAATTTAAAAATAATAAACATAATTTTGCCGTTAAAAATAATAATCATAATTTTAAAACAGTATTTGGTAGATTTGTGATTATTTTATAAATATTTGTTTAAATTGTAAGATCAAATCTCAAACCACAAAGATTTTATTAATTTACTTTCTCCTTGATTTTAGCGTAGTTGACCAATAGGAAAAATAGAAATAATTATTATCATTATATAATTCAATGTAGTTCACATCATTATTATTTTTTTAATATTTGGAAGGTTCAAATATGATTTTTAAAAATATTTTTCATTTATAAATTTAGATTTCTAATAAACCATATTGAATTTTATGAATACTACTATAGAATAAAGGTTTAAAAACTACGTAAAAATTTGAACTTTTACCTCAAATTCTTATTAGGTTTTGATGGAAAATAACGACAATGTAGAGTGGTTAAATCATATTTTTATTTCTAGTTAATTTAATATAAAAGAAAGCTTATTGATCAAGATTTGATTGATAGCAGATGAATGAGAATAATCATTATTATTGATATGTATGTGGAAAAACATTTAAAAAATATATATATTAGCTGGCAAATATTTAAATCTCTTAGACTTCTATGCAAATAAAACAAATTTATAATCAATCAACTGATTAACAAGTAAAAATAAATATTGAGTTACGCGTTGGTAGCTGAGAGGTCAGCGCAGCTGCCTTGCAAGCAATTGCTTGCAGACAGTTGTCACGGGTTCGCTCCCCCAGCCGATGCTTTGACACATGGGGTAAAAATATTCTAGTAAATAAAGCAGGATAGCTCGGGATGATTCACTTATCTTCTTAATAACAAAAGTCCATTTAATTATGATATCAATCTTCAGTAGTTTTAAAAACATATTTGATTGGAAGTTTTTCAGTTATTGATCTAGTGTGAAATTAGATGGCTGTGTTAGAATACGAAGGCGTTTTGTTATATATACTACTCATTAACAAATCAAGAGAGTTCACTTCATAGAATAGCAACTAAAAATGTCACTTTAATAGTATTTTTATAAATAGCAGAAAAATAATTTATTTATTTATATTAAAGTAATCAGATCATTTTTTTAATTAAATGTTTAGAGCATAACCTTAAAATTGAGTACTCAAGTATCTAAGGGTCCAGGTTCAATAACCATGCTAGTACTGTCACTGGACAAGCCAGAATGAAGAGGGGGAGAATAATATCTCTCAAAACATTGTGCATATACTAATCTGTGTTCTATTACTAACAGTTGAATGTATTTGGAATATTTAAATAAAGTTTTTTTTTTTTTTTCTAAAGACATTCAATACTTATATTAGATGCTGGAAATAGTCCAATATATAAATACAACTAAAACATGATCATCACAAACCTTCAGGAAAATAAACTCATTTTATAAATAAACAATATTTTCTTTATTAGTAGTAAAATTCTTGACTAGTATGTTAGGAGACCCTTTTTTTAAAAAAAAATGTAAATCAATTAAAATTTATTTATTTCAGAAGTAAACAAACACTTTTGACTAATAGTACAGTAATTATAATTTATTACCTAGGCATGCTGGAATGACTTTAGTAAAGTTTTATATTTTACAATTTAAAATTTTTTTTTTTTTTACAGTATAGTGGGAAAAAATAAAAACATTTTAAAACAGAAATATGACGAACCTGACGATTCTAGTAAATGAAAACTGCAATTGGTTAAAACTTTTCCAAAACTGCTTGAATTTTATATTAAAGAGTATTATTTTTCATAATGTAAAATATTGTATTAATTCTCACTATTCTTTACTATTGCTATACTTTCAAATTTTATTCCGATCTCAGTGCATCTTTAATTTTAAATCAATCATATTACAACCGCATGCCAGATCAACTTCTATCACTCTGGATGCATTTTTGAAACAACCAATACACTTTTTTCAAGAGAATAAGACATATATAGCTCACATTGTAATTTTAACTTCATATACACCTTTTTTTGTTTATACTTTTAACTTCATATATATATATATCTTTTATTTAATCACAATTTTCCGAAATATATGCCAAAGACATGTGAAAGAAACAAATGATCCTCAAGATGGTATTTTGTGCTGAAGCAGTACTCATCATCACAATCTCTTACATATATTTTCATTACTTGTTTAGGATTTTATAGATAGCAATTTATCATAGTTTGATTAAAAGTAACAAACTTTTTGAACCTTACAACTTTGCCACAAACCATTTTATAGAATTATATTAATGATTAAGCCAATAAACATCACATGACCACCTCCTCTTATGCTTGTGTATAACTGTTGTTAAAACAGGCAAAACTCACTATATATATTGCCACACACAGCAAGCTAGAGTAATCAATGGATGCCAGAAGGCTTGTGCATAAAATCCCCATCTGGTGCCTACTCATCCAATATGCCCAGACTAGTTTCTGGATTATGGCCTTCGTCAGTGAGGAGTCTTGGATCTGAGGGATTTAGATCTTAGGATCTAATGCAACCCTCCAGCAACCACCTTTTATCTCCATTTAACTACAAAACTATGAGTCTTAAACTGAAAACACCTTAATGTTTTTAATCCAAACCCATTAGCTTATATAGTCATATGGGTCTGAACCCACTTCAATACCCATACATTTTGGTGTCTTTGGTTCTTTAATAACCATAGCCACCACTATCCTATTAGGCAGGATTGGTTTTAAGCTAATAAACATCACATGACCACCTGTCTATATTAATGATTATTACTAATTATTCATTAAATTAGAAGTTATCGCTAGATCAAATATACTCTTTAATTCTCAATTAATAATAGGTGTGGGTGTTATAGAGATATCAACACCTGAGTTTCATTATCCATGTTAACAGTTTGATAATGTTTATACACCACTTTCACGCAAAGTTAAAATTTTATTTAAAATTTATAATTATTTATTCTCAGATGTGAGACTCAAGATTTAAAAGTAAAGAATTTGATGACTTGCAATAATTAAATTGTAACATATTTCTTCTCTGATTATATATATGTGTGAGGATAGTAATGTAGACCAACTGATGATTGCTGGTTTAGCATGAAATACGTATATTGGTGATTATTTATCTTTTCAACATGTGTGTGATCAGGTGGGTCAGCAATATGAGATGGCACTGAGAGTGGTGGGTCATGTGAAAGTTTGAGTTCGAACCCCGAATATATTACATATATAAATACAGGTTTAAGCTTGTACAATGTATTTCTTTAATTAATGTAAATAATGATATAAGCAATCAAACACAAGATAGTGAAACCAAAAAGTCTCAAACATACACTTTCTGGATAGATTATTCTTACTGAATGATGATCATTTAACTAGCAATTGGTCATGGGAGTCTACTTGTAGTGTTTACTGATTAAATAAATGTTTCGATTAACAATGGTGAAAGAATAGGGTCACTTTTTTTTTTCTGCATATGAAGATTGATAGAAAGGTCATGTGATATTAATTTTCAGAATAACTCTTAGAATCTAAATCATAGAGAAAAAATGAAAATTAAATTCAGTGACGGAATATCAGACTCTAAGAGTAAAGTTCTCCGATCGTTTCCAGTTCTGTCACTTCTGCCACAAGCTTCTTCCGAGCTTCTGAACAATAAAGCTGTTTGATTTTTTTTTTTAATTGAAAACATAATTGGAAACAGAAAATTTATTTTATGTGTCATTTAAGTTTAACGGAAATTCATTCAAATAAAATTATATATATTTTTTCAGATGCCGATAACTATTTCAACCTACTTCATTTCTGTATTTATTAAAACTTCATATTTAAGCAAAAAAAATTATAATTATTAATTTAATACAATGAACTTGATGAATCTGTGTGACTAAATATTTAAATTATATTATCATTGTTATTACTATTTAAAAACTTACCTTATAAATCTTGAGATCTTACAAGAACTTAATTGATAATCAATAATATAACATTAGTATAAAATTATAAAAGATTAATTCTTTTTCGCCTTGAACTATTGTGATATTCTCTCAATTGTTAGAAATATTATATCAATCTTTTTCTAGTAAAATAACTGTTATTAAAACATGTTACTGATAATTTGTACAAAGGTATGCTCTGACACACATTTATTAATATCCTATTAATTAATATGGTTCTTGTCAATGTGGCCGCTAGATGGCGTTGATGCTTGCAAAAAAAAAAAAAAAATAATAATAATGTATAACAAACCTACAATTATTGCAAAGAATATTTATTATATTGAAAAAACTTTTAATCAAATGTGCTATCGTCTAGATTTTTAGACTTGGGTTTTAAAGATTTTATAATATATATATTCTAATTTTTACAATTGCACTAAAAATGATTCTAATCAACAATAGATATATATTTATTGTTTCCTGTGGTGCTAAATTGTAAGTCTAACACATTTTGAATACTAGCACGTGTTATCACAAGAAAATACCACAATGTACTGTAATTTAAATTAAGCACTACAACAAATGGCAATGAAATGTACAATGAAATTATCTGATAATGAAGGATTCATATGCAATTTTTTATGATACATATCAACGTTAAATTAGACAATTGCATAAAAAGTTCAGATTATTTACGTCCTCAAAATAAACAGTGAAGTTTATTAAATATATTTGATGTTATGTAAGACTAATGTTGCTTTGACAGACAACTGATGAAATTGAAAGTTTTTTTTTTTTTTATGTGTCAAAGCATCAGCCGGGAAGCGAACCCGGGACAACTGCTTGTAAGGCAGCTGTGCTAACAACTCGGCCACCAACGCTTGACTGAAATTGAAAGTTGAAATAGGTTTTTGCAAATAAATCGAATCTTAATTAAGTTTTTATATTTTATTTAGTGACTGTAAATAAAATTTATTTTTAAATTAAAATTGTTTCTATATTTACTTTTGGAAGAATGATTTATTAATTAACACATTTTATTTATTATATAATGAGAACCAGATATCGAATATAGATAGAAATTTATATTTAGGTAAAAAAGAATAATGAACTTTTCTTCTGTTTCATCTTTAAACTATTTGTTTCTTCAAATTTCTCAATGTGTGATTGGGTTAATTCAATTTATCAGTAGTCATTTTCTTTTTAGATTTAGAATATAACAATAATTACGTAAAAGATAGCCTTTAATTATCTCATTGTAGTATTAAAGTTTTTCTAACAGTCATCTTACTTAGGGAGATTTCCAATTCCTAGATAACAAGGATTTTAGTGAAATTCCATTCTTATTTACACTTTCACTAAAATTAGTTACCTATGCATTTATTGACCAATACTGAATGACTGGCAAGATTAGCTATATCCAGTTAATTAAAAAAAAAAAAGTAAACCTGTTTGATACATGAATTTTCTTTTTTCAACTTTTATCCAACCTGGATTTTTTTTCTTTTCCATATATCATAGCATCGGCCGGGAGGCAAACCCACAAACGTCTGCAACCAACTACTTGCTTGCAAGGCGGCTGCGATGACCTCCTGGCTAACAACGCTTGACAACTTTTATCCAACCTGGATTTTAGCTTCAAATTCGTAAGAATGGCAAGCAAGTATTCTAAATACTATGCTATGAGATTCCCCCCCCCCCTCAACAATCTTTAGCACATTTTTAATGAAGAGAACATTCATTGATCCTTTTTTTTATTATCATAATTAATATGCTTTCTTAGCATCTAACTTTAAATATAATTATATATTTTTACTATAATCTTTTCTTTTTAATTATATGATATCTACTTTAATGTCTCTTGTTGTGTGTGTCTCAAGAAAGCAGGTTTTTTTTTTTTTTTGCAATGAAATCTCACAAAGATTAAAGAATAAATAAATGAAACAAATTAACATTTATCAGGATTAGTAACTCACCCTGAACTTGAACTGGGCGAGCTCATTAATGGAAGGTACATTCTGGATTGAGCACTTTCACTGATTATCAAAGCTTGGTGGCGTTGTTTTTTGCGTTGATATTTTTGAACTGATTTTGCAATAATAAAAGCAATCCATAAACAAACAAAAAAACTTACAATGGATGGTATTAAAATGGCAATATATGATACTGGTGAAGAGAAAATAATGTTATCTGTGCTGTAGTCTCTAAATCTGTAACCTACAAAACAATTATATAAATACTCTCTCTATATATCTATATTGCAAAAAAATCAAGTCATATATCATGTGAGTTAATTTAACAAGCTTGTATTACAAATTTTATGTAATGAGCATGTCAATAGGTCTTAACAAGTTTCTCAGAAGATCCCTATTTCCAGACTGATTTCATGCTTCTGGCATTTTAAATCTAATGCTTGAATATCCTAGTGCCTTACTGAGGAATGCTAGAAGCATGAAACCGATCTAGGGATAAAGATATTGTGAAAACTTTGTTAAGAGTTATTGGCACGTTCATTATATAATAAATATATAACAGTTTTAAATTATAATAATGGTAAATAATAAATAGTAATAATATAAAATTTAAGCAGAAGTAATTTTGATTATACAATAATCATTATCAACTGAATTTATGCAGGCAAAAGAATAGATATGTAATTTTCCAAGAATTATATATATATCAATGTTAGAAGATAGTCTGTTTATTATACAATCTTTAATTTGTTTTATAAAAATTGCCCTTTTAACTTTTTTAAAATTAATCCATATAATATATTTTTAGTAGGTAACTTATTATTATTTTACATTTATATATAAATGTATAAATAAAAAACTAGAATTAACTTTATTAAATTTGATACACCAAAAATGAAATCGGTAATTACATATTAAATTTTAACTGTAAAATGTTATAAGGGATAGCTTGTTTACTGAAACTAGCTATTATGGATATTTGTTTAAAAATTTTATTTTTGATATACTGAATTTTATATGATTAAGACCATATTTTTTTTATATGACATTATATTTATTATTTCTAATTATTAAGTTTGAGAGAAATGAACATAATGAAATATTATTATAATTAATATTGTAATAAAGCGCATGTGCATTAGCTTGAAAAGCTGATCATTAGTTTATTACAATTCAAACACATTGTGCTATATAAAATAAATATCTCATTTACATATGTTTAATTTCATTTAAGAATGACGTATGTAAGTAAATTCTAGTAAATTTCAAAGGCGTCATTCATTCAGACATAGTAAAGTAATTTAAAGTGATTGTTTAATATCATCACGCTTTCATTTCCAGTACTTAATATTTGCTCATACTTAAGCATTTGGGTTGAAAGAATAGGTGAATTCATTCTATTCTTTCACAAAGACTTTATCTTGTATTGAAAGTGAGAGTATTCATTTATTGTTAAGATTCATAAAGCGCATGTGCATTAGCTTGAAAAGCTGATCATTAGTTATTATAATTAAAACACATGCGCTATATAAAATGAATATCACATTTATATAATTAATATTGTAATTAACTAATTTGTTATAAGTATCTATATTGTCTTGCTAAAAGAAGATTGCTTTAGAATAGTACTTGACCATTACTGAATAGCAGTTTTTTTATTACTTTCCTTTCTCTTCATTTTTTTATTTCAGTATCTCTTTTAGAACTTTAACATAAAATTCAATTAATTCTAACAATAATCAATAAAGAGGGAAGTTATATAATATATTACTTACTGATTTTAAAATATTACTTGTTTTCAACAAATATCAATATTTTTACTACATGAATTACTATTTTTTAATAGTTCACAGCTTGAATTGTTATTATTCTATGTATATATCTTCATCTCTTCTTAAAATTTCAATTTGACCTAATAATCAAAGTAGCCATATTTCAAATGCAACATTAAGAAATCATATTTTTGGATGGAAATAGAAAAAAATATTGAATTAGTTATGCAGGTGTTAACACAGTAAACTAAAATAATAATAAAAAAAATAGTCCATATTGTTTCTAATTGTGACCATAATTCACATTTTTGGACCCAATGTTCAAATTCTCCAATGGCTATAATTTTTGTAATTATAAAAGATTATAGACAATAGGAAAAATATCCTTGAATTAAAACATTTACTACACATTCACAACAAAATGATATAAATATATCATCTATAGAAAGATAGAAATTACACACGCATAGATACAAATCTTATGCTAAATATTGTAGTATGAATACACACTCATTACAAAGCAATATATAAATAATCATTATATTCTCCAATACAAATGAGTAAGAAAGAAATATTCATTTAATTTTTACATAAACTTAATATATTCTTTGTTTTTTTTTACTTAGAACACTATAAAATATTTGCATTAATTTATAATTTACATAAAAAACTGTTTCTGAGAAGTCTAGTCTCAATGCAGCCAAAATATAGTAAACAAACATTATTCAAAATACAAACCTAATAAAAAACAGATGAGAGATTGAAATATATACAACTTAGCAAAATTATACAAATGAATATATCTAAATATCATGTTTTAACTATGATGTTTCTAGATATAAATTTTAGAGTGTGCACACACACACACTGCCCATATATATGCATGGCTGTGACAAACCAAATTTGATTATTTTTTAACATCTTAATATCTAATTTAAAAAAGCATAGTGTGCTTTTCACATAATTCTGAAAATAGGAAGACTAATAGACACATTGAATGAAATCAGATTTATATAATTTTATAGAGAAATACTTTAAAATTGATTTACTGTTTATGAAAAACCAATGACTTGAATTTTGTGAAATATATGCATGTGTAAATGAAAAAAATATATAATTAAAGAGTAAACTTAAATCTTTCACTGAGACATTATTTGTTATGATGAATGCTTTAAAAAAAATTGAATTAGAATTTTAGCACAGATTGTGATGCGTTGAATATTGAACAAATTTTTAGAATTACAAAATGAAGTTCAGAGAATCTACTGAAGATGAATATATATTTTTTCTATTTTGTTATAAGATAAATTCCATTGAAAAAAATATTTGACTGATGCAGTAAATCAATATGCAAAATTTATATGGAAAGTTCTTGCCTACAGCAATATCACATGATTTTTATATATACTTACTCATAGGCTTCCAAAAGCATTTATCTTCAGGCCACTCTAAAGCAATCTACTGTAAGCATGAGTAATCAATGGAAACCAAACAGTATAGTACTATAAAATCCCAACTCTAGATTGGTTTCTGACTTTGTGTGTGAGAACTGAGATTCAAAGTGGGAAATAATGCACTTAAGCATCTAACAATCACCTTTTATAAAAAAAAACCCAAAGGGTTCAAACCCAAGATAACTTGTATAAGTATATAGATCTAACACCAGATCAATTTTTATATATTTTAGAGATCTCAGTGCTGCTGCATCTGTAGATTCCTTCTGTCCATCAGATGGGCTGAAGACAACAGCTCTTGGAAACATATGAGCAAGCGTATGAGAAAGGCATGTGACATTGGTGAGGAATATGAAGTTAACAAAAACAAGATCTTGTAATTATTTTTAAAATAATATATAAATAAAAAAATATTTTTTATTTTTTTAAATTTTAATTGAATGAATAATACACTAAAAACCAAAAAAAAATTTTTTTTTCTTTAATCACAATTTGTGTTGGTATATTTAACTTTAAATAAAAGTTGAGTGCTTCCATAAGTTAATTAATTCAATTACTAGTTTTAAAAATAGTAATTGTAACTCAATGTAAACACATTTTCCATATCTATTAACCAAAAGATTATATTTTATCCACAAATAATATGATTAGCATGCTTTCAGTAAATATCTTTATAACCAAGCAAAAAACAACTCAGAATCCAAATCTATATTCTTGGAACATGAAATCGAACATGGTTATGTCTCTGAGCCACTGGGAGCTATCACAATGTATTCTGAGAGAGACAACAGAAAATGCAAAGTTAAGAAAGCATGGCGCATAGCCAGTAATCTGCACATTATTAATAAGAAAGAGACTTGTATTCCTTTGTTGAAGAAGTGGATTATGTAAATTAATTCATTTACATTTTTCCAAGAATATTTAAATATCACCCTACTATTTAATAGTTAAAAGTATGCTAATTGTATTATTTGAGAATAAAATATCTTTTCTTAATAGACACAATGGACGTGTTTACATTGAGTTACAATTGCTGAAGGAAAAAAAATTAAATAAGTATTGAATTAAAAATAGTAATCGGATTGAATAATTTATAGATCCCCCCCCCCCCAATTTTATTTCAAGTTGAATATATTAACACAAATTGTGGTAAAAAAAAATTTTTTTTGAGAGGGGGTTTAGTGCATTACTCATCTGATTAGATAAGTGCATTTTTTTAAAAAATAAAATATTCTTTGTATATATATATATATTTTCATTTTTAGTATTCAGATATTTAGCAAAAGACTTTTTCTAACTATTTATATTAAAATTTCAAAACAGAGAATGCAAACAATGTTACCGTATTTCTAATTATTGAAATGAAATTCACATGGGCATTAAATATTGTTTACAATATTTTTCTTTTTGTTTATGAAATTTTTTTTTTTAAAAAGCAAGATTTCAGCCTTCATTTGTTTTCTTTCTATTTTAATTATCTGTAAATACTTTTTAGTAAATATCAATGAAAGCTATTTTTCAAAATATACCGCCATCTAGTGTGCATCACTGTAAACAAATGAATTAATATCATATTTTGAAATTTGACCCACCAACCCTGTGAGACTGGATAATTGACTGGAAAACCTTTAAATATTTTAGTGTCATATTACATTGCATTGATACCTAACATGTACAAAATTTGAAGGAAATTCACTTGATAAAATTATGTTAAAAATCTATTACAAAATTTAAGCAAGACAAACAAACAGAAGTTCTAAGATAAATAAAAGCATTTAATAACAATATTATACTCTTTTAGATCATAAAGTGGTTTTTAGATAATTATTTTTAAAAAGTATGATGATAAAGATGTTTAATACATATTAAATGTCTTAGAGATAAATAAAAATCTAATTCACTTGCATATTAAAAAAAAATAAAAAAAATTGAATATGGAAAAACTCATGCTTTAAATTAAAAAAAAAAGACTTCATTACAAGTTCTATATAAGATAAATACTACTAAAGACAAGCAGATTTCTTCAACTCTTGATAATTCAGAAGCAAAGTTAAAGGATTTATAAATCTAATTTCGAAAATATTGGTGAGGTGGAGTGACTAATTTTAGAGCAGAACAATATTCAATATGGTTGAATCATAATTTTTAAAACAATCTTCTAAAACAAAGAACAATAAAATCAATCCTAAATAATAATTGAAATAAATTATTCTTTCATATATTAAAAATAATTCAATAAAAAATTATTTAGTAAGACAACTTTTAAAATAATATTATGTTTAATTAACCTCACCAACTCAGATTTTGCCCCTATATTGGAGCCTTATCAAGATGTAAATACACTTAAAGTTATATTATATTTTTTTCTATTTTTCTATTTTGGTGAGGTTAATTAAACATAATATTATTATAAAAGTTGTCTTATTAAATAATTTTTTATTGAATTATTTTTAATATATTATGTTGCAAAGACAACATTATGAACAAGTTTTGATTTGAAATTTGATATTTTGTGATATTATTCTTTCATTAATGCCAATCAAGTAGGAGCAACAAAAGAGTTTATTAGTCACTTTAAAAGGAGGTATTCAAATATTGTTGTAATAAATAATGTGTATACATGAACAATTTTTAATATCAAAAATGTTGACTGTAATATAAAAAATATTAAAAAGTACAGTAAATATATATGTTAATGTTGATGATGATAGAACAATCCATGCAGGAAATGATCTTCAGTGAATCAAATCTTCTTTCTCCTTATATTATAAAACAGAACTTTTGATAAAGTGAATTTATTGTCAATGTTTCATAGTATTTGTAAGCACCAATAATTGTACTTTTAGGATGAAGACTCATTCCTTCATTTCAGATGTGCTTGTAAAGGCTATAAGTGAAACTAAAATTAAGCTAGAATAGCTTGTGATTCACTCTTTCCTGAACAAGATGAAAAATTTAATGACTTTTAAAATATTTTACTCTCATAAAAGTTGATTTCCATAAAAAATTGTCGAATTCCAATAAACAGTTTTACCTGCTTTTTATTATTAAACTTAATTTACCACAAAAAAATACAATGAATGTTATAAGCACTTGACTTTGAACTTTAATTTACTACAAAATAAATACAATGAATGTTATAAGCACATGGCTTTGATCCTGATTTCTCTGCTAATTTTAAATGAACTACAACTTGTAATAGTCTTTATCACAATGGAAAATTAGACAACTAAATTGTTGTTTTATTCATTGTTAGAATACTAATTCAACAATAAGATGTAATACACTTAATATGTTATGAATTTACTTCTTGTAATCATTCAATATACATTGGAGGTTAAACTAACTACTGAGTCTCCATCTCAGACTATAAACATTTTAGTCACTTTCCACTTACATCTATCTTTAAAAATTTTATGTTGATTTTCTTTTAAAAACATTGAATTATATAGTTATATTATTATCTAGGATTACAACAATAAATTACATGACTGTATTTTTTCCATTATTAAAGTAAAGATTTAGCTATATAATGAATAATATTTCTGTAAGAGAACAAACAGGTGTTACTGACCTCATTGAAAAAATTAAAAGACTGAAGTGGAGTTGGGCTGGACATATTGCTAGAAGAGATGATAATAGGTGGACAACTGAAATCTTAAACTGGAATCCAAGAGATTGTAAAAGAGCCAGAAAGAGACCACATGTGAGATGGATGAATGAAATAAGAAAGTGTGCAGGGGTGATGTGGAGAAGAGAAGCTAAAGATCGGAGGAGATGGATTGAATTTGGAGAGACCTTCATCCTGCAGTGGATTGATAATGGTTGATGATAATGATGTTGATTTCTGTAGTGTGATTTTCACTACACCATTTTTACACAAGTTAGGAACTGTCTTCTATCCACTTTTGACATCTTGTAGAGGGATTTAATCATAAATATACGACCAAAGATATATGATTATCAACATGCACATTATGTGCTGAACCAGCATTTATCAGTTGGTCCAGATCATATTCTCTTACACATATCTTTATCACTATTCAGTATATATAAATAGAGAGTTACTATAGTTTAATTAATAAGTCTTAAACTTACTGCTTTCAACACTTTGACCTAAATCACTTGATGGAAGTATATTAATAATTTTTATTAGTCATTAATTAGACTAGAGATTATCCATTTAATGAATAAAATTTTTTTTTCTCCCATGTGTCATAGCATCAGCTGGGAAGCGAACCTGCTATCTCGGGACAACTGCTTGTGTAAAGCAGCTGTTGCTGACCTCTCGACCACCAATGCTTGACATGTATAATATTTTTGTAGTATAAGTTTGACACTTATCAGTTAAACTGTAGTAATTCCTTATTTATAAATGCTGTACAATGAGGGGAATGTGATCTGGGTCAACTGATGAATGCTGGTTTAGCATGAAATGTGCACCTTGGGACCATATTTTTGGCATATCTTTGGTCATAGGCCTATGATTACACCCCTCCACAAAGTGTTAAAAGCAGATAGAAAACCGCCTCTATCTTGTATGAAAGTGGTGTAGTGAAAATTACATTACAGAAATATTATTCATTAAATGAATAATCTTTAGTCTAATAAATGACAATAAAAATTATTAATATTTAGCTCATAATATTGATTATTTATTTTCAAAACTGCTTCATCGTGTAGTCATTTGATTATTTATAGCGAATGGAATTGTTTCTATTTCCTTTACTACTACACCATTAATGCATTCGTACTTAACACATTCTGAATTCTATTTCTACCCTTTTAAAGTATTTAGAATTTTTAATCCATAAAACCTCATCAATGAATGTTTTGTTATTTTATTATTATTATACTTGCTCTGCTTGATTTGGTGAAAGGATGGAGTGGCAGATTCAGATGCTCAAGATTTATGGATTACATCCAGTTTTGTCACACACCAGTATTTCAACTTTGTATTAACCTTCAAATAATAAACTATGGTTTGGTGTAGTGATAGAATAATAGAATTTGGATCTAAAAGTGCATGGACTGCAATTCAGAATTGTCACTTCTGGTATTTAAACTTCTTATAAATTGTGAGCAATAAACTATTTGATTTATTTATTGACTGATTGATTTTTTACAATATTTACTGAAAATTAGTTAGCTACTCAGTTTATAAAATTATTATGCTGTCTATGTAGAAATGTATGCTTCTAGATGCAATTTTATTTGATATTTTGTGGTGATGAATAAAATCTAGACAATTTTTTTTTCCTCATGTGTCATAGCATCAGCCGGGAAGTGAACCCACTAACCCAGGACAACTGCTTGTAAAGCAGCCATCGCTGACCTCTCGACCACCAATGCTTGACAATATTTTAGCATGAATGCTTCACATTTCCTAAACTTGACATCTTTCCAAAAATAGTAAAATAGTAGCTGATAAAGATTCAACTCTTATTAGATATTTTGCAGCTCTAGAGAAAATGTGGATGTAATTACTGAACAATAAAATATGATGTAAGTTCTTAAAGATTTGATTGACAATGTCTGTTATCTTCAGTGAATTCATAAACTAATTCACAACCTAAAATATTAACCCTATGTCCATATATGTTGATCCTAGGACAAATAGTAAAATGAAAATGTTTGTTTAAATTTGTGATGATGGCATTTTATTGGTAATTACATGTTGGACTAATTCCATCAGCTAGAATTGGTTGGTAAATATTTGTAGAAAAATTCAAACTCTGCTTAGACTTTTCAAATACATTCGCCTATTAATAATAACACACAATTTAGTATAAAATGATAGAAGAAATGAGTTTATTTATAATCTCCATGTGGATAGTTTTTATAGAAACAATCGGGAAGTTGACAATACTAAAATGTATTACTTAAAAAATATATATATATAAAAAAGTTGAGACACCATACCTAATGGCATTTATTTCTGATTTTGCTATTAGTATTTAACACACACATATATATATATTTTCATGGATAAATGAATTCATAGTATTATTTCTGGGAGCTTCTGTGTAATAAAAATATAATAGCTAAACTCACATGATGTATGACTTGATTTTATTTACTAAATAGCTGATGTTTCAGTACAATAACAAGTACTTTCCTCAAAGCTTCTTCTCTTTTTTATTATATAGAAGTTTACTAGGAATATATATATATTACTTTTTATAATAAAATGTGTGACATTCAATTCAATCACTAGGTATTTTACCTTTTGCTCTAAATAAATTCTGTGAAAAGTTTACTAACTCCTGGTAATACAAGACCCAATGTTTATTTCACAACTCTTAAATAACTAACAAATATTTTGCTTAAATGTATATCTATAATGCTACCAAAGTTTGTACAGCTTTTCATACCTTCTGATGCTGCATCAAACAATTATTTGTGTTAGTTGTCAAAAGTTATATAATTTTGTATTTAAAAAAAATGAATATATAGTTGCTCTTGAGATCATGTGACATTTAAATGTCAGAAGAGATAGGTAAAGCTTTAGTGTAAAAACCATTAACTCTTGAATCCATTATTCAACTGCTGTGCTTAACTGCAAAGAAAAATATTTTACTTATAAATCCATCATTACTGTAGAAAACCAGAACCATTTGATTTATACATTTAAATAGTGATACGTGAGAACACTAGTAATACCTAGCAATGACAAATTACATGGCTAATTGAATGCTATCTTGGCAAAGTTATGAAAAAATATCAGTAGTTTCATATATTATTCTTATCCACGATGTTATTTAATCATGTTATTTATTGACCAATAATTTATAAGTTATTGCAAAACTCATTAAGATTTTTAACTAAATTATGCATCATCATCTTTCACATGCATGATTTAATAGCTAATTTTGGGGATATAAAAATTAGATTCAATTTTTGAGATTCATAAAATATTTTAGTAAGCTGCAAATTTTCTCTTAGTATGTATCATTAGATTGGATAATTCAATTTTTCTTATCTATACATCTTATTGTCTTCTTAGGATTATAATTAACTTTTCTTAATTACATGTGACAATCAATATGAACATTGAAAAACCAAACTGTTTGTTCCAATGTGAGTTTAATAAAAAAAATTTATATATTTTGTGACAACTATTTATAAATGCTTTAATTTTGTATTACCTGTTTTTATAAAATATTTAATTTATTTTTTTGGATATATTATTATAAAAAAATTATTGACATATATAATTATAATTTATTTAAATTTAAATAAATAGTTTATAAAACCAAAAATCAAGAATGCTATTCAGCACTAAACAATTGTTTCTATTCCATGCTGCCATCTATTGTAAGCTCAAGTAATTAATAGAAATATGATGAACTATTGCTTATTATATCCAGCACTATCTTGTCCATATCTTTAGATTAGTTTCATTTAAAATATATATATACATAAATAAGACTTACTGGATATTTCAAAATCTGTTTCTTTGGAGTAACCATCACACATTTGATTATCAACAGCATATATCTGAAATAAAAAAGAACTTAAGTCTAATTATTAATTGATTAAATCATAATTAATTAACTTAAAGTTTACCTGCACTTTGTAGTGGTCATCATGATGGATATTGAACAAGGTTATCCTATAGAAACTCTGATTCTGAAATTAAATAGAAATAATAATTTATATGGAAAATTTTAATTGTTATTATAATATATAAGGGATTCAAACTCAGACTTTCACACGACCATCAAATCTCCATGTTATCTCATATTGCTGACCCACCTGATCACACACATGTTGAAAGGATAAATAATCACCAATATAACGTATTTCATACTAAACCAGCAATCATCATTTGGTCAAGATTACTATATCCACACATATATACAATCAATGCCCAGCTTTATATTAAGATAGCCAATCTTCATACTTTAATGGACAGGCTTCAAACTACTCTGACCACAACTCTTCAGCCATCCATTTCATTGAAAATCTGATGATGGCATGTTCAAAGCCCACATTAATTGTTTATTATAATTATTCTATAATCTGAGTATTGAAGCCTCAAAACAACCATTGCTATATATAAATAAAAGTATTTTGATAGCTATTCTATCAAGGGTAGCAAGCTGTAACAAACTATTACTTATTTATACTTAAATTTTATCATGAGCATTTGATTCATTAATAAGATAAAGGTAAAAAAACGAACAAAACAATTTTAATTAGTCTTTAAAAAATTATTTGTACTTTTAGGTTGTATTATTTAAAAACTTTCTTTTTGGATTTTTATAAAATTATGATTCAATAGAAAAAGAATAAAAATTGATATTTTTAAAATTTTAATTGTCCTATAATAATTTTAAAAATATTGTCCAAATTTAAAAAGATTATTAAACACATTAATAAATATTTTGTTTTTTATACACCACAGATTTACTGTAATCTCTTCTCAAGCAAATCAATCTCCACACATGGGCTGTTTTAACCAATTTACGTGTCCTCTCATATAAGCAATGATTTAAAACAGTGCAAGTATAGAGATTGATTTGCTTCTGAAGATATTACAATAAATATTGTGCTGTATAAAAATAAAAATATTTCTTTACATTCTAAATTATTAGAGTGGATTTGAATTCAGATTTTCAAGCTCCCTTTAGCCATCCACTCCACCTTATATAATCATTACACATGACCACATGCATGCGAAAAAATAAATGAGCTCCAATATACATATTTCATGCTGAACTAGTGTTCATCAGTTGGTCTGTATCGTCATCTCCCATGCACATATATTGAAGCAGTCGGATCTAAGTTCGATCCTAGCTTCATGATCTTTCACATGTAGCCAACTTCAAACCCTTGTACTAACTTTGAATTTCCGATGCAATGGGGCTTTATGCGTTCAGTCCACGCTAGTTTCCTTAAAGAAAAACTATTATAAATGTGTGTTAAAATTAACTCATTTGAGATTTAAACTAATCATTTCTATTATTAAATTCATGTTAGAATTATTCATGAATTTATATATATTATAACTGCGTGGATTGTGCGTGTATATATATTTATAAATGTTTAAATATATATAATTGTTCGAAAGTTTCATTGCGTCGGGAATGTTTATTTTACTTTTAAATAATATGTTAAATTTTTAGTGATTAATAGCTACATTCTTTCGATAAGCTTTCAGATTTTCTCTTTCCAAAACAATGGTTAAAGTTTTTATTAATTAGAAATAGATAAGTCTTTAAAATGTTAGGACGGTCCTAATTAAAATCATTTTCTGATATTAAAAATTCATTTTCTAATTAGAAAATGAATTCAAGTTAATGAGTTTGAAAGCATTATCAAAGGAATGTATCTAAAAACAACTAGTACATTTTTTTTGTAAGATTGATTTAGCCTAAAGGCATCAGATACACTATAAAGAGCCCAGGAAAAGTTTCCAAGCAGCTATTATTCCTCATTAAGAGAAGCCATATATATTTCATTAGAGAAGAAGCCGCCCAGTTAAATTATGAAGTAAAATAGTGTTTCTACCATGGTGGGGGGGCTTAACTTCAAGAGTCTGACTACGGTTCCTTAAGTCCCCTGAAAATCTTTAATGTGGCTGCAATATAAAAATATATATACCAATCGTAAGCTGCCAAAACCTTAGAGAAATCCATCAAAATGCTATTCACCTAATTTTCAAAATGCGCGCATACGTTTCATCCAACTGGACTCTGCCTTGTGGAAACTCAGAAGTCAACCATGAAGAAATGGTAATATATTTCCCTTTGAACCTGGCCAGTTCTGAACTTTAAGTTAAAACATCTTTAAGCTATCTACTGTAAAATTGTCTTTTTGTTAATGTTATTTTAAATTATGTAGTAAGTCTCTATCTTAATCTCTAGTCTTTAAATTTAATATTTAACTTTCTCTTTTCTTACGATGGCGGTTCATTTATTATATTATATATATTGTGTGATTTATTAATGTTGTTTATTTTTTATTATATGCCAATAATAACTTCAACTCGATAATAATTTCCTTCGTTGCATTTGCCTTGTTAAATAATATTATATTTATTTTTACAGTAATTCTTACCCACTAGAACTATTTTGATACAGTTCTATTAATTATCGAGTTGAATGATTTGTACAATTTTTGCTATTTTATTAATGGCTAATAACAAATTATTAGCTCAATTTTAACCTATGCTCCCGGCCACTTTACTGAATTTATAATAGTTATTTATTCACATTAATTTATTGTTTCACAAAAAGGTTGATAAAGGAATTAAATGAATATATATATTCTAATTCAAATTTTATACTTTCTAGTAATATTCAGGAAGGGCATGGGATTTAGGGCATAATTAATATAATTTCTAATTGCATTAAATACTTTTTGATTAAAGCACGTTTGACTTTAATTTAACTTGATCAGGTCATCACGTAGAGCACTCTTTATATAAATTGGGATTATTATTTAAATACGATGATTACCAAGTCATCATTTTCCGAACGTTGCTGACGCGAGCCATCTCCTGTTTCATAGGCTTGTCCTCAGTGATATTTCTATTAGTTTAATTATCTAGGAAGAAAGCACTTCCTCCACTTGCTCGTTTTATATTTGGAACACCAAAGGTTCGAGGCTACGACCCGACCTGGTTTTTCCGTGTTCTATGGATCCTTCATATAGGGCATTGAAGACTTGTCAAATACAAGCAGCCCTGCTATTTTCTCAAATCATAGACAAGCCATTATTTTTCACATTTATTCTTATAGCTCATAAGTCGTCAGTACCGTTTATTTCTCAGTTCCAGTAAAGCCCGCTCTCATGCTCGTAGATCGTGATGAATTGATTTTATTAAAGTCGAACAAATTCATGTTTATTTATAATTAAATAAGTTTTCTATTAAATATTAAAGTTATGCCCTAAATACGTATCTTGCTCTTTATGAATTGATTTGCGAATGTGAAAATAAATCTCACATTCTTTCCTTTAGAATCAGAATAATAATTTCAGTCATAGCCAAATACCTTTATCTACCTTTATTTTCTTGTCGGGGGCATAGACATATATTTATCATATAATATTGCGTAATAGTATTGGCATATAATAAGGACTGCCATTCTTGTTGTAAATATAAATTCTGTTTAAAGACTAGAGGTAATCTATATAATCACAATCTAAAAGTTGAACAAAATTATAATTATTATTAAACATTTTATTAACACATTTGGGTTTTTTTAAACTTTCTTTCTTATTCAAATTATTTTAATATTAATGCTCACTGTCTGTATTGGCAACCCGAACATATATATATGAGTTGACTTATAAAGATTGTTAGTTATTTTATTATACTTTATTAGAGTTAGATCAGGAGTCTCATTAATCATCATCATCCGTTGAGCTAGTTCCCTGGCGCATAGTCATGCACCGTCGATATATGTCATCCATTGATTTGATCTGAGCTCGTGAGTTGGGTTTGAATTCAGTTTGAACCACCTGAGTTTGAATCCGACTTTGAGTTTGGGTTTGTTGATGTGTTGGCTTCTTTTTGACCGGTACAATATAATCAGTACTCATTTTATATTAAGATAGCAAATCTTCAAACTTTAATAGGCAGGTTTCAATATTCTCCACTCTTCAACTCTTCAGTCATTTCAGATCATTGAAAATCTGATAATGTCATGTTCAAAGCTCTTGTTTGCCAATTTTGTTGTCATATCCATGTTGTCTGTAGGTCATTTTAATTATTTCTAGCTTAAAAGTATATATACTATTATTGTATTTAAATATTCTAAATTATTGATGGTAATTAAATATGAGATAAATTCTTGCTCTTGTAATATTTGAAATTCATTTATACAATTTGAACATCAATTAAAAAAGTCAGACATATAATAGACTCGAACTCTGAATATGCATAGTAATGAAAAGGTTGGCTTATATATAGAAAAGCTTAAAAGACAAGTGAATTCACTTGTTCTTTTAAATCTTTGATTATAGGAGAGTGCATGTCACAGTGCTTGTGTGGAGATTGATTTGCTCCTGAAGATATATAAAAATTGTTTAAATAAATGCATTAATTTTATTTTAAAAACATAAGTCTCAGATCTCATTCTACTAAATTTGTATTTTTGGATTCCCTCGAGAAGTAGATGTACATATTTAAAAATTAGCAATGTTAAACATCTTTCATTTAAAAAAAAATAAACGCATAATAACAGGAAGATTTAATATATAAATTCACTTACATGATCACCATTTCTTATGCTTACACAAGCTGTTAAAACATTAACAGTTTTCTCCATATAGTAGTGCTACTCAGTGCAAGCCATAGTAATCAATGGATGAGTTGGGATTAAGAACATTATTGTGTTTTAATTTTGGACCTGTAGCTTTATAGTTAATTAAAAAATTAAAAGGTCACTGCCGGAGGATTGCATTAGATCCAAAGCTCGTGCTCTTAGAGCCAAGGCTCCTCACTGATGAAGGCTACAAGCTAGAAACTAGTCTGGAAATATTGGATGTCACATGACTTTAAGCAGTTATTTTTTTATTATTATTCTTTAATAGTAGAAGCCGTGATTGCAATGTTAAAATCTTCTAAATCTATGTATTAAGAATAATGGTATATATATATATTACATTTTCTAAGAAAAAGCTTTGTTTTTGTCTTTTTTTAAATGTCAGACTTATGGGAATAAATATATTTGATTAAAAACTAGAAGCACCACAATCTTATTTGTTAAAAATTGTCATAAAAATAATCTGACAAGATTTTTTAAAAAAAAAACAAACAAACAAACAAAAGGTATTTCAATCCATGAATTATATTAAATGTCGCTGAACATTTATTGTTGATTAGCAAGAAGGTCATATCTGGTTTTATTTAATAACAATAACAAAAAGAAATAACATTTGGAAATGTTAGAGTGATATTTAAGATTTTGATAAAAAAAAGAAAGAAGCAATAATAATCTTTTAAAGTTTCAGTCAAATTTGATAAGATGGAAAAAATGCTGATAAAGAAAAAAAAAATCATAACTTTTTACAGTCATATTTGCAATATGCGTTATCTTCCGTATATATATATAAAGTCTATTTTTAAAATAATTCTCAAAACTTGGATCAACAAGAAAAGATTACTTTTTTAAAAAAATGGGTAAAATTTACAAAATTTTAAAAATTAATATAATTTTTTTTAAAAGTTAACTTTGTATAGGAATAATAACAATTATATTACTATTTTTTTCATAGAGTAAATGATTAGATAATTTTTGTTATACCAATTTACCTGAGGTTCAAACTAGGGCGAACTTTAGAAATGCTTAGGAATTTTATTCTAAGCAGATAATCAATGTGCAATACCCAAATTACAATTCATTTATAGATTATATAAAAAGATATCTACCATATGTGGTTTAGATGATGGAGATTGATTCTTAGCTGAGTAAAATAAAAAAATCTCAGTATGGATAATTATTTTATATACTGTATATATATTTAAAAAGCACTTGCAGTACACAAAATCAGAAACACACAAAACTCATCAGAATATCGCAAAAAGATACCACGATTGTAATTATTTTGGCTTATACTTAAATATTGTTATAGAACCGTCTTTTTTTCCCCCGAAGTCATAATTGCTTTTTAAACATCACAATTTAGTAATAGGTATATTCTTAACCTTCACAATCTATATTTATCTTTTTAACAATTTATTATTATATTATGTCATAGTAGAATGAAAAAGTAACACCTACTTTTAATAATTAGTTATAAGTTGGAATATTTCCAGCATCTACGGTAGTTAAATTATTAAGTATATTTAGAAAAATTCAAACTTTATATATATTTTTCTAACATGCAGGTTAACATAGAACACGTTGTTTTTAAATCACAACATTTAAAGGTATCATACATGGGAAATGAACTGGTTATCTTTAATATTGAATTTAAGGTGATTTTCTAACCAACTAGGTTATTCGGTCAAAGGCAACAGTCAATAGAAATTTTACACATTTATCTATGAAGATCTTGATTTCTATCCATCATCCTTTAAGGGCTAGATTAATATGTACATTACTATGCTAGGTTGACTTGTAGGTTTATTTGTCAATATCAAGTCAGAAACTTCTAATTATTTTTTTTTATTCTTTCTTCTATGTCCAACATTCTCATATTGTTCATATGTTCATTGGTAGATGTATGGTCTGTTGTTTGAATTTTTCTATCTTTTTTTCTCTAATTAATATTTTGGTTTCTTTTAATTATTTTTCAATGTGCAGCTAGTTTCACCTATAAATTTTCTTCCATATTCACATGGCATTTCATAGTTGCAGTTCTTGTTTGTTATCATTTGAAGTTTAGGTTTGATAATGATTAGGATTTCCTGCAATGTACTATGGCTTTAGAAACCTATTCTGATGTTGTAATGTTAATAGACTTTTTTAGTTTCTCTGATATCTTTGATATGTATGGATACATTAGAGTACATATCTTTTTCTTTTCTTTTGAGTTTGTGTTATTGTTGTCTATTTGAGGTTTTTTAAAAGTCACTTGATGCATAACCATTCTTCACAAAAATATTCTATATTGGGCTTTTCTTTTTCCAAATCACTCTGACTTCTGACTGAACTTTTTCTGTTTTAAAGTGATAGTATAACTCACCTTTTGTAACATAAGTATTTTATTGTATAAGTACGCCTTTTTAAACATTAGTTTTGATTTTTCCGCAACAGTAGTCTTGTCACAAGAACTCCTCATAATGCCACTTTTTTTTGTTTTAATCTAATTATATTGAGAATTGAAAGGTCATTATTTCTAATGTGTCATTAATATGTGTAATAGTGCTTCACATATGCCCCTGAAATGAATATATCATTGTCATAGGCAAAACTATGCCTTTGATATGGCTATTATTTCAAGCATTTACAAATACATGTTGTTAATCAAAAGTACTAGTGGTGAAAACATAGTCATATCCTGATTTTGTTGGAAGGATTTTGTGCTTATTGAAAGAATAATATTATAATGCAGAATATTAAGATTATCATTATATTGTCAGTAGGAAGAGTTGTATCAATTTTTAGACTTTCATCTTCATTTAATCTTCTTTTAACAATATTTCATCACAGAATATAGTTATGAATCATTCTACATAAAAACTTATTCATATATCTTTTTTTCTTCCTATTTTTATATTTTGAGTAATTCCATCAAGTATTATATTTTCTGGGTACTCAATTAAATATTATCACAATAAATATTGCTGATATACTTAAGTCTACTCCTTTGTAGTAGCTTCCTGTTTCTACATCAAATGTCAAAAAAAAAATTGCCTCACAGAAAATGGTAAAAAAAAATGTTAAATAGATTAACTTGCCAGTAATTCAAGACATAGTTTCAGTTTCACTAAGTAAAACTCAACTCATATAAAGAATCTCCTTTTTAGATATTCAACCAAGAATCTGTAATTGAAGAATTATGGTATAAAAATGTAATTCTTATGAGACTCCAGATAATTTTTTTTCTAGATTTGTCAATAAAGTCAGTTGGATTTTGATCTTTTTAGACACAACTGGGACATCATCAACAGATTTAGGACACACTATGGTCATGGTGCATATTTGCTTCACAAATGGAATTTATCAACTACTGATCTATGTAAATGTGATCAAATGAAAACTATAAATCACATAGCTAATGGCTGTAGAATTTATGGCTACAGTGGCATAACTGAAGAACTTAGTAGAATCACAGATGGTTTTATCTTCTGATTGGAATGTCTACAGGCTCCTTTATGGTGATTTTTAATAGTTAAGCTGTTTAAAATCAATATACTAAATAAATGAATTAAATTTTTAATAAAAAATAGTGTCTTGTCTTATATGTCAAAAGTCTAAGAATGCTAATAAATTTTTTTTGATATGATTTGATATGCTAAATTTTAAAATAACAATAGGTTCTAATGAAATATGGTTCTTAAAGATTTTGAATAAACCAGGAAGATGTAGATTTTTGCTGAAATACAACATTAATTCACCTTTTTTTAGAATTAGCAAAATATCTGCTGTTTTTTTTAAGAATGTAGCTGATATAATGTTTTTTTTTCCACTTTTTTTTTGCACTAGCCTGCTGTAGAAAGCTTTTTTATTTTGGTGTCAGGAACCAGTAATATTAAACCACTAAACATCACATGATCACCATCTCTTATGCTAGCACATAACTGTTATTAGACAGGCAAAACTCTCCATACAGTAGTGCCACCCTGTGCCAACCAGAGTAATCAATGGATGCCAAAAGGCTTGCGCATAAAATCCCCCTCCCAGCTTATTTCTATTTTATATCAATTTTTTTTGTATGTTGTGACTAAAATTATTTTAAAATTACTGAATCCTAAACAAAGTGCTTACAGTTTCTTTTAGAAGTTCTGATAATTTTCCTTAAATCATTAATTTATCACTGTTTATAAATTAAATTTAAGCCTTTAAACTAACCCATCTCATTCTTTTTAAAATCTACAACTCAGTCATGATTGCAAAAGGAGTGTAGTTTATCTATCCAAGATAATCATAATAAAGTAAGTCACAAGTATATAGAAATTATTTTATACTTACTCATTCCATTTCTTTGTTTAATTATTAGATTTATTAAACACTAAATATTATTACAAAAAGAAATATCTATTTTCGATATGATATTCTGCTTTATTATAAAGAATATATTTTTTATCATATAGATGAAATAACATGTGGGATGCAAATAGACCATATCTACCCCCCCCCCCCAGTTAAAATTAGTCCAAGGATTGTTTTACCTAACTCTAGAATACGAAAGTAAATAATTCTTTAAATAGCCCAGAATCCTATTTAAAAATCTTACATTTTACTGTTTCAGAAATGAATCGCAACTTTCAATTAAACAACAACAATAAAAGTACAACATGGCCTCAGCATCAATAGAATAATGATGATTTTCTCCATTAATAATAAGATCAGTATCATAATATATATTTTTTGCTTTTACAATTAGCTAAATATTTATTTCTTGACCTAATATTGGTAAAATAGTCAAATTTCTAAGAGCAAAATACATGAAAGATGCATCAAGTCTGTTTGTACCACTAAACACATGATCACCATTTCTTATGCTTGCTCATAACTGTTATTAAAACAGGCAAAAACTCTCCATACAATAGTGCCACTCAGTGTAAGCCAGAGTAATCAATGGATGCTAGAAGGCTTGTGGATAAAATCCCTATCTAATGCCTATTCATTCAATATCCCCAGACTAGTTTCTAGCTTGTGGCTTTCGTCAATGAGGAGCCTTGGATTTGAGATCTTAGGATCTAATGCAACCCTCCAGCAGCCACCTTTTATCACTACTTAACTACAAAATTATGAGAATAAAAATGAAAATACAATATTTTCAATCGAAGCTCATTAACTTATATAATCACAAGGCTCCTCACTGACGAAAGCCACAAGCTAGAAACTAGTCTGGGGATATTGGATGAGTAGGCACTAGATAGGGATTTTATGCACAAGCCTTCTGGCAAACATCAATTACTCTGGCTTGCACTGAGTGGCACTAATGTAAGGAGAGTTTTGCCTGTTTTTAAGTCTGTTTGTAACCTAAAAAAAATTCCTAGGTTTATCCAGCATGAATTTAAAATCAAAGTCATCAGCAAACTTAAGTTGATATATTAACCCACTATGCTACTAGACCGATACTTAGCTTCAGTGTGAGTTTGCCATTTTTTGAACCAAAAATTAAGGAATTTAAAGGTTAATTATGGGCTATTAGTCTATCAGTGGGAGAAATGTTTAGGATAGCATAATTAATTCCAGGCTTTAATACTGTTTTATTAAAATAACTATTGCCAGTAAATGAAAATGAGCTTCTTGTAACTTGCCACCCTTATTCATCTAATTGACAAAAAATATTATAATTAGAAGAAATCTCTGTTAAAACAATATAATTTTTTTAACTTTGTTACGCATGCTTCTTGTAACTTTCAGACAGATTTTCACAAAATGTAAATATTACTTTTCCATAACAATAAAATTCTAATTCAAACTAAATGTTTAGAGAAAGTGATTGATTAAAGACAAATGTGAATTAATCGAATTTGAGAAAATAAACTATAAATAATCATCAACTATCATTAAGTCAGCATATTTTGTGATTCAAGCTCACAAGTTATTTTCTGTTGTTTCATTTGATCATAATTAACAATAAAAGATATTGAAGTCAAGAGGGCAGAGTTAAAGTGAAACATGTGGAAAGATTTTTAAATATAAGAATATATTTAAAATTACTTCCCAATTGCTCAAGCCATGGTATTTTCTACGATTCTTTGGCTGTTAAAGTTAGAATTTAAGAAGGAAAATATGAAAAGTATGGATGTTTTTGATCTGTAGCGATAGAAAAAATGTAGAATGTGATAAAAAGCAAAGAAAATGAACATGTGGATGCTTAATCAGATTAGTCCCAACTTTTTCTGGTAACCAGGCTGAATTTCTCTTATTTTGCTATATGAAAAGATGATATAATTTATTAACAAATTTGTAATATTGTACTAGAAAATGTTGAATGATATAGAAAAAGCTCAAATGCTATTTCTCTAATCACCAAGAATAGAAATTGGCTTTAAAGCATCTAATGAATAAGTATATATTTATAAGTAGTAAAGCAGGAAAAACTCTCTATACATATTGCCACTCAATGCAAGCCAGAGTAATCAATGGATGCCAGAAGGCTTGTGCATAA
Source organism: Epiperipatus broadwayi (assembly GCA_028023455.1). Lineage (NCBI taxonomy): Eukaryota > Metazoa > Onychophora > Udeonychophora > Euonychophora > Peripatidae > Epiperipatus > Epiperipatus broadwayi. The sequence continues at coordinate 3,661,660 of JAQFVV010000033.1, forward strand.
AATCCCCATCTAGTGCCTACTCATCCAATATCCCCAGACTAGTTTCTGGCTTGTGGCCTTCATCAGTGAGGAGCCTTGAATCTGAGAGCACTGTGGCTATGGTTATTAAAGAATCAAAGACACCAAAATGTATAGGTACTGAACTGAGTTCAGACCTATATGACTATACAAGATCATGAGCTTGTATTGAAAATATTAGTGTTTTCAATTTAAGACTCATAGTTTTGTAGTTAAGTAGAGATAAAAGATAGCTGCTGGAGGGTTGCATTACATCCTAAGATCTAGGTGCAGTGCTCTCAGATCCAAGGCTCCTCACTGATGAAGGCCACAAGCCAGAAACTAGTCTGGGGATATTGGATAAGTAGGCACTAGATGGAAATTTTATGCTCAAACCTTCTGGCATCCATTGATTACTCTGGCTTGCACTGAGTGGCAAAACGTATATAGTTTTGCATGTTTTAATAACAGTTATAGGCAAGCATAAGAAATGGTGATCATGTGATGTTTATAAGTAGTAGTGACTGAATAACTGCACATACAAAATTTAGATTAAAAAATTATTTTTTCATTATAAAAATTATGTTAATATAAAGTATATTAATCTGCAACAGCCATGTAATTTCATAATGTTAACACTAGAACCTGTATCTGATAACTTCTTAAGAAAAATATTTTATAATATTTCTGTTTCCAAATTTGATTTTTTTATTGATTTGCAATAAGCATTATAATATTTGTATAAAAATATAAAGGGAATGTAACCATAGATCGCAAATAATAGGGGGAGGGGATTACTTTCATTTATATCACCCCTGAGATGTGTTAGTTTTTTTAAATAAAATTACAATAATGAAATAAATTTGATTTTATTTATTATAAGCATTATTTACAATAAGTATTACAATATTTGTTTAAAAAACTGGATAAATTTATTCACATTTAGATTACAGCTAAATGAGATAATGCTATCCCCCTCCAAATAGTATAAAAGTTATACTATATGAGCAAAAGCTAAACTAACTTGATTTTTCCAAAATACAGATATTCCTAGAGAGTAATGAGATGAACAGCTGTTTATTTTAAAAGCAGTCTTTGAACTTAATCACATAAAAATTTATTGTGGTATCAAATACCAGTTGTAGCTATTGAGGGTTATAATTAGAATGCAGGACTTTGATTTTTTTAACATACAATATGAAAAGGAATACTCAAAAATAATATTACTTCCAATACTATTGATAACTGGTTAATAACACATTTAGATAGGTTTTTATATTTTATTCTCCAGTTAATCATATCTAAACACTCATTTACCAACCAATACTAGATTACCAACTGAGTTTGCTATTGTTTTCCAACTTAAAAAATTCTAAGACTATTTGAAAATTCTTAGCTATCTGAAAAATTTTCCTGAGTTTTACTTGAATGAAAATCTTAATTCATGAGTTTGGCAAACAAATGTAGATGACTGACTTAAGAAAAAGTGGTTCCTAGGGCTATGTTTCATGTGGGGATGGGGATATTTTACATATAATAAAAATCACTTAGATATTTTAAAAAGTGATTGTCTTATTTGCAGATGTAGATATATTGTTTTATAATTAAAAGTCATGAATGATTCTCTTCATAAACTTTTTTATAATTTTGAATCAGAATTCATTATAAAAAACACATTCAAAAAAATAAAATCCTTTTTTTTTTTGCATTGTAAATATTTTATTTGTTTACACAAATAGTGATTCAATAAAATTGCACAAATTAGTATTCAGAAATTACTTATTATTATTTATAAATTGTAAATATGTTGTCTAGGATCAATATTTGAGAAAACAAATATTTTCTTGAATGTTTTATTCTGGATTCCTTAATAATGTAGTCATAATTTAATTTTTTTTAAATTTTAATTCAATTAGGAAAATTGCTAAGGAAAAGAATCAATCTTAATTTATACTGATTTTATAATAACATGACCAGAACACTACAAAAACATTTAGGTATACATGTTGTACATAGCTGAAAAATCTGCATCACATATCCAGTGCTTCTATAATAGTATTACTTCACAAAAGATAGTCGTTGTAGAGCCTATAAATTATAGAATTTTGACAAAATAAAAAAATGTAGTTACATTTAGCAAGTAATAAAATGTTTTATTTTTGATTTTCATTAGAAATGTAGAGAATTCAGGCTGGGGATTTGTGCCACACCATTTATTTGCATTGCTCTTAGGCCAGCACTACAGATTTATTAACCACCATTCCACAAGTTTGAAAAGCTAATTAATAATTAAAAGCTGAAAGCAAAAAATAAAAAAAAAATCATTGGCATGATTTATTTTTTGACATCATTATCTTTTTTTATTAATTTAAACAGGAGCAAACTCTCTATACTATTAATAATAGGTAAGAGCAAGCATAAGAAATGGTGATCATGTGACGTTTATTGGCTTTCATTAATTAACCAATAGTTCTCGATAAACATGTTTTATAAAAAGAAAACAAAAATTGCTATGTAATAATATTTAAAAAAATATTAATCGTTTAAATTAAAAACTTATAATGATTTTTATAAGGAAAAAAATTTAATAACCGATTGCATACTAATGTTTTCATTTAACATAAAAAAAATTTTTTTAAAAATAATTTTTTTAAAAAATTCATTGTTTGAAGCATTCAGTAAGTAATTTTTAAAAATAAAAATATTGCATAAATCTTAAATAAAAACTAATGGTAATAATTTATGTATGTTGTTTTATTTCTTTATTTTAAGGAAATAAAATTAAAAATGTTATATACAGTACGATGGTCTTGTCTGAAACGTATGAATATACTTTAAATTAAAATATTTCACCAATGTGTAATATTTTATACTAGATATTTTTTAACTTCAAAATAGTTTATGAATAGTATGGTGAATAGTTTAAAAAAATACATATGTAAAAGTTTGATCAAACACAGTCATATTTGCCAGGGTTATAAATTAAAATGAATGCACAGCTTGTGTTTTATCAGTATTATTTAATTAAATAATCCTTAGAATGAAGTGATGACATATTCTGAACAAGAAATTATTTAGCATCTGTGTTAAGTGGCAACCTAATGATTAGTGTCCAATTTTTATCCCCAATATGAGACTGGGTACTGCGATATAATGCGATGCACTATGGCTTTTTCTTAATCAAAGTCAGGAATCTCTCAGCCACTATGCCCAAAGAAACCTGTTAGCCAACTTCCCTTCCCTTTCTAACCCCACCCTAGGTTTTTCCCATATTCTTCTCTATTCTGCTCCATCCCATTTCCACAACATCATCTTTGTTCACTCTATGACCTTTACATCTAGATCCCATTACTTTTTTTTAAACCCAGCATAAAAACCAAGAACCCAACTTACTGTATAATCACTTTGCTTATATTTATTCTCCCACAACTTCATTATTTGTGCCTTCCTGCTTGTAAAAATTTACATTCAATTAACAGATGCCTAATATTTTTCATGCTTTCCTTATATAATTTGCTGACTAAATCAACCACATTCCTCCATTTATGTGAATATTCCCTTGTTGTTAACAATCCTGTTTGAGCTTTAAACAGTAAACTACTTTCCTTGCTATTATCACAAATTAGCTTACACCTAATATTCTGTTTACCTCTATATATAGTCAAACTCTTTTTACTCACAATACTAGTTCTCCATCTGTTCAACTCCCTATTTTTTATTAATGCATCTATTCTTCTATCCCATTCTTTGTCACTATAACACTTAACAATTCCCCTAACACAATCATCCCAACTTTTGTACAAATATGCTGACATAATTTTTTTATACAAATCTTCTACATACCATACTACATTTCTCACCCACCTTGCTGCCTTACTCATAACCCAAATAAATACTATTTTGGCTATTCTCTTATTATTCATAAATTGTAATCTGCCAAACATTTTCATTTTTTTTTTGTATCTAAAACTTGACCATCCCATTTCTCCTTCAATTACCTCATTTGCTGTCCACTTATCTGCATTTAATGCACATCTTCCTACTTATCTTTGTACTTTTTCTAAGTAATCTAGCACCACTTTACTGACACATAATGCATCATTACCATAAGTTAACCCTGCTACTGCACTCCCTTCCATACAATTCTTGATACATCATATTTTTTATATAAAAACATTGTTAATTTCTTTATTAGTCCCTTTCTTTGCTTCATTTATCAATCCCCTCCCCCCCCCCATTCATCCAAGCAATTTCTCTGATTACTTAAGATGATTCCCAAATAGTTATACCTATTTAACACATTTAACTTTATATTCCCCAATAAAAATTCTTTGTCTTCTCTTTCCCCAGCATTTATTACCATTACTTTTGATTTTTCTTCACTAAATTTAATCCCCATCTCTTTACTCACTCTTGCGCACATTTTCAGCATAACTGCCATATCTTTTCTACTTTCTGTGCACAAGAAGATATCATCAGCAAATAAAAGATCTATCTGCTAATATATACACTCCCTTCCCATCTATTAATGGTATCTCTACCTCTCTTCCTAGTCTTTCTATCATTTTATCCCTTTCTCTTAAATATAACAAAAACAAAATAGGTGACATAGAGCATCCTTGCCTTAGTTCCACCCTATTTTTAACTCTAACTGATTTTATATTTCCTAATTGATATGTATAGTAATTATTTTCATAAATCTCTTAATAAGATCCACTAAAGCTCCATTCATTCTCAAATTTACTAAACAGTTACCCATAATCTATTTCTATTTACTTTATCATATGCCTTCTCTATTCCTTTTCATATTTACAAGTTGTGTGACTACAAATAAACTTCTCCCATATACAATCTAAAACCTCCTTGCATTTCTCCCACTATTATTTTCTTCCATCCATTTTGCCATCCTTCCAGTCACCATGTATGCAAAAACTTTATATAACACTGACATTACCATTATCAGTCTTGATTCCCTGCTGTGCTGACATGGATGATTAGTTCTGTAAGATAAGTTAAAGTTTTATATATTTTTTAAAATCATCTGGAAAAATTTCTGATGCTGCAGTACAGATTTAATTGGATTTGAAACCATCGAGAAAAATATTGCTAACATTTGGAAAGTGATTCGATACACCATTTTAAATATAAAAGGAAAAAATCTTTGGGTGTGTGTTTACTGCAAGGAGGCTTTCAAATTAAGTGTTACATAAGCTTAATTGAATTTTATGAGGTTTGCTATTCAATTTAAGTAAGAGAGTGATTTATTTGCGAAAGAGGGTAATGTTTGAGGTGTAAGGTTAGAGGAGCATGTATTTATTGGTCACCATTTAAAAAAAGGTTTTTTTTTCTTTTATATAAATGGTTTGAAGTGTAGTAGAAAAACCATAAATTTAAATAGAATAGGGGAATTAAAAAATAAGAAAATATAAATTGCTTTGGTAGAGTGTATTGAATGTGATAAGTTTTTCTATTTGAAATGCTTAAGTAAGACTAGGAAGGATGTAAAAGATATGTGTTTGTGTACATTATGTATAAATGTGATAAATGTGAAAAAGGTTTCTAAATGTATATAGTTTAAAGAAAATGTCAGGAGAAATGGAAGAAAATGTACGTAAGGAAGATAGAATAGAGTATATATTTAGTGTAGTGACAAGAGATATGAATGACAAAATAAGTAGTGCAATGAAGATAGTTAGTCAAAGATTAAGTAAAATAGAGGAAGAGGTAAAGGAAGAAAATTAAAAGCATTAGACATGAAGTGTGAGCAGATCAAGGAATTAATAACTAGAAACAATAAGGAAGAAATAGATATAAAAGTCCAGAAAGTGGAAGAGAATGTTATGGATAAAGTAGGGAAAGTAAACTATGAGACAGACTTAGAGGACTGGCTAATTAGAGGATATGGAGATGTAATTGCAAGAGAAAATAGAAATAGGTATGTAAGAATATGTTTGCCTCCAGCTAGAATTAGGGATGTTACAGATAAGATAAAGAAGCAAGGGCATAGAGATTTTTTATATTATGGTAGGAACAAATAATTTGTCAGAGTCATTAAAGAGAGTAATGGCTGAGTACAAAGAATTGATTACTAATTTGAATAAGGCTAAAGAAAGAGGAGTAGGTGGATTACTACCAAGATCCAACAATAGGTAAATGTTAGACAGGGCATGTTCTATAAATGAGAGATTGAAACAATCATGCAAAAGAAATATGTTTGTGAATGTTTGTGGGTTTTTTTTATTAGTAAGAGGGAGTTATATAGCAAAAATGGATTGCATTTAGTACAAGGAAGTGAAGGATTAGGGGGGAGGGAGGGGATTGATTTATGAAAAATATTATAGTTCAGGAAACTTATAAAGGGGTGTAGGGGTTTTAAATTACAGTATTATCAAATGAAAGATTAAAATGGACAGGATGTAAGAAGTAATCAAAGGGTTGTTGATTTAGATATAAATGCAGATGTTGAGAGGGAATGGATTTGTAAAACTAATGATAAGTAAGCTAATTACAAATGTAATTGAGAAGAAAGAGTCAAGTAAGAAAGGAAGTAATTTTTATAATTGGATATTTCAATATGCAAGGTTGAAGGAGACCAGAAAAGTGTCTGGAATTAAACAAAGGAGTTAAAAATGAAGGACTTGAGGTATTAGCAGTAATGGAAATACATCTAAGAGAAGAAGAAAAAAACTACAGTGGAATATTTGGTATATCTGGGTATAAATAAAAAAGAAAAAGGGGTGGTGATATTGAAGTTAGGTCAAAAATATTTAAATACTGTAAAGTGTCAAGTACATTTGTGGTTTGAGATTAGGTTAGAAAGACAAGAATAGATGTATTTTTATATTGGACTATTCCCATCATCTAATATGCATATTGAATGTCTTTAGAAAAATTTAACTTTATTTAAGTATTTCAAATACATTCAACTGTTAGTAATAGCACGTCAGACTAGTATATGCACAATGATTCGAGAGATATTATTCTTCCCTCAGATGGTGCTATAGTGTATATGGCCACTGGAAATAATCAAATTATAATGGAGTGGAACAGTAGCATATATGAATTCTTAGTTAAGGTAATACAGAGTTTCAAAAAAAACGGGGAAAAAAATAATGGTTACAGGGGATATGAGTAGACATATTAAAAAAATTGATGATATGGATAACAAGAATCGACAGTTTTTGAAATTTTTTTGCCAGACAGTGAATTTGAGCATTGGAAATTTACCAAGTATTTATGAAAAGTAATACATGTGGACTAGAAATAATATATTTTACACAATAGATTATGTATTAGTAGAGAAAGAGAGAATAAATAAAGTACAGAAAATTAAAGTGTTTGATAATGAAGAGAAAGTATATAATAGTAATCATAATTTCTTTATAATAGAAATGGTTAGTAATGTGATGGAAAATAATAATAAAAGTAGAAAGGATAGTGTAGGATGTGGATGGAGAATGAATGATAAGAATAAGTTAGAAAAATATAAAATAAAAGTAGAAGAAATCATGGAAGAGTTTGTTGGGGATGAATGTAAGGACTGCTGTGCTGAAGTAGACAAAGTGGCATAGTAGGTGAGAATATTCAGAAGAATAAAAGTAAATAAACATCATATGATCACCATTTCTTATGCTTGCTCTTGCACAAGCCTTCTGGTAACCATTGATTACTCTGGCTTGCACTGAGTGGCAATATGTATAGAGAGTTTTGCCTGTTTTAAGAATAAAGTAATAGAAAAGTGATAATTAGTAAAAGTGTAAAAGAGAGAAAAATTGCATGCAGAGAATATAAATATGATATGAAAAACAAAGAAAGTGGAAAAGATAATAATTAAATAGGGAAATTATTTTAAAACAAAGAATTTGACTAAATAGATAATTATAATGAAAGAATGAAACTAAATAGTAAATTATTGGAGGTTATTAATAAAAGTGGAAGAGATGGGAGTAAAAAAATTTGGAAATATATTAAAAGAAGGAATGTAGAGAAGAGAGAAATAGTATTACTATTTGACAAGGAAAAAGAATGTAGCTCTAGAAAAGAATTAGAAACAATCTCAAATAAGTATATAATGGATATAGAAAAGATGTTAGATGTGAAAGACAGAGTGATAGCAAACATAAAAGCACATAGTAATGGAAATATTAGTTTTATAGAAAATGAATTGAATGAGGCAGGAAAGAAATTGAAAAGTGGAAAAGCAAAAGGTTTAGCTGGATGAGCATCAGAGATGGTATGAATTTAGGAAATAGGGCAAAATTAAAATTTATTATCATGTTTTAATAAGAAGGCAAAGAAGACAGAATTTCCAGATAGCCGGAATAATACAAGAGTAAGGCTATTATTTAAAGGAAAGGCTAAGGACCATAGAAAGTTAAACAATTATAGACCGATAATGGTAATATCAGAGATATATAATGTTTTTGCATATATGGTGGCTGGAAGGGTGGCAAAATACTGATGTGATGTGATGATGTGATGTATTATGGCTTCTCCTTAAATGAAGTCAAGAATATCTCAGCAATTATGCCCAGATAAACCTGTTAGCCACTTTATTTTACATTCCCCACTCTAAATTTACCCATAATCTGCTCTATCCCATTTCCACAACATAATCTTTGTCAACTCTATAACCTTTATATCTAAATCCCCCTTATCTTTTCCCAAACCCAGCATAAAAACCAATAATTCACTTTCCGTATAATCACTCTTTTCATATTTATTTTTCCACAACTTCATTATATGTACCCTTTCTATTTTCAAACATTTACATTCAATTAACAAATGCCTAATATTTTCTATTTTTTCTTTACATAATTTACAAAATAAATCACCCATATTTTTCCATTTACATGTATATTCTTTTGTAGCTAAAGATCCCATTCGAGCCTTAAACAATAAACTACTTTCCTTGCTATTATCATATATTAACTCACATCTAATATTCTGTTTATTTCTATATATATTTAAACTCTTTTTACTCTCCATACATTTTCTCCATCTCTCTAACTCCCTAGTCTTTATTAATAAATTTATTCTTTTATCCCATTCCTTACTACTATAACACTCAATAATCCTCTTAACACAATCATCCCATCTTTTGTACAAATATACTGATATAAATTCTTTATCCAAATCTTTTGCATACCGCATTACCTTTCTCACCCATCTTGTTACCTGCCCTTTACTCATAACCCAATTAAATACTATTTTAGCTATTCTTTTATTATCCATAAACTGCAATCTACCAAACATTTTCATTTTACTTTTTGCATCTCTCATATGAAAACTTGACAATCAAGTAGAGACATTTGGTGGTGAGAGCAATGAATTTGAAAATAAAATAAAATAAAAATTTATTTGTGGAATAATAAATAACTAAAATGTTTCAAACAAAAGTATGAATGGCTCATAATTACTAATGATAGCAGTATTTATATATTGGACTATTTCCATCATTTAATATAAGTATTGAATGTCTTTAGAAAAATTTAACTTTATTTAAATATTCCAAACACATTCAACTATTAGTAATAGTACACAGGTTAGTATATGGACAATGTTTCGAGAAGTATTATTCTCCCCTCTACTTCAGGTGTTGCTGGCCCGACCAGTGCTAGTACTAGCATGGGAATTGAACCTGGATTCTTAGATTCTTGAATATTGAATTTTAAGGTAATTCTCTAACCAACTAAGTGATCCTACCAAAGGAAACAGTCAGGAGAAATTTCAAATACTATCTATGAGGTTCCTCCTGATTTCTCCACTTTTTCTTAAGACCAAAGTTGATTAGTTGTTTCCATACTTTATGTATAATCACACTAGGTTTACTTGTGGTATTGTTCACCATCATCATGTGTGCAGCTTTAAAAAAATTTCCTTTGTATCTTTTCTTCTCTATCCAATATTTTCATATTTTCCCAAATGAACACATGTTCATTGGTACATACATGGTTTGCTGTCTTAGACACATCTGTTTCTCTTTTCTAATTATCACTTTGTATTCTTGCAATTACTTTTCATTGGGCTCATTAGTATCACCAATATACATTCTTCCATATTCATATGGTATTTCATAGATGCAGTTTTTGCTTTTCAGCATTTCAAGTTTAGACTTTGTAGATGTTAGAATTCTTCATAGTATGGTATGGCTCTGTAAAGCTGTTCTGATATTATACTGATTGCATATTTTTCTTAATTTTTTTTGCTATTTTTGGTAGGTATGGATACACTATTATGCCAATAATTATTTTTTTCTGTTGATAGTTCCTTTTGTTATCTGTTTAAGATTTTCTTAATAACAACTGATGGATAACCATTTTTCATAAGAGTTTGTTCTATATAGATCTTTTCTTTTTCAAAATTGCTAGTTTTTTAACAAACTTCTTTTGCTCTGTTCCATAGTGATAGTATAACTCCATGTTTTGTATTTCTGGTGTGATTTGGTTCTTATTCTGGATCTATTGTAAATTTAATTGAAGGAAATATGTTGTTGATGTGTTGTCGGAAAGTTTGTAGTAATGCTTCACCATGTGGCCATATAACAAATGTATTATCAATATAATGAAACCAAACTTTAGGTGGATATGGAGTAATCTTTATGGCTGTAGTTTCAAGTTCTTCCATGTAAATATTGCTAATCAGGGATGACAATGGTGAGTCCATAGTCATTCCTTGATTTTGTTGGAATTCTGTGTTGTATTGAAAGTAGGTTGCTGTTATGCAGAATGATTTTTAATAATTCCATTAGACTATCAGTAGGAAAAGTTCTGGATTGTAAGCTATTATCATCATTTAATCTTTTTCTTACAATAGACAATGCTGCTTCATATGGTACATTCGTAAATAAACTTTCCAAATCAAAACTTATTAGTACGTCAGTTCTTTCAATTTTCATTTGTCAGAAAATCAAATAAATTATGGTAATAAATTTAGTTAGCTTCTTGTTGCACTCATAAACATTTAACATTTTAATGAGTCATATGGATAGTCAAAATCAACTATAGTTGCATTGTATATAAATTAAAAATGCTCCATTTACATCTAACATTTATTTATATAACCATCAGTTCTATTATAAATAAGACAACAAATGATAACACGTCAAATAAATTAAAAATTCTTTGTAATAAACCTTTTTTAAAAAACTCATATTATTTCTGATTACATTTTTTTAGCTCCTTACATAATGGGGGGGGGGGTAATTTTAGTGATCGGTTGATATTTTGAATATCACCACTGGCTTTAATGCAGTGTTAGAGGGACAAATTCAAGAATTAAGTATTTCTAAGTTAAAGCTGTCTGTATATGCATGAATGGCACATGCCCTCTCGAGCAATTAATTATTTGATTATTAATATATAATTATTAACTTAATACTTTTTAAGGTCATAAAATTTCAAATGCAATGTAATGATATATATATATATGAAAAGAATTTTATTTTCTTCTAAAATCTGAAATGTATACATATTATATATTTAAAAATCGTTATTATTATTTTTTAAAATCAAAATACTAATTAGACGGTAATGAAAGTACAATCCTTTTATTTGAATCGAAATATTTCTATGAGAAAATGCAATTGTTTTTAGAAAACTTTATATCAAAATAAAAATGTACTTATACTAATTTGCTTTTTTGTTCTCTTCTTAATAACTCGAAGAAATCGTGCTTTTTTTAAAAAATACTTAAGAAAGAAATACATTTTTATATTTTGTCATCTGACCAAAAAATCTCTATTCAAGGCTTCTTGACAATTTAATCATATAAAAGAGTAGCAAAGAAAGAAATATTTATACTTGGAAAGCATTAAAGTGTAAAAAAAAAAGAATTTTGTTAATATTCATACAATATTTATTAAAAATGCATAATTTTTTATCAGTTTTAGTTATATTGAATAATATATTTAATTAATTACACAATTCTTTTTATTTGGGTTACGTTTTTAAAGAAAAGAAATCGCATTATTTTCTATTAACGTCGTAAGAATTACATCTTTTTTTTTTTCAAAAATGAATTATTTCAAAAACAAAATTTTTACATCGAAATCGCATACTATCTTCATTAACATTAATTATGCATCATTCATTTTATCAAACAACTGTCTCAAAATATTACAGTTTTTTTTGCTTTATTTTTTAAAAACTTTTAACTTTATTTCTTCTATCCTTTTTTTTATATACCACAATCTTTTCCAATACAACCACCGTAGTTTTTTGCTTCATGTCTAATCTAACCCTGATTTCAATTTTTACTTTTCTCAATATATAATCTACTTTCATTTTATATTTTCCACATTCTAAATATTATTTTTCTAATTGATTTTTGTCATTGTTCTTCAAATCCAAATCCCCAAAGCATCAAAATGTTTTTTTCTTAATTTCCTTTTCCCAGATAAAATATATATAAAATATTATTTAACAGTGTAATGATCAACCAATTTTTATTACTACTGTGATTATCAGTTAAACAACTTCTTATTAATTTATAAATTAATTAATAATAAATGTTAATAAATTTCAAATGTAATGAAAAATATGAATATTTGAAACAGATTAATCCAGATCAAGGTAAATAATCCCTTTCTTTCAAAATCTTTATGGCAAACTTACAGTGATTTATTAAACATTTTTTAGGCATCACAACAAAACAATGATAGTGTGCAGATTTCATTTCATATTTCATTATTATGCATTAAAGTTGGAATAACACATACAGTTTGTGATAAAAATAATATCCTTATTTCAAAATCTTCATGACAAATTTCATTCGTGACTATTATTATATTTTCTCTTTTGGATTTCATTTAATATTTCTATGTTGATCACTAAAATTGGAACTATTTGTGATGAATTATTTTTCTGTAATTTTTGATGTTATAAATAATTGTTTACATAAATCATATAAAATATAATGAAATCATCTACCACTGATATAATTCAAAAGCACAAAGAAAATATGCTATATAGAATTTTAGAGACAGCAGAATATGGTAGTATAAATAATTTCTGTAAACAAAGGCAAAACTCTCCATACAGTAGTGCCACCCTGTGCCAACCAGAGTAATCAATGGATGCCAGAAGGCTTGTGCATAAAATCCCTATCTAGTGCCTACTCATCCAATACCCTCAGACTAGTTTCTGGCTTGTGGCCATATGGGGAGATTACTCTGGTTGGCACAGGGTGGCACTACTGTATGGGGAGTTTTGCCTTTGTTTACAACAATTATGTGCTAGTATAAGATGGTGATCATGTGATAAATAATTTCTGTGAGCAATCAGACTTTGCTACTTGCGTATGTACAGGGTATAAAAGATTAAAAATGGAACCAAAAATTATTATTTGTGGGGCATTTAAAAATTGATATAATATATATATATGATTGGCCTAACTGAATATTTATTTAAAACAAAAAAAAAAAACTTCTTACAAATATATTTACTTAATTATTAACTATTAGAATTTTATGACTTATTTAGAAATAATGTATCTAATATTATTAGTTTTGAATTAATCTGGGTTAATGCACTGACTAAAAATATAAATATGGCTCTTTTATAAAGAGCTTGCAAATAAGCTCCAAGCTTTGCAGAATATCCTCAACCCCAGACCAGTTTCTGCTACTGACTTCATCAGTGAGGTGCCAGGATATTCACATGTTAGATTAAAAATACTAGGTCAAACCCAGTTTGAATATCCTGTCACCTCACTGATGAACAGTTGCAGAAACCGATCTGGGGTTGAGGATATTCTGAAAAGCTTGTTAAGAACTGATTTGAAAGCTTTTTATAAAACATTTGTAATACAAGCTTGTTTAAATTAGGTTATGTGACATCTGACTTGTTTATTTGTAAAATAAATATGGCTGTTATATGATTTAGTCTTTTAAAAACTACTGATGAGAAAGATAGATGATTCTACATATGCTGAAACCATTGTAGTCTCATAGTATAGTGTCATGTCATAGTGATTAACACATATGTTTACCATATCTGTGAATTGAAGCTCAAACTTTGAAATATTTTTAGGACACAAAGAAACTTAGGACTTTTTTTTATAAATAGATTACCCACAGAAGGCTCAGTTAGCTATGTAATAGTTATCGGAAAGTGGGTATCAAGCTATTCTTAGCTAGAGGGTACAGATCTAATCTTAATCTGGGTTGGTAAAATGAATACTAATGCACTTATAGCAAAAAACAAAAGGTACAATTTGTAAAATGATGAAGCCTTTCTAATTAATGGGAAAAGCATTATATTCCTGTTAAACTGATTACAAAAAAAAAAGCCAAAATTAAAAAATTATCATCAGGATTTTTGATTGAAAAAGAAATTTCTAGATATTATTTTAACATCACTTGTTAAAAATTTATGATTTCTTTTTCACATCATAAATAGTGAATAAGATTTCTGTGCTACTTTACAATTGTTGGCCAATAAAAATGCAAATAAATTCTTTTTTCCTTCTAAAAAAATTAAAAAAAACTGCATTGAAATTTCACTTTAATTAAATATAACATTGGAAGTGAAATTAATGTTTTTTTTTTTTACAAATATTCATAAAAGGAATATATATATATATATATTGAAACAGTCAAATTCAATCACTTGTCTGTTTCACTTATTTTACCCTCACACCTATACCTATAAACCCTCTCAGAATACACATCTAAACAACATTAAATTACTATATATGCAGGATCACACATATATATACAAGCAGTAAGTCTGTAATGAAAATAGTATATGTATATATTACAGATATATGTTTATTTTGAAAATTGTGAGTTTAAAAGATAATTTAGTCTAAATTATTAGTTAATTTTATGGTTTACTTTATTGAAATCACACACACATATATATATAAACACATTCCCAATGCCACCATCCTACATATATAGTGAAAGAATCAGTTTTGTACTAATTATAAATACAGCTTTTAGTTTAAGTTGTAAACAACTTTTGATTAGACCACCATAGTTATCTTAATATAGCGCAAGTCTAATTTTATAAATCCAAAATTTCAATAACAATTCTCAGAATTTTATAAAGTTGTAAACAAAATGCAATCAACTGGTAATAATAAATCAGGGGAGAGAAAGGTAGAAAAACAAAATTAAAATTAGTTTAGTGATTAAATATATTTTCTAAAATGAGTTAATGGATTTTCCAACTGTGGTCAAGTTTGTAAACAACCAGATGGTCAGAATTAACAAAAAGTATAAATAGGTCAAATTTTGTATTCGAAAAAGTCATATATATTATAATTGAGTTGTAAGCTAAATCCACATGTTTTACCTTTGAAATGGCAGGGTAAGTAGGTAAACACTTGCCACTTTGTCTCTACCAGGAATGGGAGGGTAGTCCTACAAAACACCTCATTAAAACAGCCCATGGTGTAAGAATCTCCATGAACATCAAACCATTGAAGAAGAGTGCCAACTTTACTGTCCCAATGTGCCTAAAGTTGCAATGAAGATGATTACCTGGTAACTTAATAAATTTCTGCAGAGCTCTGTTTATAAACTGTAACTTTCAATTATCTATTTAAAGCTAGCTATTTACAAAATCTACCTTTATAAATCCATTTTCTAAACTCTGTAAGTAAAGTTATTAAATGCTAACTTCTGTAATGCTTGATCTTGTCTGAATATAAAACTTATAATGTAAAATTCACTCCTAAAATGAAAAAGTTCTAATAATCTATTTTAAGTTATATATATATAATTTTCTGCAGTCTTTTGTGCCTATTTTGATCTATTCCATTTATTTTATAATTTTACTATTACATGTATTTAATATGCCAAATAACTCGAAACCATGAGTATATATCTATAATTTTAGCCTATTTCTCTGCGAAGATATTTTCAAATTTTCATGATAATAAATATTAAATAATTGAATTGTTGCTTTCCACTCACTGTTTTGAGATCATATTATTATTCATACTGACTTAGTTTTGTGAATTAATGTTATAGTGGTCAATAATGCTCTAGTTAAAGTTGTAGTTTGCTCAGCTCTAATTATAAATTATAACTTTCTATATATGTAATCCGTATCATAGGAACTAGCCATAGAAATATTATTGAAGCATATTTATAATGTTTTGTCAGTAATTGCCCCTCAAATATGCTTTATCCTCCTTAGACTTATATGTATTAGAAATGCAGGTAATATCTTAAAATTGGTTACTAATTAATTTAGTCTCTAAATAGTATATTTGAAATACTAATCTTGAGAACCGGGTTGTATAGATAGCAAATAAATGCTATCTAATTTTTAAGGCATGCTAAATTAATTCAACGTATTTGCGTTACATATATATATAGGTTACGAATGTGTCCTTACTAAGTACATTATATACATTAACTGCTTGCTATATATTTCTTGATGAGTCACTGGCAGAGGTCACACTTATCCACTTAGTTCAAGTAAAGCACACTATTTTAGAACTAAAACACAAGGGTCCAGATTATTAATGTTAATGCTTATCCAACTCCCTGAACTATTACTGTTCTTATTCATAGCAAGTCGTTCGGTCTTAGGGCACTGAGCATTTGATGCTTATTAAAAAAATAAAATTTGAAACACTTATGTAACAAAACCTCATTGTAATCATTGCCAATTAAATCAAAAGTAATGCATAAATCACCATCACTATGATAAATATTTAAATATAATTATTAATAGTTGTTTATTTCAATCTTGTTTGATTGATTATTTATTTATTTATAAATCACCATTTTTTATACTTGTTTGCATTTGTCTAGCAACAAAAACATATCTGTAGTGATCTAAATTCTCTAAAACCATATTTAGTCTCTATAAAACATTCATCTATGGCAGGAATCAACCTATTTAGCAAAATCCTTGAAAGTAAATTTTCCATAGTGAACAATAATGATATTTGATGATAATTATTATAGTCCTGACTTTCCTTTTATTTTTAAAAATTGGAACAATAAAAATGTCATTAAGATCAGGTGGGGTCAATTTCATGAATTCATATATTTCTAAAAAATTTCAATATTTTTCAACCTAATATATCACCATCATATTTAAATTTTTTTTTATATATTTCATCAGAGCATCAGAATACAAAGAAGTTTTGACTTTATTCAAATCTAAATGAGTAGATAAATGAATTAAATCATTAAAAGTTAACATCTCAATTCTTATATAATTATTCAAAAGATGATTAAAATATTTCTTCCATTTGTTTAAAATATCATATAAGAGAATACTATTGCTGAATTTAATAGGATTGTGGTATCACTTTTTAGTTCCATATGTTGGTTTCAGTGCTTTAAAAAAAACTTAAAGTAACTGTGATCAATGGATTCTTTATTTTCTTTGAAATTTTAATCTGCCAATCATTTTTAAGTTTTTTTGTCAATCATTGAACTTTTGCTTTTAAATCTCTATATCTATTATAAAAATCCATATTTAATCTATTATTTTGCAAAGCAGAAAATGTCACATATTTTCTTTTGATTAAATCATTCATTGTCAAAAAATAAAATAGTCATGACATTTTTTTTAGTGAATCCAAAAATAGATTTACATGCATCCATAACATACTCCTTAAGAGAGTTTCATGTTCCCAGTAACAAGACAATTTTGGAAGTTCAAATTAGCTTCTTTTAGTGTTCAGCAGTTGTTAAAAGTTAACATCTATGATAGATATTAAAAAAAAAAAGAGCATCAATTTTCTTGAGAAGATGGTTGAAATAATACCTATTTTTAATGCGATGGATTGTTTTATGATCTACTTAACAATCTGTACTTGTAAGTGCTTGCATAACATAACTTCTTTCGTATTTTGGTTTCTAATTATAATATAATTTATTAAATGTCATTTCATTGTTTTGAGCATGAATGCATCTATGTTCCTTTATATTGACCTTTTTGCTCAAACAAAGTATTTATGATAGTCATTGTTGCACAAAAATTTAAAACAGCAGATCATTTGAAATCACAGCAAAAATGTCTTATTTCCATTTATTTTTGGCCAAAGTCTATTCTTTGTATGAACACACACATTAAGTCTCCAAGAGAAAAAAAAGACCTCTTAATGGTATTACTATAATAATAATATCCAATAGTAATACAACTTTCTTTTTTTGAATTCTCCGAATCTAATATTGGAACATATGTACTAAAAGAACGAAAAGAAATAATATTGTGTAATTCAAACCATTAACTTTTCATTGTTACACAAAGGAATTCAAATAAGATACTGAACTAGACCTCACAACAAATCCAACACCATGTATTCTCCCTTTTTCTGGTTAATCTGCCCTTGTTTCAGCCATTTATGTAATTTTTTAAACTTCCTTTCTTCGAGAAAAACGTTTCACCTAAAGCAGTTATATCAATTTTAATAAATCTCGACAGTTTCTTAGCTATCAATATTACCTTATGTTCTGATTTCAAAGAAATGTAACAAGTAAAATTTGCACATTTTATGTACTTATATATTGATAAAAATTAATAACCTTTACTAGTACCACATTGCCTTTTGTTTTACGACTATTATTGATAATATTGTTATTCATATCGCATAAATGAGTAATAATGTTTTTCTCATTCACTATTAGTTGTCTGACAGAGTATTATTTAAAGACTGATTTAAATTATCTTTATAGAATATTTACATAAAGAAAATACATCATAAAAAGCATGATTGGACCACAAGAAAATAACGAAAAACAGACAAGATGATTAAATGAACACGTAGATAGATAAATCAAGAATAAAGCATACTAATACATAGATATATTATTACAGACACATGTAAAAACAATCTCTTAATAGATGAGATCTTTTAAATCTAAATATACATATATTGATTTTTAAAAAAAAAAAAAACGAAAGAGAAGATTGGGTTAAAAAGTTATTTTTGTTCAAATTTGCTAAATTGATTATTTTTCCTTTTTTTTCCGTTTGAATTACTCTTGAAAGACTGTATCTGCTTATTCGGCTCTGAGAGTTTCAAGTCTTCATTTTACTTTATAATTATTTATAAACAATAAGAGGCTTTGTTCTTTTTTTTTCATTGTAGAAACAATAATTATTTCATTTTGGTTATGGAAAAGCGTTTCTTCTAGTTTTACCATTTTATTATATTTTATTGCCTTCATTATTTCTAAGGCAGAGAATAACACATAACTTTCATTTAAACAAAAAAAAAAAAAAGAGCGGGAGGAAAAAAAATATTTCCTTTCTTACAATTTTTTTCTGCAACAGCTTTAAAGAAATTTATCTAATTGAATGTCACAATTTTTAAAATAATTCCTGAATTCAGTCATAATAATCGAACTTTCTGTGCTATGAAGTCTATTTAGTACTGTAAATACATATGTCAAAATACCTAGTTGCAAAATATTATTTTTCAGTTATAATTATAAATGTGCTAAGATTTCCTTTTCAAATTCTCCATTATTCCTAGCAATCCTTAATTAAAACAGCATATTTACATATAAAAACAAAATATTCGCCCAACTCAGAGTATTTGTTGCTAAAAAATCTTAGTATAATATTTATTGATTATTCTGTTATGTTTTTTTAGATCTAACTTATCTTTTAGCAATCCATTCACTTAATAAAGTTTAAAATGAGATTCTTTTGCATATTGCTCAACAAAAACTGTTGCATATTCGTGGCACACTTATTCTCTGTTGTGATTTAAATTGTAATATGGACTGTCTCATAGGTTCATTCCACTCTTCAAACACTTTCTTCATTATATTCACCTTGTGCATTACCTTTTCTAGAGATGTAAATTCTTACAAATGATTTATTCATTCTAACAACTTCAAATTCTGTTTCAAACAACTTTTTTTCTCTATAAACCACATTAGCATCAGTCCCATTATTGATGTCCCAAAAATAAGTGTCAGGGCAGAAAATTATCCTGTTTCCTATGAAAACCTGACATGATCACACAATACGGATATTTACTTTTTAATCTGTTATTATCATACAAGATTTATGATACATTTTGTTCTATAACATATCAAGATATACAATAAACCTAAATTAGGCAACTATCTATTTTTTCTTGTGAGACTTGTTAGCAAGATAATCAAAATATACATTCAAGAAACTTTATAAAGAGGCAAAACTCTCCATACAATAGCACCACTCAATGCAATCCAGAGTAATCAATGGATGCAGGAAGGTTTATGTATAAAATCCCTATCTAGTGCCTACCCATCCAATATCTCCACATTAGTTTCTAGATTATGGCTTTGATCAGTGAGGAGCCTTGAATATGAGTTAGTTTCTAGCTTGTCGCTTTCATCAGTGAGGAGCCTTGGATATGACAGCACTGTAATGCTCTCAGATCCAAGGCTCCCACTGAAGAAAACCACAAGCTAGAAACTAGTGTGGGGATATTGGATGAGATAGGGATTTTATGCACAAACCTTCCTGCAACCATTGATTACTTTGGATTGCATTGAGTGGAGATACTGCATAGAGAGTTTTGCCTCTGTGAAAACAGCTTATGTAAATATAAAGAATGGTGATCATGTGATGTTTAATGGTTTAAAAACTTCATAAAGCTATACGTGCATATAATATTACTCCGTATCATTTCTTCTATTGTATTAGATGGTGCAGGTACATTGAATATTTTGCTTCTATTTAGTGAAATATTATTGGTGCCATAAAGATGCATTAGTATTATTATCAGTGCATTTGGTTCTAAATAAATTAAATTGGAATACAAAGTATTATGATTGAATATATGGTGCCAAGAGATGCAAATTTATAACTTAGAATAGAATCTAATTTGCCAGTCTTTTTTATTATTATGCACAATCATATGTTTTTAATTTCTAACACTTTAATATTATTCAACTAGTTATCTTAATTTTTCTTTGTAATTAAAATCATAATGACAAAATAAATTTATGCAATTTGTAGATGTGGTATCTTATTTTTCTGTTTTATAATTCTGGGATTACTAATTCTCATATAATTTCTATTAGGATAAACTCTTTCCTATTTTTTATAAATACAAAATGGAAGAACATATTGTGGAGGTTGATGGTATATCAGATAGAATGATATTATTAGTTATTCAAAATTAATGGAAGATACCAAATGCTGATAATTCAGGTTTATGCTGCAACAATATCTCTTTCCGAAGAAAAAGTAGAGGATTTTTATTTAGATTTGTAGAATGCTTTTGATCACATTAAACAATATTTTAAAATTATTATGGGAAATTGTAATACTAGAATCGGAAAAAATTGAAAGGTGAAAGTGCTGAAAATAAATTTAGAAATGGGCATAGAAATGGAGGATTTGTCTGGAAAAAATAATATATAGATTTTCAAATTCTGTTTTTTTTTTTTTGATAAATCTGAAGCAGAAATGAACATCCTAGCATGCAAATGAAGATACAATAGAGCAGAACTGCATTTTGATTACAAGTATATGTATTTCCAAGATTGTAAGGTATTTAATAGGTTCAATATAGAACATCATAATCATTTAGCAAAATGTAAGATATATGATATAATGCAAAAGTGAAAATACAAAACCTATTAAAAGAAGCCAATATTAACAGTTTATAATTTCTAATGTTCAGAAATATTCTAGTAGATTTAAACTAGAACTTGCAAATCATTTTAAAATATTACCAGACTAATGTCATCTTAGTAAAAAGATAATTGGCATTCTACTAGAAACAACATACAGATTTCTGGTATAAAAAGGCAGCAATTGACTAGTAAATTTTCAACCAAGACAAACAATGTATTGAAAAAAGAAAGAATATAAAAATATTTAAAAATAATTCATTTAGAAGAATCAAATATTTTGAATTCTGTAAAATGGTCCTAAAAAGAGAATGATGATATGAGGAAATTTAACTATGAATTGACAAGGAAAGCCATAGAATAGATTAGAAATCTTAAAAGTATAACACACCATCTTGATATTGGAAGGAATTAATCAACAATAAGAATACTAATAGAGTAAAAAAATTGTATAATTAGCATGAGAAAATACAACCTCATGGTGTATTAGTTATTGAATTTTTCTGCCATGCTCATGTCCTGAAACTTTAATCAATTTAAAATTGGAAATTCTTATTCAATTAGCAGAGAATTTTTAGCAAAGCTGTTAACATTTCAACATAGCCAACTACTTAGATATCCAATTATTGATAAATAAATGGTTGATGGATGAAGGACCAATATGAATTTTCATTGGTCTCAGATAAGTGTCAATACACTGATCATAAAAAAGTGTATTTATGATTCTTTCTTTACTGGTGGATGAAGTAGAGAACTGACCTCATGGTTTACTTTATATTCAATGTGCAAGTCCTTCTATATCAATAAAAATAAAAACAAAAGTCAAATATGTCACCAGTTTTGTTTTTTATATATGTGCATAAAAGTTTGAGAATACCAATACAGAAATTTGAGTTTGCATTGCTAAAACCTGGAATGAATTTACTTTTAGGAGAAGAAAGTTTGAAAGCAGTTGAAAAGAATCACTACGTTATGTTTCAAATTGCCACAAAGGGAAAATTGTCTTTAATGGCTTACAAGATATATTTTGTATTATTCCTGTAATCATGAAATTTATTAAAGTGAATGAAAATACTTATTACTGACTTATAAAACTGTGTGATTTAACTATGTACAAATAGAACTAAAATTAAAGTTGCTACTGCACTGATATCAAAATTACTGGATTTATACTTTTTGACAGTAGTTGTTTCTGATTGCTTTTAGCATGATGCACAAATCACAATTGTTTTTCGTTATATACATAATATTATATGGCTAAAACTCTGCTGTACAACATTAACTTTCTAGAAAATCATGATAATAGAATCGCAAATTCAATTAACTTGTTCATCTTATGGTGAAGTATTATGGAATCTGAATAGAAAACTTCACTATTAATAACATGAAAAATAAAATATAAAGATTTATTTTTAACATCTATCATATAACAGACAGAGTTAAGGAAGTGAGGATATAAGCATTGAATATAGCAGCTAACCCTTCAAACACATTTTTTTGGGATTTCTTTCCATTCTTTAAAATTTTCTAATAAATAGTTTATCGTTTTAGTTTTGTTCTTATTTGTAATCTTTATATCATGGAGTATTATGGAGTAACATTCTGATGTCATAAATTTTGTAGTTGCAAAAGATGCTTTTACTAAAAATAAATAAGACCATATCAACACAAGCCTTATTAATGAGAAAGTTATTTCAAATTATTTCTCTACATTTACTTCTTTCACCTATTTCATTAAATCACTAATTAATATTTACTGAGGCTGTAACCCTGAGCATATGCGTGTAAAATGCGATAGTAGGGACCTCTACAGGTGTTTAACCACAAGCTTACGCTATGGAAGAAAAGAGCGTAAGCTTGTGGTTAAACACCTGTAGAGGTCCCTACTATCGCATTTTACACGCATATGCTCGGGGTTACAGCCTCAGTAAATATTACTAACGTAATCAATGTGCGTTTAATAAATTTAAATCACTAATGTTGCATTGATAAGCAATATTTATATTTTAATATATAAAGTCAGGTGATGATTATCAAGTACTATAATGTTTCTCCAGAAATAAGATCCAATCAGGAAATAACCTCTAGCATAGTTTTTCAAATGCTCATAAGTTTTATCCCAAACCGAAAGCCCTAGTTAAGATTGTCACTCAGATGAATGAATTTGATTCGTCCATTAAAACATGCGATGCATGTATTGAATTATAAAGGAATGAATATATAAATAAAAAAATATTATTGACATTAAAGCTTTAAATTAAAGAAAATATAAATTATAATGTTACTTATATATTTTGCCATTGTACCACATATTTTCCTGTTGACCATTTTCAACAAATATAATTCTACCTGCAAAGAGAAACAATATCCTCTCAGCTGAATCTTGATCTTAAAATAACCGATTTTTTTTTCATATGTCATAGCATCGGCCGGGAGGCGAACCCGCAACAACCGTCTGCAACCAACTGCTTGCTTGCAAGGCTGCTGCGCTGATCTCTCGGCTAATAATGCTTGATTAAAATAATCGATTTATTAACATTATGAACGATTTAGCAAACTTTTAAAATTTTACCTATCACAATCCAGTATATTGGATAATTTATCATTTTTTTTATATAATTTTACTTACTTATTTTATTAATATTTAATACTTAGATTGCTTGATTTAGTTTTAGAGGTTGATTGAGATAGCTTTTAAATATTCAAGATAAAAAAAAAAAATCATTTTGTTTTTTTAAGTATTTTTTTTACCTCCTAAAACAGTTTAATATTCAAGATAAAAGAAAAATCAATTTGGTTTCTTAAATGTTTTTTTTTCCCTAAAAGACTTTAAATAATGGAAGTGATTTAATAATTAAAATTTAATAAATCAATGCTATTATATTGTAAATACCAAATTTTAAGCTGTAATTAAGGGATTTGAACACAGACTTTCAAGCTTTCTTCACTTACCCACTCGATCTTATATAAGCGAGACGCATGCCCACACACATGTGAAAACGACAAATGGTCATCAATATACATATTTTTTGCTGAACCAGCACTCACCAACTCCCTTTAATTAATGTTTAGTTTAAGTTAAATCAGACTTTCACACGACCCTCAACTATCCACGCTATCTCATACTATCTTAATATAAGCTGAGCATTGATTGTATATATGTGTAGAGATGATAATCTGGACCTACT
Source organism: Epiperipatus broadwayi (assembly GCA_028023455.1). NCBI lineage: Eukaryota > Metazoa > Onychophora > Udeonychophora > Euonychophora > Peripatidae > Epiperipatus > Epiperipatus broadwayi. The sequence continues at coordinate 3,686,398 of JAQFVV010000033.1, forward strand.
GACGAATGCCGGTTTAGCACGAAATACGTACATTGGTGATTATTTATCTTTTCAACATGTGTGTGATCAAGTATGTCAGCAGTATGAGATAATGTGGATAGTTGAAGGTCGTGTGAAAGTTTGAGTTCAAACCCCTATGTGTTACATATTGGAATGCAGGTATAAAAAAGCCTGTACTGTAGAAAAAATTTATATATTTAAGTTAAATCAATTTATCGCCTAAAGAAAAGTTTAAAAAAAAAAATCCAAGCAATGCTATTATGAATAATTTGGAAAATGTTTACAATGAGCACATTTGATAATAGATGGATATGGTTATGTCTTATATGAATCTTTATAATTCAATACACCATGTGTTGTATAAGTTTGTACTTAATGCAGTGTGAAGTACAAAAATGTTTTCTGAATTTTTGTGCATGCATTTTTTCATCACTTTTGTGTGAATAATCATTTGTAACTATAATCATTTTTGTTACTATTCCTACCTTGTAAGTTTTTCAATTAACACTTGATTTAATTATAGATTTAATTGGAATGTTTTCCTGAAAGTTTGTGATTATGGTGTTCTAGCTGTATTTTTATATTGGACTATTTCCATCATCTAATATGTGTGTTGAATGTCTTTAGAAAAGTTTAATTTTATTTAAATATTCCAAATGCATTCAACTGTTAGTAATATCACAGCAAACAGGTTAGTATATGCACTAAGTGTTAGTAATATCACAGCAAACAGGTTAGTATATGCACAATGTTTCGAGAAGTATTTTTCTTCCCTCTTCTTCAGGTGTTGCTGATGGCCTGACCAGTGACAATACTAGCATGGGATTCGAACATGGGTCCTTAGATTCTTGATTATTAAATTTTAAGGTAACACTCTAACCAACTGAGCCATCCTGCCAAAGGCAACAATATGTAGTAATTTCATATACTTATCTATGAGGTTCCTCCTGATTTCTCCACTTTTTCCTCAGAACAAAGTTGATTAGTGGTTTCTATACCTTATGTATAGTCACCCTAGCTTGGCTTATGGGATTTTTTCCATTGTCATGTGAGCAGCTTCTCCCCAGACTAAATCAAGAATCTTATAGTTTTCTGTAAAGAGAAGTACTTATTTTCTTGAATAAATATATATAATGTAAATATTCCAGTGCATATCATTTGCTGAAAATTCAAATATTTACAGAGGGCATTGCTGAAAAACATAATGTTTGGCAGATTGATTTGACATTTTAAATAAATGTATATTTTTGTACTTGAGTAAATGTAGATTTTGTACATAAAAGAATAAGACATACTCTGAAAATAAGCCCTAAGGTATCTTTTGGAGAAAAAATTAATATAAGACCTAGGCTTATTTTCGGAGAAACATGGGATGAAATGATAAATGAGCTGCCCTCTAGCTGCTTAACGTAATATCTAAAAGCTAATTCAATTATCAATTCATAGTACATGGCAATCATAAACTGATTTACATATAGGCTTCTCTTGTTAAAAAAAAGATTAAAATGATTAAATAAATATTTTTTGTTGTGTCTGGAATATGAGTTTTTTTTTTTATGTACATATAGTATATAAAATGAAATGGTTATCAAAAGTTTTGAATAAAATATAATATTATGATATTGAATATTATATAGAGATCTATCTCATCTTATAAAGAAATGAAAGATAGAAAGTGAATTGATTTTGTCAGCAATATTTCTTTTCTTTTTTTTCTAAAATTAAAAACAAATATCTAATAGAGAAAAAAAAAATTTAAATTGCATGTTCTATAAATATTTTAAGTAATTTTTAAAAAACTGTGAATTTTAAACCTTTTCATAAGGCACTATTATTGGTTCCAGCCATCTGTATAAGACTCTCCAATGAGCATGCAAAGATACGTGGCCAATTTGAATCTCAAAAAGAATTACTTTATCCCAGCATTCTTTGAAACTCCAAGATATTTCAACAGACGCATTTTTAGTAGTATTTGATTCTCGGCGGTGAGACACGTGAATGGTAAGGTTAGAAGGTGGAGGCAATTTTGATAATTCTAAATAATAAAAAAAAAATTATATTAAAATAAATTTTATACAAACATTCTTATAATATATTTACACAGTAAAGTATATTTAATTAAATTGATATTTATAAAAAAAAATTTTAATGTTCATTGACGGTTTTAACAAAAGATTATACGCAGAAATAAAACAAAACGGACAAACATATTAAGAATAACATTTTTGTATTTAGTGCTATTCGGCACCATATTAAATAAAAATTAATGAGTAATCTACTCTTATTATAGATTATTTTGTGACAACAATTACAAATTAATTTAATTTTACCATTTAAAAAAAAAAAAAAGTTAATCGAAATTAAAAAAATTGTCATTTGAATCAAATAGGAGTTGGGAATTTCAAAGCTGATGGACTAAAGATTTTGACATTATTAAAAAGTTATTAAACCCAATTATTTTATAATTTAAAAGAGTAATATGCAAAATGTCATATATAAAAAGACATTATGAAACAAATTATAAATTGTTTCTTCAAAAAGCAAACAAAAATATGTATCACGAATAAATTAAAATAAAAAATGTGAAAATATATTCTATTATTAAATATAGGTATATATAAAAAAGTAGGTTTTACTCACAAAAAAAAAATCCATGTATTAATTAAATCATAATAATTAAGACATAAATATAGCAAGTGACATAGAAATTAATTTATTGTGAACATATATATAGTTCAAGCACATTCATTGAGCACAACATTGCTTCTGGCGTTTAATTTAAAAATGAATTAGTATTAAGAAATAAAAATATTCCAGGAATATAAAATTGAAATATTATTGATTCTACAGTTTAGATCACAATTAAAATTTACAGAGGATTATTAGTTGATAATACACATTGCCACAAAAGTGTTAATCTAAACCCCACATTCGCATTGATATCTTATTACTTCATTAGATCAAAAATATGAACATTTTAAATTTATTTGTGGTAATATGATTTCGTATTCCAGTATTCACATATGATGTATTCTATGATGATGAAATATTTGAGGATTATATCAGCATTAAAATTGAAAATATTAATTTATTAATAATCAAACGTATCTGATGTTAGCCTTTACTGAGCCATTTCTCTTTTTGTCAGTTTTCCGTACTGAGTAGTTTAATATCTTAAATTGAATTCTTGATTTTTTTTTAGACCACATTCAGAATGCATGTTTTGTGAAATGATTTCAATACAATCCTTAATTTTATTTGTAACATTTTCATGATTGACGATTTTAATAAAAAAAATTTAATAACCATGCTTTTTTCTGATTGGTCTTTTATAAGAGATGGATAAAATCAAAATAAAGTTGTGTACTCATATATAATTTTCTTTAGAATCATGATCTTAGTTGTAAATATTTCCATGAACAGTGTTGATGCTTTAATTCATATTCTGGGTGGAATTTGTCAGATTTTTCATGACATACTACCTGAGACCATTATAAATCGTTTGGCATGTAATTTATTAAACCAACCACATGTTCATTTGTAAGCATATAAAGGTAACATGGCCATATCTGGAATATTTAAAACAACTAATCTCTCTTCCTTTGATGTGTAATATGCATGAAAATTTATCTAACACTGGGTTTATGACAGATTATCATTATTATTTTTTCAGCATTTAGATTAAGGTGGAAGTCAAAATTATTACTCCTCATAATCTTATTCCCATTCTAAAAGATAGAAAGTTAAATCTAAAGCTTACTCTGAATCTTTTAGAGATTCAACAAATATCTTCAGATTGAATATGATCTACTGTAACTGGATTGATTTAGTGTTTGAATTTTCATCTCTACATCTTGTTTACCTTCAGAAAACAAATGCATCATGATTAGGAATTCATTTGCAGAGGGTAATAAAATGAAATCAAATTATTCTAAGTTTAGCAATCAAATAAATAGAAAATTCTGTATCTGGATTCACAGAATAATCAAAAGGGTAAATGGATATTTTTAATTTTTTGGCAAAATTAAAAGATTTTTCAAGTAATTGTTGAATTTCACAAAGGTATTAAAAGTGTTTTTTTTTCTAATTCAATAATTTGAAATATGAAAAGTATAGATATTGTGAATCATAATCAATAGTCAGATAAATTTAACCTTTTATGTGGTAATTCATTTTGATATGATTATCAATGCTACGGTGTGAAATTAACATGATATTATTACTTCTTTTTTTTTTTAATTTTTTGGAGATCCACTTTTTCAGAAGAAAATACTTCTATTTGTTTCCATAGCTTTCATAAATGTTACTGTTAATACATTTTTTAATATTATTTTTTTCTTTGAGGGATTCTACCAACATTATTAACATTAATATTTTTAATATTAGAAGTTACAAAATTCTCTTTAAAGAATATTTTATTAATCAATAAAGAATTGAATATCATATATTAATCAGAAAATTTTCCAAAATGTTTTTCATTTATTTATTGAAATTTTCATTTTGATAGTATAGTAGTAATCCTTTTCTGAATTTTCAAAAAGATTTTTTTTTGTCAGATATTTTTGCTAAATTTAGGCAGATATATTTTCAATCAAATTTTTTTTTTTTTTAATGGAATTTTAAAATGAATAGCCTTTGAAATAACTATTATTTAGTTATTATCACAGAATTACAAAATGTAATAACAATGAAAACTTCAATATTTTTTTTATCAAATTGAAAATACAACTGTGCATATTTATAAACAATATAGCTAACTTGAGAGATTAAATATAATAATAGACATTCAAAGAGAGTTTCTGCTAGTTTTGATTTTTTAAATATATAAAAAAAACATTCCCTCATGAATATATATATATATTTCATGAATGTTTTTTTTTTTTTTTTATAAATTTGAGAAATCAAAACTACTTCAACAAAAACCTCCAACAGAAGAGCTATTATACGTAAATGAGAAAACTTATTTAACCACTGGGATTGTCAATTAGTAGTAATTAATCATTTCTTAGCGACACAAGTGTTAAAGGTTGTCTCTGTTTACAGGGATATAATCTCATTTTTATTTATTATAATAACGATCCATGGAAATATTTAATTCATATATATATAATTGAGATTAAAATGCACCCATTTTGATTTTTAAACAAAAATGAAATAATTTAACAAGTAAAAGATTTTCTTATGTTAAAAAGCAGAATCTTGAAAATACATAAAAAAATATATAACATAGAAGCAAAATGTTGACATGTTTTTTGTCTTGATGAGAAAAGTTCTTCAGTATATTTTACTTGATATTTTTGTGCAAGAAAGTTAAAAAATATTGTTCAATTTAGCATCATTATCAGAGCTACAAAAGAACAGATGTTGCTAAGCAACTGTTAATGTAAACAGAAATAAAGCTGTTGAAAATGATAACTACAGATGGTGCTTATACATCCAAAGTAACAAAATTTGTCAATTTCTTTTCAAAACATATCAGACATTGATAGTTAGGCTTTGACTTAATTATACATGAAAAGCCTTTAATGCAAAAAATTCCTTAACTCATTAACACTGGCTGTACTCATTTAAGGATGCCTGATAAATAAACATACTGGCGCAAATAGCCAATATTTATGGATTTCATTGAACTATATCTTTTCTAAATAAACAAACTTATGTATCAGTCACTTTTGTTTAACTTAAATATCATTATTAGTACTTTTATATTGGTTAGGGTTGGATGATTTTGTGCTCATGCAAGTACATTTCTAAAAAATATACTTCCAAATTCTGAAAAAAAATCTAAATTTTTTTTTAACAGTAATTGACAGCTGATACATCATTCTAACTTTAAGTATTTATTTGATTTCATTATTTTTACAATTAGCGGTATTTGATTGTCATTAAATCTTACTGTCCTCAAATGAGGATTTTAGAAGTTATCATTATATAATTTATATTTTTTCTTTTCATATAAAAGTGTTGACAATAACTTATGGACCCAAAAATATTTTATGGAATAAAAGAATTTCCATGATTGAAATCTCTATGGTGAAGAATATAAAAGAGCAGAAAGTGTTGAGTTATGAGTAGTTCCTCCAAATTTAGATGAACTTATGGACTATGAAGAATTTGATGATGATATTATTAATGATCCAAATTTCATCCAAATGAAATTCCTAGTACAACTGAAACTATAGTTATTACTTCTAATGTCAATGTAAATGAAGGAAGACTTAAAAATCAAACATTTGAATTTTTAGCAAAGGAATACAAAGAATTTGAGCAGAGTGGATAAAAAAAGCATCCTGAATATCCCCGTTTTGAATTACAGGAAAGAGATTAATTTGTTGATGAACTAAACAATGTAAAAGATGATTTAAAAGTTTTATCACCCTGAAATATTTTTGAAAAATTTCTTTGTGATGATATTATTACTTATATCCTTTCAACATCAGCTATAGCTCACTTTCTCTAGTTATCTAACTCAATCCTCTTTGATTATGCTGTACTTAGCACACACACACACATATATATATATATTGTAGTGCTTTAGTCTCTGTATAACACAAGAGATTGCATTTAGAAGAGATATTCTTTTGAATGCAGGAAGCATTTACTGTTTGCTGTTTTCATTGATTACTATCTATTAATATCTGATAGTAATTTTTCTAATATGAAAATATAATAGATATTTCCATATATTAAAATATTTCCACAATTATATCTATTAAAAATTATTAATCTATAACATCTAACTGAAGGGTGGAACAATCTATTATTAATAAGGTCTGTATGAAAGGTTGTGAGCTTTCTTTTCTTAAACCTTAAATAAATACCTTAGCATTTTAATCTCTATATAACATCAAGAGATTGCATTTAGATGAGTCACCCTTTTGAATGGAGAAAGCACTTACAGTTTACTATTCTCATTGATTATTGACTATTTTAACATCTTAAGGTAATTTTCTAATATAAAAATATAGGATATTTCCACATACACCCACATAAATATAATGCTTCACCCGGTATAGAATTATTAAATAAAATAAATGGCACATCTGATGCAAAACTTTATTTAGTAAAAGCTTAATATTATATAACAGATAGAAATTAACACCATATTAAATAAGCTTTTTACAAAACAAATTAAATAAATATACTATCATTAATAACTGCAAACGTATATACATACATTGCTCAGTACCACAAATAAGTAAAAAAACAAACAACATTAGTTAAATATGTTATTAAATTCATTTTACTATCTGACCATATGGAAATATTTTTCAGTGCTACATCCTGATTTTATAATGAAAATCAAAGTATAATTAGAGAGACATTTATATAATAATAAAACAAATCTTATCCATGACTACAAAGTGTGTCATATTGTCCAATGATTTATTTAATAAAATTAAAATCACTGTTAAGATATATGTATATGCTATAAATTGATCCAAAGATTGAATCAAAGTGCATTTTCACAGTAACATTTAAAAATATGATAAATATTAATTTTAAAACAAAATAATATGAGAATTAAAAAATATATATTCAAAATTGAATTGTTTATAGATTAAGACCTATGAAAATATATATTTTAAATTGAATAAAATTTGAATTCTCACCTACAGTTTATACTCGTATTTTGTACTCTTTATAATATTTTATCAGAGTTATCAAAAATTGTATATGTTTTACAAATTAGTTTTCTTGCTGGTTTTGTACATCAGTTTTCTTTTACTGTTGTTTTTTAACATTTGTTTTTGGATTTTCTGACTTCTATAGTATTCAGCATCTTGTGACAGATGATATATTGTAGATGGGTCTTTAGCAGATAATTTATTGTGGAAAGGTCAACTATTTTTCAAACCATAATATATCAAATAATTTTTTTTTTTAGATACTAATAGGTTTAGCTTAATTTCTTTCTTTTACAAAGATAGCAATTTAAATTACCCTATCTAATTACGTTGATATATCCTCTTCTTTGATGGAAATCATAATTTTAGAGATATAAAGTATAGACATACAGTTTTATCTGCTATAGTAAATTAGCTATCTTATCAATTATTTAAGCTTCAGCTTATAAATTCAAGTCTCTTTTTAAACCCTTGATTCTATTTACAACATTTTGATCTGCAACTTTAGAGTGATGAATTACTTATGTAGTTGAAAGTCTGAACTGAAAAATGAAAATGAATACTGGCTATAGCATTTATAGTCAACTGTCCAGATAATCAATGTTGTTGGTAAGCTTCTTATCAACTTTAATCTGTTAAGTGCCTTTTTTGTAGTTCATTAGATAAACACATTAATTAGTTTGTTGTTAATTGACATATATTTAATTGTACAAATCAAAATGTTTTATAATTTAAATTGACAAATATAATTTATAAACAAATTTTGTAATTATGTATTATTTTGTCTCTCAAGCTTAATAATCTTTTTTTTTATTTATGCAGTTTCAGGGGCACAATAAATGTTTAAAACAAAATGGCTAATAAGATGTGGTTATATTTAATATTTTCAGTTTTATTATTATTATTATTATTTAAAAAAGAAAAATTTCTGCAAAAATTAATTATTATATTTCCACTTTATTAATAATTATTTTTTATATTAAGTCAATTTATTAATATAAAAATGAAAAAAGTATAAAAAACATAAAATATTATATCATGTCCATTAATGCAGATTTTTTTTTTTTTTTTGTGAGAGCAGCTTCATGTAATTTTGGGAATACTCCACTGCATGCTGTTCTGTCAAAGGATGATCCCAAACTTTCATCATTTTTCCAAAATGAAAATGATCAAAATAAATAGACAGAATGTAAACAAGCTATGATAATGTTTGGAATGTTTCAGGATTTAAATGTTATAATACAAATAAATAAAAATTGAAATAAATCTTCTGAATGGAATTTATAACCAATTTCTTATTTTTTTAAAAAACTTACAACTAACATATATTCAGTAAAATAAAATTGAAGAAAAAACAACAACAAATAAATACTTGTATGCCACGAAACTGTATAATTAAAAAAAAAGCTGGTAAGCTTGGGAGACAGGATAATACATAAGTACCACAAATTTAATTTACATTCAGTCTTAATAAAAATTCTTAATTATAAATGGTTATGAAGTCACATGTATTTATCTTCTGTGTTTTATATATTATAAAAATTAATATTTGAAATTAATGAGTTCATTTTTTTTTGATTTTAAAGAAATAATATCCATAATAAAGATTAAATATTATTTAATTAATTAGGTTTACATAATTAATTTTATATTTATCCCAAAATAAATATAGAAAGAGAGGAATTAAAAGAAACTACTCTTTTTGCATCTATACATGCACTACAAGTAGCAACAGTGCATACAATTACAATTTTAATATTTAAGTTTTGGAAATGTATAGTAAGGCCCGAATCTTTTATTATAATATAATCTTTGGTCTCTCTATTTTTTTATATCATTGAATACATATCTGTCCTATTAAAACTTGGTTTTCACACCAGCATAACTACTATTATAGGGATATTTTCCTCTCAATATAATAACATTAACTTGTATAATAAAGGAATGTTTTGTTTTAGAAAAAGAGAAAGGAAAGAGTCATAATTACTCACTTTACTTAGAACTATTAATTTCTATTTATCATTTCATTTTTTTAATTGTTAAAATGCTTTTATTATAATAGCAATAATTATTAATCTTTTTCAATATATATATATTATAGCGATCAAATGTTATCATATACCACTGATTACAATGATCAAATTATGTCTAATAAGTTTTCTTTTCTTTTTTTTTAAAAAAAATCAATTATTAGTTGTTATTTTTTTAAAAAAGAAAAGTACAATTACCTCTTAAATAACAAAGTATTTCATTATATTCTCCAAATTTAATCTTTATGGAAAAATAGTAATTAAAACAGGCAAAATTCTCCATATAGTAGTGCCACTCCGCGCCAACCTGAGTAATCAATGGATGCCAAAAGGCTTCTGCATAAAATCATCATCTAGTGCATACTCATCCAATATCCCCAGACTAGTTTCTGGATTGTGGCCTTTGTCAGTGAGGAGCTTTGGATCTGAGAGCACTGCACCTAGATCTTAAGATGAATAGGCACTAGATGGGGTTTTTATGCACAAGCCTTCTGGCATCCATTGATTACTCAGGTTGGCACTGAGTGGCACTACTGTATGGAGAGTTTGCCTGTTTTAATAATAATGTGCAGCATAAGAACTAGTAATCATGTGATGTTTAGTGGTTTAAGATAGTAATTAATAAATAGCTTTTGTTTTAATATATATATATTTTTACATAGGTATATTAGTTATCTAAGCTTTTTTTTCTTTCTAATATGATGAATGTGTACAAACACACATCTATGTATATATCTCTTTTATTAAAATAATATATTTTAATATTATTTTTGATTTTCATATTTTCAATTAATTTAAGGTTATACGTTGTTAAAAATTATATATTTTTTATTGATAAAGATAAATATTTATTATTACACTTCATTATTATTATTTGTTATTATTTTGCAATAAGTCATAATATTTGTTTATATTTAGTTAAATAATAGTTTTTAAATATTTTTAAGACTATCAAATCAATAATATAGTCAGGGGATTTTGGATGAGTAGGCACTAGTTAGGGATTTTATGAACAAGCCTTCTGGCATCCATTGATTACTCTGGTTAGCACAAGGTGGCACTACTATATGGAGAGTTTTTGCCTGTTTAATAATATACAGATTAATTGTTTTGTTTTTTTTTTTTAAAAAAAAAAAAACCTTATTGCATTTTTATTACAGAGATGGATTTAAAAGTACAATTAAATTTGATGGAGAAAACAAAGGAAAAACTATTCCAGTCATGATTTCATTGAATGGATCAACTCAAAACCAATTATGATTAATCAGGCAAAGCTACTATAATTTTTAAAAAATACTGTAAAATTAGTACATAAATGTTAGGATCTATTCATGCTAGAGACTATGATAAATTCATTATTAGAAATAAAATTAAAAAGCTAGAACAAATAGATCAGCTGTATATATAACAATGAGGAAGGTATGAAAGATTTGCGTTATGAAGATAAAAATATATGCAATGGTTCATGAATAAAAAAATAAAAATTATGTTTGTAACTTATTGAATAGTAAGATTGAAGTATTTCTGAGAGATCTAACTATTTCTTCAGTAATCATATAAACTAATAATTGTGTTGATGATGAAGTAGCAAAGATATATATATATATACATACGTTTTTAAAAATGAATATGGGAATAGCTGTGTAATGACAGTGGTAAATGATTATTGTAGTAGAATAGAGAGAGATGATTTAAATTATTGGAGATAGTGGTTTGGAAGTAAAAAACAAGATTGTGAGATAAATTTTTCAAGATTTTGTAAAGAAAAATGCAGTACAATATGATTGCACATGAAAAGATCCCAGTTTTTTTTATCATCATATAATTTGATCAGGAGATCATATAACATTTGAACCCTCTAATAGCCGGTTGGACATTTAAAAATTCCATTCATTTAATCTTAATTGAGATATTTTTTCATTCTTTAGATTGCAGAGTTGAGAATTGACCTTGAAAATTTTAGTTCCGAGAGCACAAAATACTACTGTGCTAAACAGCATAGAACCTCCTAGTGTGAAGAATACATTTCATTTAGATTCTGTTTTGATTTAAAACTGATTTGGACTTGATGTAGATTTATTTTATAATTTAGTAATGGGATAATTTAAAATTAATCCTTTAAAAGAATAATAATTGAGGCATAAAAATGAGTGATTGATAAATTAAAAGAGCATATTGGAGACAATTTTCAAAGTTGTTGGATAAAAAAATAAATACAAATAATAATAAACTGACTAAATAAACTCAAATAAATAAGGGAATTGTTAAATAAAATATAAAATTGTTGCAATAAAAGATATTTACATAGTAGACCTGTGACATTTCACATATGTGTTGTTCTATCAATAAATTTCTAACCATGTGATCTTGTCAAATAACATGTGCACCAAAACTTCTGACAAACTTAAGTGATAAATTTGTACATAAAAATAATAAAAGCACATTACTATACTAAATAAAAACTGGCAGTTGTGTATGTTTCATTGTGGCAATTGAGGATAGAACAAAGGAATCTCTGATGGAAGAGATCAAAATATGGAAGAAGACTTGACGATTTATTTAGATTGCTGGAAATTGTACAAAACTGAGAACTATGATCTTCTGGAATCTCAATTCATATTTGATGGAATTTATGTGTTGGAGACTGCACAAAGAAGTTGATTGTTGCCTTTGCATTCTGCAGGATATCAAAAAAATCAGTCCACCACAGTAATTCCATTTTGATAAAAGTTTACTAATTTCTTTTTTTTTTCCATTTTTATAAAAGTTTACTTTTTTTTTTTAACAAAATAAATGTAGTTGGTCACATATTTTTTGATCAAGATCCCGTGCAGACATTATATTGCATAAACATAAGTGATTTAAATAATCAAATAAGTCATAGATCACATGACTACATTCTCTTAAGCTTGTAAGATATAAACAGTGAGCATTGCCAATTGCTCAACATGCTTTGTGATAAATGCTTAGCCAGAGAAACCATTTAAAATATCTCTGTCAGGAACCCCCCAACCTCTGACCATGGTTTCATGCTTTGGCACTCTCAGAGAAACACTAGGGTAGTTTCAGACATCTAAGAATTAACCATTGAGTAATTACTCAATGGTTAACTCTTAGATAAATACTGGCTTTGGGTTGGTATTTTAGATCTTGTCTGAAGCTATCCTAGTGCCTCTCTGAGGAGTGCCAAAGCATGAAACCATAGTCAGAGGTTGTGGGAGGTTTCCTGACAGAGATATTTTAAATGCTTTCTCTGGCTAAGCATTTATCACAAAGCTTGTTGAGCAATGGGCAATGCTCAGTGTTTATGAATGATTTAACTTTTCATTTTGCAATTCCTGACCCAGATAGAGTTTTTTTTATTTGATCTGTTCATTTTGTAATTTTCTCCTATAGACATAGTGTTTTTTTTTTTTAATTGCTTTACTGTCCATTTTGTAGTTAATGTACTTATTATTTTGGATTTGTAAGTATCATGATTAAAATTTGGCAATTGTTACCCACTATCGAAGCGAATGCACTTTAAATGAAGCAGTAATGTTTGAAGAACTTCTGCAGAGAAACACATGATTGTTTCATCATGATATTTCCAGTTATATATACATAGTAAGAATGTTTTGATTTTAAGCAAGTAAATAGATGCACTAATATATATATATATATTGCTTATGTAATATATATATATATATATATTTAATTAATTTTGCTTTAGTGTTCATTTTGTAATTTCCTGCCAGAGTTAATAATATACATATTTTTTTTTTGTAATTTTAAGTAAAATTTGGGAATTGCTGCCATGTTTGTGATGGCAGAAGGTGGTGGGTGGAAACTTTCCAACTGTAAATTTGGAGTAGAGTAGAATATATATATATTTAAAAAGGGAAAGTAATAAAAAAATATTAAAAAGTAATTGCCAACAGATTTTAAAAAAAAAAAGGTTTAAAGAGAGAAACTGAATTAGGCACCTATTGTTTAAATGCAGAGTAATTACAAAAATATATAAAAGGAACTATAGGGAATTTGAGAAAAAGTCAGAAGAAAGTTGATTGATGATATTAAAGAGATACAACTATGAGTTTAAGAAATAGAGTAAGAAACTAAATAACTTGGTGTATGAACTTGTCTTTTAGCAAATAATTAATGATGGCATATTAACTATTTTCCGTTTTCACAAGTACTTGAATCAAGTTTTTGAAATAAACTTTTTCAAATTAAATCATGTTTGAGAAAAAGAATGGCAGTCACATGCAATTATAAAAATCATTATTTGTAAACAGAATGTGAGTGTAGTGTGTATACCAATATAAAATTAATTGACATAATAAATTAATTAATTTATTTGATAAAAAATTATTATGTAAAATTTACCCTTGCTTTATAATTATCATTCTTATTATTAACATTGATATAAATTTTAATTAATAAAGTTATTGAGATGTGGGGATAAATGCAAACTTTCTCCTATTTGGAAGATTTAAAAAAACAACAACAACATTATTCTGAAGTTTTTCTGATTTTTATTTTATATATCTGTTTTTTATCGTTTTTTATTGATAGAACTTTAATATTATTATAAATCAGTATTTACATCACCTCTACAGCTATCTTTATAATATTCTATTTATTACCCAGTTGATGGCTTCTGTGATTAAGTCAAAACATCGGTATATTTATAATCAAAATCATACATGGATAAACCTACAAAATATATCATTTATATCTGTAACCCTTGAAAATCTTCATATCAACACATATATGTAGTCAAGCATTGGTGGCCTAGCGGTTAGCATAGCTGCCTTCCAAGCAGCTGGCCCAGGTTCGCTTCCTGGACAATGCTTTTGACATCTGAAAAAAAAAAACCAACACATGTAGGTATATATTGTTTAGCTAAAAGTTTGTAGTGTTGGCATTTTATATGTAATTATATATTGGACTATATTCATCATCTAGAATTAATTATTAAATGTTTTTAGAAAAATTCAAACTTTATTTAAATTTTTCAATTATATTCAGCTGTTAATAATAAGATACAAGTTAGTATTTAACTCAATGTTTTGAATGATGTTATTCTCCTCTCTTCTCTAGTTATTGCTAGCCTGATAAGTAACAGTAATTGCATGGGAATCAAACCTGATATCATTAGATTCATGAATACTGAATTTAAAATGGCATTTTAATCAATTAGGCTATTCTATCAAAGTTAACAGCCAGTAGAAATTTAATATAATTATCTATAAGGGTCCTCTGATTTCATTTTTTTCTATAATGAATGATTTTCAAACAATATGAATTATGGCACTAGATTATGTTTATAGAAGTATTTGCCTTTTTTTCACTTTTATCTCTTTGCCCAATACTTTATTTTTTCTCAATCAAATATATGTTCACTGGTACATGCATGGCTGTTACTTTAGATACATTTGTTCTTTCTTCTTTAATCATTACTTTGTGTTCTTTTAATCTTATCTAGTTTTACTTATACTGTATATGCCCTTTCACATTACATTTCATATATGCACTTTTTATTTTTCAGCATTTCCAATTTGGATTTTGTCCAAGTTAGAATTTCTTGTAGTGTACTATGTTTTTCAAAAACTGTTTTAAAGCTATACTGATTGTAGATTTTCTTTAGTTTATCTATTATTCCTAGTATGTGTGGATATGCTATAGTGCCTATTGTTTTTCCTTGAATATTTCTTTTTATTGTCTATAGAAGTTTTTTTTAATTATACATGATTATAATTATTCTTCATGAAAGTTTGTTTTATGTAAGACTTTTCTCATTTTCAAGTCACTGATTTCTGATCAAACTCCTTTTGTTTTATTTCCATAGTGTTAAGTATAACTCCAACTGTTATGTTTCTGTCATGATTTAATGTATATGCTAAGTATTTTCCCGTATGTGTGGGTTTTCTGTAGACTATAATTTTGATTTTTTCATGAGGGAATTTTAATATAAGATCGTCTAAAAATATTCTAATTCCATTGTGAATTTAAATAAAGGAGATATGAAAATATTGTTCTATACATTAACCTGTATGCTATCATTAATACATAAAAGTATTTGAAAAGTTTTAAAAGGTTTGAATTTTTTTAATGACATTTGACATTTAATTCTAAGTGAGGGAAATAGTCTAGCATATAATTATATGTAATGTATATATTTTAATTTTATTTTTCTGATCAAATAATATTACGAGATTAAAAATTAACACACATTTAGACGCCCAAAGACCATGACACTTATAGAAGAGCAATACAGAGACTTCAAACCCCTCAAAGAAGTATGGAGAGATGCATGTTGGGAGTAACAAGAAGAGATCGAAAACGCAATGTATGGGTAAAAGAACAAACAGGTGTTACTGACCTCATTGAAAAAATTAAAAGACTGAAGTGGAGTTGGGCTGGACATATTGCTAGAAGAGAAGATAATAAATGGATAATTGAAATTTTAAACTGGATTCCAAGAGATTGTAAAAGACCCAGAAAGAGACCACATGTGAGATGGATGGATGAAATAAGAAAGTGTGCAGGAGTTGTGTGGAGAAGAGAAGCTAAAGATCGGAAAAGATGGATTGAACTTGGAGAGACCTTCATCCTGCAGTGGATTGATAATGGTTGATGATGATGATGATGAGACTATGCCATATTTTTTCTCTTGGTTATTTTAATTAAACTATGATAACACGCCATTGCGCATATAATAAACAAATATAAAAATAAAGCAGAAAGTTTATATCCCATATTGATTAAATAATTTTTAATATTATATAAATATGGAAAGAACAACTCGTCAGACATATTTGGTGAAAAATATCGATAAGGCCTTGTTTTGTATTATCCTGATTATAGTTGATGATGATGAATTTTTTTAAAATAAATAAAACGCATACATATATAAAGTAAAACAAATTTTATGTTTATCGTGAATATTTTTGTTAAGAATTTTTTTAAGATCAATTATTATCTTTGATGCATAAATGTAGTATTAAAAAGACTAATGCAAAACATATTAACACATGTTATGTAAAGAATTTCAAGATTTAATTTAATGATATTTCAGTTCCATTTTAATTCCAGCATTTGTCTCAAAGACTTAAAAGAAGCCTGAAAGACGACATTACTGCCTGAAGTCTAGACAATGATTTTTACAAATTCAAGTCAGAAATTTAATCAATGAAGCAACGCTTCTATGGGGGGATAAACTATCATAATGAAAAATTTCCTGAAAAGACATATTAAAAATAAATGACCATTTTAAAGTGCAAAGTGACAAAAATATTTTGGACTTTATAAAAATAAAAAAAATACTTTTTTTTAATAATAAACAATTCGTATTTTATTAATAAAGAATTGTAAGGAGTTATTTAAAATTTGTGTTTATACATGTTTACGTGTATATGATCTTGGGCCTGAATAAAGTTGCTACCCTATCATATATACCGAATCCTCTGAGTTTTGAAAAGTCGTAAAAAGCATTACAAACTACTCAGAAATAGAAAAACTTATTAAGTTTAGCGCAGAAATTCAATGGCAGACTCGAGAGCTAAAGATTTTATAAATAAATTCTTAGTAAACTAAAATAAAAAAAACAATATTAGCTTGATCAATAAAGTGGAAACCTGCAGTTTGAATGCTTAAAAACGTCACATCATCTCCAAGTGAGTAGCCATAGGGATATATATGTATTTAATAAATAAAGAAGCCATGTAAAAAGCGTTGGTGGCCTAGCGGGTAGCATAGCTGCCTTTCAAGCAGCTGGGCCCGGGTTCGCGTCCCGGTCAACGTTTTAATATACAGTATATATAAAAAAGAAAGATTTCCATCTTAAACTAGTGCAAAAAATATATTGCTACAATTCACGAAGTAATGTATAAACAGCAGTTCTCAAATTGGGACCTAAGCTGACACTTAAGAATGCCACAAAAAGTTCACATTTTTTATATATTTATTTTTAAAAAAATTGACTTCACATTTATTAAAACTAAATAAATTACTTGATTCTTTGGTTTACATGTAATTTGTATTAAATTACCATTTTATACTCCACACTAGAAGCAATCTCATGTAAACTGTGAATAACAACAGATTCCAAGTGGCAGAGCTCATAGATTCACGGGATCAGATTTAGATAATTATTTTTATTTCTGATAGAATACTATTTTTTTTATTTATTTGCACTATTAAAGAGTTTATGTAATGTTTCTGGATGCATGGAATTATTATCATTGGTAGTAGTAGTAATAGAAATAATAGTAATATTAGTATCATTATCTTTATTATCATTATTGATGATATTTATTTAAGAATGATATTATGTTCATTTCCTAAATAAAGTGCTAAAATATTGAAGATTTTAATTATAATTTTTTTATTGTCCATTAAATTAAACAGAGAATATATAAATAAGAACAAAGATAGAATCCTTGGAAATAGAAGGGTTTTTTTTATCATTTAGAAAAGGAAATAGGAATTAAAACATTACATGGGAGATGATATTGGAGATGTTGTAATAGTAGAAAAGAATAATTTGAGGATGATGCCAAGAAACAATAATATGGAAGGCAATATTGCAAAAAGAACAAAGAAACAAAAACAAATTGGGTTCATAAATATGCATGTAATAATATGAATAAGAAAATTTTTATAAAGAAAAAGGTTGCATTATTTTCAAAAATGTAAATTTAAGGAAATGAATAGATGTGATAGAAAAAAGAAGCCTGCATAATAGTTATTATTAAATATATATTTTAGAGAGAAAATATAAGAAACAGTTGAGAATGAGATTAAGAGTGAGTAGAAAAAGTGAATATGTAGAAAAATATATATTTTGGAAGTTAATAAGATGTGAAGTGAGACTATTTGAAAGTGATTATTTAGCAATATAAATAATTTCAGGAATAATTAATACATTAATGTTTCAAGAAGTGGAATAAATATTGGAAGTCAAGTAAAATTTACAATCAAGAAATATGATTTACATGTTGATAGATGAAATGATAAAGAGAATTAAAGTCAGATAAATTAATCTTTAATTGAAGTTTAAAGTTTATATCTGGGCTAGAGACAATCTCTAGTTTAGTAAACGATGGGTGATAATCATTACTGTATTTATTTGGAGTAGATGGTGTTAAAGTTATGAATGGAGTAAGTTTGACACTTGTAAATCAAAATGTATCAATTTACTTTTGATAAATATTGTATATATATATATATGAGATGGTGATCTGAGTCAAGTGCTGGTTTATCATGAAATGCATCTTGTTGATCATTTATCTTTTGTTGTATTTTTACATATGATTTTAAAAGAATGTGTGAAGGTTATTTAATATATTTATAAAAGAATTAAAATTCTTAGTAAAAAAGAAAAGATAAATGCTACAATTATGAATAGTTTGAAAGTTAAATAAGAACATTAAAAAAGATTAATAGAATTTAATAGGAAATGAAATAAATTTAAATTTAATAAATTTGGCAAGAAGAATAAAATGATAAATTATAAGTAATGGGAAAAGAAATGATATGACAAAGAAAATAGCAAATCGGTGTTTATTTAGAGAAATAAAAAAGTAGGAAAAGACAAAGAAAGATCTTTAAAATATTAAAAAGAAAGGAATTAGGGTATATAAGGAGTACAAAAAATTTTTAATAAAAAAGATTAAAAGAGAAGTTAGATATTCAATAGAAAATATACCAGTATGAATAGAATTAAGATAGAAATTGGATCAATTACTATATATATTAAATAAAAAGATAAATAAAAAATTAATAATTTAGAAAAAGAGGATTCTGAACTTTCTTGGTGATACATTAGAAGAAACGGTTACAGTGCTTCTAGACAAAAAAAATGTGGCAAACAAAAAAAGTGAAAAAAAAAAGCTAAACAAATTTGTAATGCAAAGTTTAAATGATAGTGATTAGATTATTTTATATTTTTAGAGAAATTAATACATGTTAAGCTTAAAAAATGTCTAATTTAATTTAGAAACGAATAGAATGTTCGATAGTTTTCAAAAAGGAAACGGACTAAATAGTTTGACAACAGAAATAGTATTTGTAAAAGTTTATAAAACTTGATTTAAGAGAAGCTTTAATATAATTATAGGTAATAATAAAATTATGGAACAGATCAGACTAAAACAATTTATAAGGAAAAAGATTTTAGGTTATAAAATAGTTATAGATTAGTAGAATTTACTTTATATTAATATATATGAGGAGATACCCCAAAATAACTGGAACCATTATCTGTAAAGTGAATTCATTATAATACATGCTTCTGCTAATAAACATCACATGATCACCATTTCTTATGCTTGCTCTTAACTTTTATTAAAACAGGCAAAACTCTCTATATGTGTTGCCACTTAGTGCAAGCCAGAGTAATCAATGGATACCAGAAGGCTTGTGCATAAAATCCTCATCCAATATCCCTACTCATCCAATAACCCTAGACTAGTTTCTGGCTTGTGACCTTCATCAGTGAGGAACCTTGGATCTGAGAGCACTGCTCACTGACAAATGCCACAAGCCAGAAACTAGTCTGGGGATATTAGATGAGTAGGCACTACATGGGAATTTTATACACAAGCCTTCTGGCATCCATTGATTATTCTGGCTTGCATTGAGTGGCTCTACGGTATGGGAAGTTTTGCCTGTTTTAATATATGCTTCTGCTACTAAATGCCTTTGTGAGGATTCCCCTGCATCAGTCTGCCAACTTTTGTCATTGACAGAAGTTGTGTTATTGCATAGCAAAGTTTTTTAAAGTTGTATCTCATTTGTTGATTTTGTAGTAGCTGAAAAGTTGAAATAATGCAAAATTCAGTTTTCTGATAGGGAAAATGGCAGGAAAAACAATTATAATATATGGAACAGCATACAGACAAGCTGCCCAGGGGAAAACAAAAGTTTGTGAGTGGTTTAATTGTTAAATTTACCACACCCCAAAAAAGCATGGCAAGTGAAGTACAATATCAAGACAATGCTGATTTTTTTGGGTGCAAACATAAATTCTGAATGAACAGTGTCTGTGGCCAAGTGGGAGTGTAAGCTTTATTATGACAATGTGTCAGCACACAAAGCCTTGAATGTCATACAATTTTTAATTAAATTTAGCATGATCCAGCTTATCAATCTGTCATATTCACATGATCTCACTACATGTGACTTCTTTTTATTCCATTGAATAAAAAATCACTCAAATTTTTTTTTTGCAGATTTAGAAGCGATGAAGAAAAAAAACAATGCAGGCATTAGAAGATATCACTTTGCAAGAGTTTCTGTGTTAATTCAAAAAGTCAAAATATGTTTAGACAAGGGCATTGCATTAAATGGACTGTACATTTAAAGGGATTCAATGTGCAAACATTTAAAAATAAATACACAATTTATTATTATAAAATTCTGATTATTTTTGGGTGCCCCATCATATTTACATATATAAGTATTAAAATAGAATATTAAAATACTAGCCAGAAAACAAAATTTTACTAAAATTTTAAAGTTATATAATTTTCTATTTTATTTATCATGAATAATATAGTGTTAGGCAGTATTGAATTTTCTATATATAGTATTCAGACCCAGACTTTCACATGACTCTCAGCTCTCTATGCCATCTCATATTGCTGACCCATCTGATCATACACATGTCGAAAAGATAAATAATCACCAATATATGTATTTCATGTTAAACCAGTAATCATCAGTTGGTCCAGATTACTATCTCCACACATATATACAATCAGTGCTCAGCTTTATATTAAGATAGCCACTCTTCATACTTTAATGGACAGGCTTTAACCTACTTCAACCACAACTCTTCAGCCATCCATTTTATTGAAAATCTGATGATGGAAATGTTCAAAGCCCTCATTAGTGCCAAGGTTGTCATCCTATCCATGTTGACCAGTTTTAGTCATTCAGACCCCTCATGTACTGGAGAAAAATCCATTTACATACATAAGCGAAGGATGGGCAGACCTTTAATGCACTGTTTTAATATGCAAATTAATACACTGTACAGGTTTACACCCACCTGCACATATATAATGTAATATATAAGAGATTCGAACTCAGACTTTCACATGACTCTCAGCTCTCCATGCCAGCTCATATTGCTGATACACCTGATCATACACATGTTGAAAAGATAAATAAGATTTTCAATGAAATGAATGGCTGAAGAGTTGTGGGTTGGAGTAGTTTAAAGCCTGTCCATTAAGGTATGAAGATTGGCTGTCTTAATATAAAGCTGAGCACTGATTGTATATATGTGTGGAGATAGTAATCTGGACCAACTGAGGATTGCTGGTTTAACGTGAAATACGTATATTGGTGATTATTTATCTTTTCAGCAATGTGTGTGATCAGGTGGGTCAGCAATATGAGATGGCATGGAGAGCTGAGGGTCGTGTGAAAGTCTGAGTTCGAATTCTTATATATTACATTATATATGTGCAGGTGTGTGTAAGCCTGTACAGTGTATTAATTTATATATATATGGTATTGTATAGATTTAGACATGTATGGTTGGAAACAACCAGAACAGATTTTATTCACGGATATAGATGGAAGATAACATTTTTATCATTTTTCCAAATTTATTGAAAAAGCTCTAGTTAGGCAAAACAAGCAGTCATTCATAGCATTTATATATACTAATAATAGATTAGATAAAAACAAATTATGGTCATGTATTAAAAAAATTTGAAAATATATTTGTGGTATTAAATATGATTTAATAAGATTAATAGAATTAATGAAAATTAAAAGTGAAATAGTATTAAAACGGATTGTTCAGAAATTCATATGATGTTTGAGCACAAAAAGGGCAGAAATGAACTGCAATCAATGAATTTGAGCGTTAAAGTTTACCACTCTATCACAAAGCACATTTTAAAATTATTAAATAGAAATCGAAATGGGAATTTGGCATTTTTGTGTTGGGTTTAATATAGAATGCAATGCACCAACTCTCTTCTTTTATAATATAAAATGTTTGAAAAGATAATATAAAGTTACAAATTGATTTATGTAAACAAACATATTCTCATAGAATTGCTTCTAAAAATAGACTTATAGAATTTGCAATATACAAATAGTACTTATATTGCAGTACTTCCAATGATAGATATTCTCTTGATAGAACAACACAGTAAGATAATCAGAAATCAAACTTGGCATAACAAATGCAAATGAAGATATACAATTAGTTACAAAGCATAAATTGAATCAATTAACTCTTATTATTAAGTTTTTATAAAAGTTCTCATATGAAATTGAGATAGATTGCTATTTTTCGATGAAACTCAATAGGAATAATGTAACACAACACAACTCCAAAATAAATATAAAAAAAGAACAATCTGCCTTTACAACATTTATGACTAAACTGACAGAGAGGTTTATTTATTTAAAACAGTTACTATATTGCTGATTAGGGTACCATAATCTAAAATAAGAAACATCTATAGATCAGATTTAAAACCTGACCTAGCTTCTTAGGTATCAAACCCTCCATTTATCCACTATTATCTCAAAAGAAAAACATGGTAAGATATCACAGTGTGTGTGAGTGTATAGCTATATTTGGCTAGGTTTGGTATGAGAGAGAGAGAAAGAGAGAGAGAGAGAGAGAGAGAGAGAGAGAGAGAGAGAGAGAGAGAGAGAGAGAGAGAGAGAGAAATGGACAACTAGATTTAAAATAATATAAATATAATAAAACAAAATTTATTTATTGTTGCACCCCTTATATAATACCTAGGGATGAATCCAATACATAAAAAATAAAATATACATATATAGTTTAGAATATATTCATATCGGAGAAAAAACATTTAATTAGATTGGATTTATGAGCTCTGATATGCTTGCATCTAATATAAAACTATCATATAATTACTTTTATTTAACTATAATAATAGAAATAAAAATTGGCAAAATATCAATCATGTGATAAACAGATATATCAAAGTTATAATAAATATTAACTATTAATAATTGAATGAAAAATTAAGTCTAAATTCTATCTGCTTTAGCATTCATAAAAAAAAATTTACGTTAAAAATAAAATTAAATACATATTTAAAGGAAAAACAAGATGCTAAAATTATCCAAGAGAATATTCATATTAAATTTAATATTTGTTAAAAATATTCTTATTATTAGTTTTTCTTTTATAATGGCCTTTCATTTAAAATCAAGATTTATCTTACCATAGTATCAGAATTCTGATTTTATACTTTACTAAAAATATAGGTTTGAATCCTTTTAAAAAATTGATTTATGAGACAGTTTTAAAGCTTAAGACTTTATTTATGTATTTTTCTTGTATTATTCACTGAATAGAATCATTAGATATATGCATCTATCACAAATAGGCTGATAAAATTATGTGAAAAATGACAGGCAATGCTACTTCTTGATCCTCAATGGTTGTTGCATGTTGGAACAAGACACTTTTATAATTGGCATCTACAGGAAACTACATAATTGCAAGCTTAGTTGACTAGTGTACTAATTAGGTTTTTTTCACACTGTCATAATGTGATTTTCAACTATGGGATAGTTTTCCATATTAGCTGCATAAATAATTCACAAGTTAGCTCTGTTGTTTTAATCAGCTTAATTTTCTGGGACACAGCTAAATAAAGTTTTTTCTGGTTGAATTGATCAAAAGTCCTTAATTATGATGATATTATAACTTTCTCAAAACAAGAAAGCTCCCAAAGCTTTCTTTCTAACCACCAAAATTTAAAAAAACCTGATGTCTCACAACTTTTTATTCTATGGGTGCTATTCCAGATTATACCCATAATAAATCTGGGAGCTTTTATTTATTATTACAAATTAATTTAAACAAAAAGAAATACATTAGTTTTTCTATAAAAAAATATCTCCCATTGTTTATAAATAAGAATGAAATAAATAAATAGCTTTTAGAAAAAAAATTTCTGAACCTGAGTACTTTTGCTTCTGTTATTTCTTTTCTTTTTACTATATCTATGTTAGTGCATGGGTGAAAAGCTTGCAAAAAAAGCATTATAAAAAATAATAAAGAACATAAATGATATTAATATTATTATGAACAATATATATAAAAATGCTAAAACAGAAATTAAAGTGTAAAATTAATTTAGCAAACCAAGTTGCATTGGTATTTCTTGTTAACCATTGGCTTGTTAAATTAATTTTGTTTTATTCTTTATTATATAAATATATATATATACAAATAAAATGTTCATTAATTAAAAACTATTCTAATAACAATAAAAATAATAATTCCAACAGTAATTAACTATTATAGACAGTCTTCCAATCTGCAGAAGTACTTTTGGTTAATTCCTTAACCTCTTCAACTGCCATCAAATTCAAAAAACATAACAGAAGCAAACGTCATCAACTCAAATCCCATGAATTCCAAATTTTAATGATAGCAGCTTTGTCTATTAATTATATTCATTTAATTTCTATTTATTAAAATTGCCTCCTTAATTTTTCTTTTATTATAGTTTCTCTCTTCATGAAGAATCTTAACACTTTCAATATCAAACCTAAATTTATATTTACACATTTTCATGATCCAAGAAAACTGAAGCAATCATTATTATTTTTACTTTTCACACACTTGTATAACAATTCATGCTCCTTTAATATTTTTTTCAATTCTACACCTTAATTCAACTATATATGATAATATACATCCACAAAAAATGTGATACACAACATTATTTTTCCGCTTGACAGATATGACATTTTTAGAATTATTCACTAACTTATTATCATTATTCATTATTTGTAACACAAAAATTAAACACATCCTTATATATATCCTTAAAAAATTTTATTTGAACATTTGAAATATATGGAATATATATCCATTTTTTATTATCAATCTTCAACTCCTTTACATCATTATCAATCTTAATTTAACAATTAAAACATCATATGATTACCATTTCTTATGCATTCATAATCTGTTAAAACAATAGCAACTCTCTCTGTACAGTAGTGCAAGCCATAGTAATCAATGGATGCTAGAAGATTTGTGCTTCAAAATCTCTATCTAGTGCCTAAAATACAATACTTCCAGACTAGTTTCTAGCTTAAATTAGTCTGGAGATATGGAATGTTAGACACTAGACAGAGATTTTGATGCCCAAACCTTTTAGCATCCTGCACTAGGTAGAACTACTGCATGGAGAGAGTAAGTAGGAAGACATGCATTAGATGCAGAGATGTGGACAGCAAAGGAGGCAATTCAAGGAGAAATGGGATGGTCAAGTTTTTATATGAGAGATGCAAAAAGTAAAATGAAAATGTTTGGTAGGTTGCAGTTTATGGATAGTAAAAGAATAGCAAAAATAGTGTTCAATTGGGTTATGAGTAAAGGGCAGGCAACAAGATGGGTGAGAAAGGTAATGCGGTATGCAAAAGATTTGGATAAAGAATTTATATCAATATGCTTGTATAAAAGATGGGATGATTGTGTTAGGAGGATTGTTGAGTGTTATAGTGGTAAGGAATGGGATAAAAGAATAGAAGCATTAATAAAAAATAGGGAGTTGGAGAGATGCAGAACTAGTATGGAGGGTAAGAAGAGTTTAAATATATATAGAAGTAAACGGAATATTGCATGCGAGTTAATTTATGATAATAGTAAGGAAAGTAGTTTATTATTTAAGGCTCGAACAGGATCTTTAGCAACAAGAGAATATACATGTAAATGGAAAACCATGGATAATTTAGTGTGCAAATTGTGTAAGGAAGGTATAGAAAATATTAGGCACCTGTTGATTGAATGTAAATGCTTGAAAGCAGAAAGGGTACAAATATTGAAGTTATGGGAGAATAGACATGAACAAAGTGACTATACAGAAAGTGAGTTATTAGTTTTTATGTTGGGTTTGCGAAGAGATAAGGGGGGTTTAGATATAAAGGTCATAGAGTTGACAAAGATTATGTTGTGGAAATGGGATGGGGCAGAATATGGAAAGACTTGAGAGTGGGGAATGGAGAATAAAATGGCTAACAGGTTTATCTGGGCATAATTGCCAAGATATTCTTGACTTCGTTTAAGGAGAAGCCAAAATACATCACATCACATCACTTCTTTAATTATTAAAATCAAGACATCAACTGTGAAGAAAACATCCGCATCACACTCAAAAATCGAGAATGGATGAATGTGAATAGCTTATTGCATATGCTTTTTAAGCAATCAATTAACAAAATTTGAACTTGTTCAAATAGATCATACTAATAATATTTTTCTCAAAGTTAAAAACCTAAATCACATTAGATCTTAATTCTAAAACTAGTGATAGTTTTGCCACAATATTATTTATAATAATAAACAAAAACAATTTGTATTTAGAATAACTAGAATTTGTTTACTTACTCTTGGTAAATATGCATAGTAATTTTCATTAGATAATATATCACTCAAATTGCACAAAAATATTATTGAAAAGCAATTAAAATTAAAAGAATTATATATTATATAAATTCTTATATTACTTATAAAAACCCTCTATTAAATGTTGATGAGTTTTTATATTTTTGTATGTGTGTGTTTTAGTAATAATATAGTCTAATTTTTTGTCTAAATGTAAGTTAAAACATTTTTAAAAATCTGTTATTCATCAAGAAATGTTAAACAAATATAAATTACTAAGATAGGAGGAATATGCATTGTCTAGAAGTCTGTAAAAGAATAAACGTTTTTGAAACTTTATATAACTAGCAGTTGTTTTTTTAAAAATAAGCATCACATTTCTTATCATTGTGTTTGGGTTTTCCTATGATCATGGATTTCACTTTAAATGATTTAAATTTCTCTTCTCAAACAATTAGATACAAATTGTTTAATAAGAATAAACTTCAGTAAGCAATTAGATAGTTTCAAACATTGTCACAAAACTTTTCCAATAACTGAACCAAAAGCCTTAACCAGACCTATAAAAATGATATATATATATAACCTATCATTGATCATAACCTTTTCTTTGCATTTTCCTAGCAACAAAAATATATCCATAGTGCTTTCTTATTACTGGGTTCTAATAGCTGTTTACATATGATTGGAAGTGATCATTTCTAATAAAACATTGAAAATCTATTTACTAGTAGATGATAATGCTTTCCCATAACAATTATTATAATCATTTTCTAGTCATTATTTTTGTAAACTCTATAGACAAAAGCTTTTTAAAATAAAGTCCCACAAATTCATACTTCATATACCCATAGCATACAGCCTTTCTATTTTTAAGATTATAAAAGATGATTTTAATCTCACCAAACTGAATATCTGTTTAAATTTATATTTTTTTTACTTTAATTCATTCTATATCACTTACGTAAATAAAAAATTAAATAACATGTGAATTTATAATTCTATTGGAACTTCAATAGTTTAAATATTTAAAATGGTAAAATTATTAGATAATATTTTGTTTAAATCGCATGTTGTTATTAAATTAGTAATGACTGGAAGGTTGCTATTCTTCCACATGCGCCTTACTATTACCTTCAGACAGCCAATAGCTGTTAAAACAGCGGTCTGAAGAGCGATCAGGCCTAGACACATGACAGAGATTTTTTGACAAGAAAAGGATGATACCACCCTTCTCTTTACTTAACTTTATATATATATAAGCCAGTCTTAAGCATCTTGGCTTGAAAGCATGAATATATAAACATATACATTTATTACTCACTGAGTTATTAATTTATGATATAGATTTCACACTGTAATATCATAAATCAATAACTCAGTGAGTAATAAATGTATATGCTTATATATTCATGCTTTCAAGCCAAGATGCTTAAGACTGGCTTATATATATATATAAAAGTTAAGTAAAAGAGAAGAGTGGTATCGTTCTTTTCTTGTCAAAAAATCTCTGTCCTGTGTCTAGGCCCGATCGCTCCTCAGACCGCTGTTTTAACAGCTTTTGGCTGCCTGAAAGTAATAGTAAGGCGCACGTGGAAGAATAGCAACCTTCCAGTCATTACTAAAATTATTAGAGTAGAAGATACTATGTTCACTTACATTCAGTTGTGCAGTTGATTCACAATGACATGTTGATAAAAGATTTGAAATATCAATTGGAATTACAGTGAACATTTAGATTCTTGCATGTAACTCTTTTTGAAGACATTCTGCGAGTTTGAAAAAGTTGTATTTCCATTTTGTACATGACGACACATAATTTGGATAATCAAATATATATCTGCTACCATTTATCTCTCTATTCATATATATCCCATTTAAGACTTAATTTTTAGTTTAGTCAATAGGTGGAAGTTTTAACTATAATAACTCATATGTATAGTCAAAAAAAAAAAAAAAGAAATCTGGGGAAATTCACTGAAGTGAATGGAATGGTTTTCAATTTAGCTTCACTTTTTTGCTACATTTTGATATAAATAAGTATTATTTTATATTAACTTCAATGTATTCATTAATTGCTGCAAATTTTTTATTTATTAAAAAATAATGTTTATAAGTACATATTTTGATTTTTTTAAGAATTGAAAACTTAACATTCAAGAACAAAGATGTGAATAGGCATTTATTTTTAAATTAATAATTTTTAAAATGTAAATTATCAGATTTTATTTTAAAAGATAAATATAAAGATGGATGGTATAAAAGTTGTGAGTGGAATGAGTTTGACAGTTGTAAATAAAAATGTAACAAAAATCAAATATGCTATATATTTACAGTACATTAATAAATTAAGTCTGAAGGCCTATATGCAAATGTGAAGAATATAGCATATAGATGAAACAATTTCCAATACTTAATGCATAGGCTGAAGAATTAATAACATATTCACCTTTTCATCATTAAATTCAAAAATATAAATGCTTATAATTTCTAACTATAATCATTGCTACATAAAACAGATCACCTAGTGATGTACCAATTATGCATAAGTATTTTTGTCAGTAGTTGATTTCTGCCTTTAAATTTTTATATTGATTGGTGATTAAAACTGCAAAGGATAAACAGCCAGTTTTTGATTGTGGTCACTTTATTTTTTTAAATCATTGACAGTAACATATAAAACTGAAAAACAATATTATAAAACTATTAAATTAGCAAATAATAGTCTTGTATGATTTAATAATGCATTGATAAGGTGACAAATTTGAAATCTAAAATTCCATGGATCATAGTCTGGCTCTGTCATTTTTAACACTCAAATGTCATATAGCCTCTTAAACAACAAAACATTAATTTCCTCTTTTTACTAATTACTTACACCCTTTTATATGATCCCGATGATATTTTGAAAGATAAAGTACTATGATTGCTTTCCGAATAGTTTATAAAGTTTCACATTCAAACAAGCAAAGATTGCCACACATTTTCTTTTAATTAAGTCACTACAATTGAATCATAAACCAGCCAGAAATGATCCACAGTAATACAGTAGCAAACTCTCCATGCAGTGGTGCCACTCAGTACAAGCCATAGAAATCAATGGATGCAAGGTTTGTGCATAAAATCCTTATCCAATATACCCAGAATAGCTTCTAGCTTGTGGCTTTTATCAGGAAGGAGTCTTAAATATGAGAGCACAAACCTTCTTGCATACATTGATTACTAAAACTTGCACTGGGTGACACTACTCTACTGTATGGACAGTTTGCTTCTGTATTAACAGCTTGGGTAAGCATAGGAAATAGTGATCATGTGGTGTTTTAGATCCATAATTAGTTCTTAAGAGAATTTTGTATCAGTAACAAAACTGTTTGAAAATCTAAATTGGTAATTTTAATATGAAAGTATTTTGATTGTAAAAAACAAACACTGAATTTCATACTAATATATTTTAATAGGGCCTGTTTTTATTAATGTTACTGTACTTTAAGATTGGAGCCTTATGATTTATCCACGAATCTATATTCTTATAAATGTTCATCTAATATAGAATTTTATTTATGTATAAATAATACATATTTTAAATAAATTACTGTGAAGCAAAGACTTTTTCATATTTGTCTGAAGGTTTATGATGATAGTATTTTAGTTGTGATTATATGCTGAACTATTTCCACTATCTAATATTAATTAAATAAGAAAAATCCAAACTTTATTTGAACTTTTCAAATACATTTAGTTGTTAGTAATGGCACATAGATTACTATACAACACAATGATATGGATGGTATTATTCTCCTCTCATCTTCAGGTGCTGCTGACCTCAACAGGAATAGTATTAGCCTGGAAATCAAATGTGCAACCTTTACATTCATGAATATTGAACTTAAGGTGATACTCTAACCAACTAGGCCACTGTAATTCTCTTTTTTGCAAGCATTTTTGGCCCTGAGCAATGGCAGTAGTTATCATGGGAATTGAACTAAAATACAAATCTAAAGATTTCAAGTTCATTTACTTTGCTAGTAAGCCAGCCACACCTCAAGAACAGTGGAGTAATACCATTTAAAATACTGTATCTATACTAACCTGTGTTCTAGAAATGATTAACAGTTTGAATGTATTTGAAAAGTTTATACAAAGTTTGAATGTTTCTAAAAACATTTAAGAATTAATATAAGATGATAAAAATAATCCAATACTTTCAATATATTCAGTACTATTAATAGAAAAATAGTGAAAATGAAAATAATGTTTATAAAGTGGTTAAATAGATGATGAGATATTGTGATTTTCTTTTTTTTTGTTTACCTTCTAAGAAAAAATGTGTATATATTTATTAAAGTAACAATTTTTATTGGCAAAAAGATTTAAATATATATTTTGGGTTTGCCAGTGCATGTTCTTGCTTGTTGTTAATATTAACATTAAACTGACATTTTGGTCTGATCAACTGGGCATAACATTTGAGGGATTTGCATTACTTGAATAGTGGCTGATAAGATTCAAGCAAATCATTTATATAATGTTGATAGTAACAACAAACAAACAGATGCACGGATGGATCTGAAATATATGTTTACATATATATACAAATAATTTATTGTGATTTTTAAAAATAAATTTCAGCTGTGATGTAATAATGTAAACCACCAATTAAAAGCTAGCATTGAATACTAAAATCACATTATCGACAATAGTATTTGTGTGGCAAACTTTTAAACAGGAAGTAGAACTACTTTTAGTTTATTACTCTAGATTTTATAAAAATTGTAGATAAAAAAAAATCCTGTTAAATTATCAATATTTATATCTAAAAGTCTGTGAAATTCTTCTAGTTATTAAATAATTCGCAATAGCAAACTCATATGAAATGATGATCACGTGATATTAAATAATTCTTCGCTAAAGGATTTTCTTTATTTATGAAAATAGTGAAGAAGTTGTGACATTTCCCGTTTTCACACAACACGTATTAATGTTTGATCTATAATCTTTTAAAGCATAGAGTAATGGAATAAAACCTTTCCATTTTCAATTTAAAAGTGGATCCGACAAATAAAATTATTAGATGATGGATTTAATTGGCAGAGCCAATTTTTGTAAGTTTTCCTGGTTAGTTATAATCGGAAATTATCTTTAAAAACACATGAAAAAATCTCATTTAAATTCGTAATAATCCTTCAGAATTTTTTAAAATGTCATATGTACACTAACTGTATAAGAATTGTAGTACTAATATTTATGCTTCTACTGCATAGTAAATAAGTTTTTAGTTTTTCTAACATAATTAGTGCTGAATATCATATTCATAGTAAAGCTGTTGTGTGTATATATATTGTACCGGAAAATTGTATGTTAACTCAACACGATACACAGCCTGGGTAAAAGTACCTCGAATCCAACCGTATGCGAGATCAAAGATAAAGAATACTTATGGATTCTGCCCTGTTTACCCACTCTCTAAATCTGCAAACTAATTAACAACATTTTCGAGGCAAGCAATTAATCTTTTCCACACTCCGACCCACTAGCATCAACGGTGGAGCATGAACCTCAACTTAATTGTATGTCTAACTCTAATTATTAACTTTAATTAGACTATTTATTTAAATGTAAAATGGTATGTCTGTGACCTTGAGTCATCAGATAGCAGCACAATAATTAATTAGAAAATACTAATTTTAGAATGAAGAAATAGAGATGAACCACAGGTAGCTTAAATTCATATATATATTTAATAAAACATTTTATAATTTATCTAATGTCTCTGATTTGATTTCATAAAATTATTTAATAAAAGTTTCTATTCTGTCATTTATTATGCCTCTGGCAAGAGAGCGGTATAGTTTATATGCCAATCTAACAAATGTAAACGATTATCGATTTGTGGGAGACGCCCGCCCAAGTCTGAGATATAGGAATGGATATTTTTAAAGAGCTATGATAAACATAATTTTATTCTGATTGATTTTATTTTAAGAGAGAAATGATTAACTCAAACTATAGGGATTGGTGTCGGAGAGAGTGACACATTTAAAATATAAATGGATCGCGATATTCGCAATTAAATATTTCAAGATTTAAAATACATAAATTAATCAGATCGTGGTCAATCTGCCATAATGTGCTCAGACAAAGGAAAGTGAACAAATTTCAGCATTCGATATTACGATACCAGCATAGACTCAATTCACTTGCCCCATGCCCAAGAAATAAAGAAAAGAATAGTCTGCACCATTGGCAAACCTAAAATATTTCAGGTGAAAGAATTAGAATCGCCAAGGCTAGCTGAGCTTAGCTTGCCCCGGTTCTTCCCATTTTAGCTTTCATATCCTGATAAGAAAATTTATGGCCAGTGAAATTATCACGTGGTCTAGTTATGATCTAGCAGTCACACAGAACAAAAGACAAGTAATTAAGCAAAATACCAGCAAGGCAAAATACGAGTACTGGAGAATATATTTTAGCATTTAAATATATAATTGTGCTGAGCTATAAAGATTACATAAATGCATATGGATTGATCAAGATCAGACCCACAAGAATAAAATAAGCATTAATTATTATTACGAATATTTGTAATTAGCGAACCGTCTCTCCCTTCAACACAAAATCCCACTAACATTTCAAATGACATTCTATTTCTCTCTTATTATTTAACATGAATATAATTTATAAACCCCTCCCTTTCACTCTTTAAAAATGAAATAATTTAACTAAATAAACTCTCATACTTGAATCTCACGTCTCCCCACAACTAAACCGTGTACGTATAAATATAAAAAAAAGACACATAATATAAAATGGTTTCATCTCGACAAAATAAAGGTTGCTCCAAAATCTTCAGAGCTAGAGAATTATTTATTTTTATTTACCGACAAACATTGGTCGGGAAATAGGCAGCAAAATATTTATTTATGTAAAGCTTTTGTCGAGATGGAACAAAAATTGGCATATATTCATTTCATTTTAAGTAATTAATAATAATATTTTCTAAACTGCAATTAGAAGGAAGTTTAGCATTAAGAAGAGGCATAATTTTAAAACAGATAGAAAGAGAGCAAAGACATTAGATTTTAAGTAATAGCAAGAGTAGTTTACAACCTATTAAATTAAATATTTTAAATTACATTATGGGGATTACATTTTAGAAGACATTAAAATTTAGCAGTGTTTACATTATTTGGTCACTGGAGTTTAGAAGAATAAATTAGGCGGTTAGAAATTACAAATTGGAAATATATTACCTAATTTATTATGAGTCCAAGTGGAAGTTGGAATCCCATGATGAAAACTGAATTTCCACACAGGCATAGCTAGCTATGAATTGAATAAAAGAGTTCAACAGTTCATTTTGATGAATTTTCTCCGGCATGAGGTATTGGATGATCATCTTTGGGACAGTAGGAGATGGGCAAGTTAAAACCATCTACCCAACTATCATGCTTTCAGACATTTAAAAATTTAACCGGTATAGGTTCGTCAGGCAATTGCTGACAAAAACTGTGATTGGCTGGCTTCTATTGTTCTCTTTGGCTATTTATACCTTTTTCAATTAATTTTTGGGAAATTCCCTTTTTCATATGCTCCAGGCTAAGTGGCAGTGTTGGAATACCTAAAGTATAATGGTATTGTATTCTTGAGACCCAATGATTTAATTGTTTCAAATCTATTTTTAATTAAATGTAGATTTGCAGAATTTATATTTCAAATTATCTTTTCTATTTTAATTTTACTTTAATTAGAAAATCCATTACCATTTTGTTAATGGATTTTCTTTTGTTTGAATGCTACGGAATGTTAGTGAGGTTTATCGTGAAAGCAAATCTCCAGAATAAAATACTTAAAAAAAATATCATATTAAAAATTTATATATTGATTTTTATAAAAGTTTCCGTCTGTAATTCTATATATATGTATTTATGTATATATCTATCTGGGCCCCTCTAATATTTATAGTAAAACATTTTAATAGAAAATTAATACTTTAATAACTTATTTACTGGCCTAAAATTTAAATGTAGATAAAATGGCAGATGGAAAGTTTTACAAACATCATAACATGCGTGGATCTGGTTTGATCCTTGTCTAGTAATCTAGAAAGATGTGAAGCATGGATCTGGCCTACAGATTCATCTGCTTCATTTTCCTCTATTTACAATATATAAAAAAAACCCAAAAAAAATGAGCTTGCTTCAGGTGGGCACAGAAAACATCCGGGTTTGAAGTGGTTTGTTCTACCTTATTTATCTATATTATTATTTTTTACTTGTCTTTTATTTTCCCCATACTTCTTATTTACTATTCTACCTAACATTCCTAAACTATTTGGATTATTCAAGATCATTTTTCCTAATTTGAGTCCCATTCCTAGTTCAAGTATTTTAATCTGCCCAACCCCCAAGGTCCCATATCTAATCTACCTATACTGTGTCTTCCCTGTTTTGTTCGGCCTTTCTCTTTTATTCCTGTGCTTAATTTCCAGTTCCCCTGCTATTTGCAAAAAAAAATTTTCACCCGGCTGTCCTCTGGTTCCTGAAACAAACAAGACATATTAGATTAATATATGTACATATTTATTTGTTTAACATTTCTTTTACTTCATTGATTTTTTCATCATTTTAAAACTTGCTATTATGTACTACCTGGGTTCAAAAATATTGCAGCAGCTATTGATGATCAACTTGTTGACAAAATTTGTTTATAAGGGCATCAGTCAACAAGATGAGATCCCATAAATCATGAAGAATCACTCAAGTCCACACACACAAAAAAAATTATGCTATTTGGTCACATCTTGGTTTCTAACTTATTTGAAAATTTTTACTTAGAAATTTATATAAATGGTATAACAAATATATTAGCATAAGTTCTTCACTTATTTATTCAAGCAATTAAGTTATTTTGCAAAGTACAAGTATTACATAGGGTCTTCACCTATCATATTAGGTTACTAATAAAAATAATCAATATATATGTATATAGCGAGTGTATACATGTTTAAAATACATTTATAATCATAAAGAGGGTCTTCACCTATTGTATCAGGTTACTAAAAAAATACATATATATATTTAGAGCGTATTTGTTTTAAAATGCGTTTTGTTACTCAATAAATACATACATAATGAGCGTATACATTTTTAACTTGGCAAATAGGTCTTCACCTATCTGTGATTACTCTAAATACTGCTGCCATTGAAGCATAATGTCCACTACATCAGACCGCTTGATATGCAACTCCCAGATTGAGGGTCTTCACCTATCTGTGGTTACTCTAAAAATTACTGTCATTGAAGTGTAATGTCCACTACATTGGACCACTTGACATGCAACTCCCAGTTTGAGGGTCTTCACTTATCATGTCAGGTTACTAAAAAAATATAAATATATTTCGAGCGCATTTGTTTTAAAATGAATTTTGTTACTCGATAAATATATATAGAGAGAGCGAGCATATACATTTTTAACTCGGTAAATAGGTCTTCACCTATCTGTGGTTACTCTAAAAATTGCTGTCATTGAAGCATAATGTCCACTAAATCGGACCACTTGACATGAAATTCCCAGTTTGAAGGTCTTCACCTATCATATCAGGTTAATAAAAATAAAATAACATGTATATGTATATCACAGATGTATTTGTTTTAAAATACATTTATAATTAAATAAGATTTTAGAATTATTTTCATCAAAATCTGGGGAAAAGCGAAAATATACTTGTATGTGGGTTTATTGATCAAAGTCCCACGTTTGGTGGGTTGGTCTCCAGGAAGAAAAAAATTATTACACCATTTATACATGTTCGTACTTTACAGGCACAATCCAGGAAAAGCAAATATATATATATCTTTCCCTTCTTTCTATTATCTGCTAACAAAATTTATTATTGATTGTCTAATTTTATTTATTGTACGAGCCAGGTTTGCAACAACAACAAAAAAATCCATCAGCATCAGAATTCGGAAAAAAAATTCTACACACATATATATATATGTTCATAATTTACAGGGTGTTATAATAACTAAACGCTTGACTCACTAATGGTTGGCCATAATCTGGATAAAAATAATTTCTATATATACATATTAAACATACTTCAATACTCAGGATAAATAGGTCTTTTTTAAATGAAGCCTCACATTGTTGGCGCCAGAATCCGGGGAAGAAAAAAATCCCTGTACCGGTCGGAATTGTATGTTAACACAATTCACAGCCTGGGTAAAAGTACCTCAAATCTAACCATGTGCAAGATCAAAGATAAAGAATACTTATGGATTCTGCCCTGTTTACCCACTCTCTAAATCTGCAAACTAATTAACAACATTTTTGAGGCAAGCAATTAATCTTTTCCACACTCCGGCCCACTAGCATCAATGGTGGAGCATGAGCCTCAACTAATTCGTATGTCTAACTCTAATTATTAACTTTAATTAGACTATCTATTTATTTAAATATAAAATGGTATGTGTGTGACCTTGAGTCATCAGATAGCAGCACAATAATTAATTAGAAAATACTAATTTTAGAATGAAGGAATAGAGACGAACCACAGGTAGCTTAAATTCACATATATATATTTAATAAAACATTTTATAATTTATCTAATGTCTCTGATTTGATTTCATAAAATTATTTAATAAAAGTTTCTATTCTGTTATTTATTATGCCTCTGGCAAGAGA
This sequence comes from Epiperipatus broadwayi, assembly GCA_028023455.1. Classification (NCBI taxonomy): domain Eukaryota; kingdom Metazoa; phylum Onychophora; class Udeonychophora; order Euonychophora; family Peripatidae; genus Epiperipatus; species Epiperipatus broadwayi. Next base: position 3,724,143 of record JAQFVV010000033.1, read on the forward strand.
ACGGTATAGTTTATATGCCAATCTAACAAATGTAAACGATTATCGATTTGTGGGAGACGCCCGCCCAAGTCTGAGATATAGGAATGGATATTTTTAAAGAGCTATGATAAACATAATTTTATTCTGATTGATTTTATTTTAAGAGAGAAATGATTAACTCAAACTATAGGGATTGGTGTCGGAGAGAGTGACACATTTAAAATATAAATGGATCGCGATATTCGCAATTAAATATTTCAAGATTTAAAATACGTAAATTAATCAGATCATGGTCAATCTGCCATAATGTGCTCAGACAAAGGAAAGTGAACAAATTTCAGGATTCGATATTATGATACCAGCATAGACTCAATTCACTTGCCCCGTGCCCAGAAATAAAGAAAAGAATAATCTGCACCATTGGCAGACCTAAAATATTTCAGGTGAAAGAATTAGAATCGCCAAGGCTAGCTGAGCTTAGCTTGCCCTGGTTCTTCCCATTTGCTTTCATATCCTGAAAAGAAAATTTATGGCCAGTGAAATTATCATGTGGTCTAGTTATGATCTAGCAGTCACACAGAACAAAAGATAAGTAATTAAGCAAAATACCAGCAAGGCAAAATACGAGTACTGGAGAATATATTTTAGCATTTAAATATATAATTGTGCTGAGCTATAAAGATTACATAAATGCATATGGATTGATCAAGATCAGATGCACAAGAATAAAATGAGAATTATTATTATGAATATTTGTAATTAGCGAACCGTCTCTCCCTTCAACACAAAATCCCACTAACATTTCAAATTTCATTCTATTTCTCTCTTATTATTTAACATGAATATAATTTATAAACCCCCTCCCTTTCACTCTTTAAAAATGAAATAATTTAACTAAATAAACTCTCATACTTGAATCTCACGTCTCCCCACAACTAAACCGTGTATGTATAAATATAAAAAAAAATAATATAAAATGGTTTCATCTAAAAAAAAGGTTTCAAATCTTGGTAGGAATTATTTATTTTTATTTATTGGTAAAAAATATTTTTTTATTTGTGAATACAAAAATTAATATATTCATTTCATAATATTAATAACTCTCTTATTATTTAAATGAATATAATTTAAACCCCCCTTTCACTCTTTAAAAATGAAATAATTTAACTAAATAAACTCACATACTTGAATCTCATGTCTCCCCACAACTAAACTGTGTACGTATAAATATAAAAAAAAGACACATAATATAAAATGGTTTCATCTCGACAAAATAAAGGTTGCTCCAAAATCTTTAGAGCTAGAGAATTATTTATTTTTATTTACCGGCAAACATTGGCCGGGAAATAGGCAGCAAAATATTTATTTATGTAAAGCTTTTGTCGAGATGGAACAAAAATTGGCATATATTCATTTCATTTTAAGTAATTAATAACAATATTTTCTAAACCGCATTAGAAGGAAGTTTAGCATTAAAAGGCATAATCTTAAAACAGATAGAAAGAGAGCAAAGACATTAAATTTTAAGTAATAGCAAGAGTAGTTTACGACATATTAAATTAAATATTTTAAATTACACTTAAATTACATTATGGGCATTACATTTTAGAAGACATTAAAATTTAGCAGAGTTTACATTATTTGGTCACTGGAGTTTAGAAGAATAAATTAGGTGGTTAGAAATTACAAATTGGAAATATATTACCTAATTTATTATGAGTTCAAGTGGAAGTTGGAATCCCATGATGAAAACTGAATTTCCACACAGGCATAGCTAGCTATGAATTGAATAAAAGAGTTCAACAGTTCATTTTGATGAATTTTCTCCGGCATAAGGTATTGGACGATCATCTTTGGGACAGTGGGAGATGGGAAAGTTAAAACCCATCTGCCCAACTATCATGCTTTTAGACATTTAAAAATTTAACCGGCGTAGGTTTGTCAGGCAATCGCTAACAAAAACTGTGATTGGCTGGCTTCTATTGTTCTCTTTGGCTATTTATACCTTTTTCAATTATTTTTGGGAAATTCCCTTTTTCATATGCTCCAGGCTAAGTGGCAGTGTTGGAATACCTAAAGTATATTGGTATTGTATTCTTGAGACCCAATGATTTAATTGTTTCAAATCTATTTTTAATTAAATGTAGATTTGCAGAATTTATATTTCAAATTATCTTTTCTATTTTAGTTTTACTTTAATTAGAAAATCCATTACCATTTTGTGAAAGGATTTTCTTTTGTTTGATGCTATGGAATGTTAGTGGGGTTTATCGTGAAAGCAAATCTCCAGAATAAAATACTTAAAAAAATATATTAAAAATTTATATATTGATTTTTATAAAAGTTTCCGTCTGTAATTCTATATATATGTATTTATGTATATTCTAACTGGGCCCCTCTAATATTTATAGTAAAACATTTTAATAGAAAATTAATACTTTAATAACTTATTTACTGGCCTAAAATTTAAATGTAGATAAAATGGCAGATGGAAAGTTTTACAAACATCGTATCATGCGTGGATCAGGTTTGATCCTTGTCTAGTAATCTAGAAAGATGTGAAGCATGGATCTGGCCTACAGATCAATCTGCTTCAATATCTATATCATCATCATCATCATCATTTTTAATTATTATTGATCCACTACAGAATAGTCGTTCCAAGCTCAATTCATCTCCAACTAGCAGCTCTTCACATCACCTCAATACACTCTCTTATTTCAGCCATTCATCTCACATGTGGTTTCTTTCTAAGTTTTTTTACGATCTGCATATCTATATGTATACGTAAGTATAAGAGAAAATAAACTGCTGTTTTAATATACTTCTTAGTATTTCATATTTTATTATTAAATATATTTTCCAAATTTACAAAACATTTATTTCTTTTTTTTCTCATGTTTAAAAAATATAATACCACCAATATATGTATAATCTCCTCATGCTTTTATAATTCCAAATTTGTTCCTCAGGTAAATATTGATTTGATAAACTAGTGAATGAACAGAGATGTGAAATGATTCCTCCAAGATGCATTTCTGACTGAACTAGTACTTTTCAGTTGACCTATTTTATTATCACTTACATCTTCATCATCTTTATTCAGTATTTTTCAATATCTAACTTGTTACATTTTAATTTATAAGCATTAAATTTGTTACATTCATTTGTCAGAAACCTCTTTAGATACATTAATGATTATTACGAATCATTTATCAGATTAGAGATTATTATTCTCATCTGTAGTTCAAATATAAACTTCAAATTTACTTTTTATTGAACAAAAATCATAGAGACATAGAGAATGTGACTTTAGACCAACAGAAGAGTATTTATTTGCTTAGTGAGAAATGGATCTTGAAAATCATTTACTTTTCCAAATATTCTTGTCTCATGGTTGTTGAAGAGTGTCTTAAGTATATTTTAGATGTTAAACATGGGAAAGCAAAAAAGAAAAGGGGATAAATTAATGATACTATATATTTGTATTTGATGATAATACTAATAATCTTCAATTAAGTTTAAAATTTATATCTGGTCTTAAACCTACTAAAGGATTAGTAATATTTACTGAGGCTATAACCTCAACAATATGCGTATAAATGCGATAGCAGGGACCTCTACAGGTGTTTTAACCATAAGCTGTAGAGGTCCCTGCTGTCACATTTATATGCATATTGTCGAGATTATAGCCTCAGTAAATATTACTTACTTAATCAATGTGCGTTTAATAAATTTATAATTACAACTTTAAAGGATTAGTAGTAATCCTTAATGTATTTATCTAAAAATGTTATTGTCAAATGTGTGTCTGTAAGACATTCGACTCTTATGGATTAAGTTGTACTAATTAATGTACTTCATTGTTTTTTTTTTTTTGGTCTGATTAAATCACAATTGCTGAAAAAGGTTACTAAACAATCATGCCACAAACTGAATATAAAAACTTTTTTTATCTAAAGTCTTCAAAGTTTTTGCTAGAAAGTTTTTATATTTCATAACTTTTCAACATTAAATTAGGTAGTCTTTACAATTTCATCAACTAATATTTTATAAGCATTTCATTTTTCAAACATATTGTATGTTTTTTTATTTATTAAATGCTTGTTTTTTTATCTAATTACTTCAATATATAAACATATTTTATAGTTTTAATATTTAAATACAAGCATATTGTCTATACTGAACTTAATGTAATTAGAAGGAATTTGAACTCAGACTTTCAAGCTCTTTACAACTATCCACTCCAATCTGTACAACTGATACACATGACCACATACATGTGAAAAAGATAAATAATCTCCAATATATGTATTTGAAGCTGAACCAACATTCATCAATTGGTCCATATCATCATCTTCCACATACATATATAATCAGTGCTAGTTTATATTAAGATAGCAAATCTTCAAACTTTAATGGACAGGCTTCAATCTTCTCCACTCTCCAACTCTTCATCCACATCCTTTCTAATTACTATATATTTTTCTTCTTTTTTTAAAATATATATATAATGGTTTTTTTTTTATGAAATTTTTTAATTTTTGCATAAAATACAACAAAAATATTTTTTATTTTTTATTTTATTCCAATTTATTATCAAGCTTTTTATAAAAAGACTCAATAATTCATTATGTTTGTGTTTAGTGAAGAATTTGTACTTGAGAGTTAATGCTTCCATGTTGAAGTTCACCCATCACTCCTGGAGTTTGAATGTCATGTGACTTCCTGGGCAACTAAACATTTGATTGTATATTTATGTTCCTTTGTTTTATTTTTTCTTTCAGATAAATCAATGGATACTAAATAGTATAGAGATAATTTTTACTGATGAAAGCAAAATCAAAAAATTGATTTGGAAAATGGTTCATCGCTTATTCAATCTCAAGTAAATGGTCCTAGAATAAAATAAAAATAACTCGTCATTGAAAATATAAATATATATACAAGTAAGTCATGTGATGTTATGGGAATCATTAATGTTATTGATTTAGCACAAAATATTTAAAACATTCTATGTTTTCTACAAAAGTTTATCACTGCTTTTTTACTGTTAGTTACATTATAATTATTCCACTTTTCATACTATTGCCCAATCTTCATCTCAATGTTAACTTCTATTTTTACTTAGAGACATTAATATAAACTTTGATTTGATTAAAAAGTTAACCTAATTCCATGACTTACTTTTGTTAAAGATTTTCCCATACATAAATGTTTGGGACGAAAGAATGGGTGGATTCATTTCATTCTTTCTAAAATACTATATCTTGTGTCTGGAAAAATCGAGAGTATTCATTTATAATTTATCTTTAAAGTGCATGTGCATTGGCTTAATCACTAATATCACTATTACATAAAAAACATAGTGCTATATAAAATAATATCTCATTATATATGTTTAATTTCAACTAAAGAATGACATGCGGTAAATTGTAAAGATTTCGCAAATGTCATTCGTTCAAACATAACAAATGTAATTTAAAGTGATCGTTTAACACCTTCACACTCTCATTTCCACACACTTAAGATTTGCCCATACATAAATGTTTGGGTCAAAAGAATGGGTGGATTCATTTCATTCTTTCTAAAATACTATATCTTGTGTCTGGAAAAATCGAGAGTATTCATTTATAATTTATCTTTAAAGCACATGTGCTTTGGCTTAATCACTACTATCACTATTACATAAAAAACATAGCACTATATAAAATAATATCTCATTATATATGTTTAATTTCAACTAAAAGAATGACGTGTCATAAAGTGTAAAGATTTCGCAAGTGTCATTCATTCAAACATAACAAATGTAATTTAAAGTGATTGTTTAACACCTTCATGCTCTCATTTCCACACGCTTAAGATTTGCCCATACATAAACATTTGGGTCGAAAGAATGGGTGGATTCATTCCATTCTTTCTAAAATACTATATCTTGTATCTGGAAAAATCGAGAGTATTCATTTTTAATTTATCTTTAAAGCGCATGTGCATTGGCTTAATCGCTAATATCACTATTACATAAAAAACATAGTGCTATATAAAATAATATCTCATTAAGGCTTTAATGTAAAGACAAAGTTCTGTTTTTTTTTTCTTAAATGATGAAAATATTGCATTTCACTTCTATTTGCTGGAAATCCTGGAGGTAACTCTCTCTCTTGATTTATAGAAAGTATACTATTGCTCATATAATAGACTGTTGTTAAACAATTTAATGACAATGTTCTAAAACCTTAATTCCAAGAAAAGTATTTTATTTATAAAGACATTACTAACTAATTTTCATAGACATAGTTTAACAGTGTCTAATGAAATTTACAGCATGTTTTGATAGGAGAATCATATGATAAAGTAGTTGTACATGAAGGACTTTTTTTTATTAATCAAATTTGAAATTTTTTTATACGTTCATATTTACCAAGTCATTTACTACACACATTAAATTATGTTTCAAAGAAATTTATTGAATAATAATGATTACATTGTATATATTGCACCATGTAAATAGGAATATCATTATAAGAAAAGAAAAAATAATAATGGCATTACAAAGTATGATAAGTGGTTTTATATAACAATTCAAGAATAGCTACAATTTGCTATTGGAAAAAAGTATCATCTTAGGGTCTCAGTCATTGCAGTATTAAGGATCAAGTGACAAAGAAAATATTATGAAAAATAAATTTAGATTATTAAATACATTAGATTATTGCCTATAAATTGCTTGTAAATTTTATTAATTATATCCCCTCCCCTACATCTAATTTTATTTTACTTTATTATATGCAAGCTTTTGCCATGTAATTAAGACTAATATTTTCCCAGCTAAAAATTATCCTAATTCTAATCCAGCAAGATACATTTTTTATTTGTATTTTGGTACAAAATTTTTAATTTTCTGAACTTATTTGAAACATTCACTTTTCATGTGGCCATTTTTACAATATCTTATTTTAATAGTGATATTAGTGATTAAGCCAATGCACATGTGCTTTAAAGATAAATTATAAATGAATACTCTTACTTTTTTCCATACACAAGATATAGTATTTTAAAAAGAATGGAATGAATCTACCCATTCTTTCAACCCAAACATTTATGTATGGGCAAATCTTAAGCGTATGGAAATGAGAGCGTGAAGGTGTTAAGCAATCACTTTAAATTACATTTATTATGCTTGAACGAATGATGCTTGTGAAATCTTCTACAATTTATGATACGTCATTCTTTAGTTGAAATTAAACATATATAATGAGATATTATTTTATATAGCGCTATGTTTTACTACTGTAATAGTGATATTAGCGATTAAGCCAAGTAAAGAATGATGGGTCGTAAATTGTAAAGATTTCACAGGTGTCATTCATTCAAACATAACAAATGTAATTTGAAGTGATTGCTTAACACCTTCATGCTCTCATTTCCATACGTTTAAGATTTGCCCATACATAAATGTTTGGATTGAAAGAAAGGGTGGATTCATTCCATTCTTTCTAAAATACTATATCTTGTGTATGGAAAAAAGTAAGAGTATTCATTTATAATTTATCTTTAAAGCACATGTGCATTGGCTTAATTGCTAATATCACTATTACAGTATTAAAACAGAGCGCTATATAAAATAATATCTCAATATCTTATTTTAGTAAATTATTTATTTATAGACTTCTCTTAGATTATTTAATACTAATAATTCTGGCTAACACGCTTGTTAGAAATGTTTAATTTTGTTTATAAGTTTATATACGCTAAGCGCTTTCGAAGTTCTTAGACTTCATATTCATAATTGAGTGCAGTCGATGATGATGATGAGTATTGTAATTTATGAAAATTAGTTAGCTGATCATCATTGACTGCACTCAGCTATGAATATGAAGTCTAAGAACTTTGAAGGTGCTTAACCTATATAAACTTATAAACAAAATTAAACTTATCTAACTAGCCTGTTAGAGCAGAATTATTAGTATAATATTTTAATAATTTTGTGCATTAATATAAATACTTCTTGCATGGGGCAAAAATATTTGTTATTTAAATCTTTAAATATAGTTTTGGAGCAGGATTCTCATCAAATGTATAAAATTTGAAAAGTTAATCTCTGCTTGATCAATTTCCTTTCTTCAACAAGATCTTCACTTCTATCCTATATATTAAAAAAAAATTACTAATAGTATTTTTCATTTTTATATGTTCATCTGATTATAAACTTTTTAATTAGAATCACACAAGAAACAATTTTTTAGAATACACTTTCTAGATCGCATTTAATGATGCAATCTGTAATTCAGCTTCTAATTAGATAAATTGTAAAAATAAGAATATAAAACTCTTCATACGGTAGTGCCATCAAGTGCAAGCCTTTGTAGGTTTGTGCATAAAATCCCTATCTAGTGCCTACTCATCCACCATTTCCAGACTAGTTTATAGCTTTCATCAGTGAGGACCCTTCCTGCATCCATTAATTATAAAGGCTTGCACTTGGTGGTACTACTGTATGGAGAGTTTGGTAACAGGTTTATCTGGGCATAATTGCTGAGATATTCTTGACTTCGTTTAAGGAGAAGCCATAATACATCACATCACATCACATCACATAATTGTGTAAGCATATGAAATGGTGATCATGTAATATTTTGATGGTTTATTTAACAGTAGTAAAGATTTCACTGATCAAGTACCGTATTAAAGATAAATATTTCCAGACATTATAAACTGAAATCTTTAGCTATAGTCCTTGGTGATACAGCAACTACTTATTAGGGAGCCAAAAATAATTACTGATTACTTGCGGTTAATCAATAAATCCAAAAAGTCATTCCTCTACTTCCAGATGAGAAACTGGTAAGTTGATTTTGTCTTTACCGACTTTTAATACCAATGTATTTAAAATATTTTTTAAAAGCTTATATGTATTCCGAATTAGGTATATATATAAATGATTCAAACATAATTAGCCAAATAGAAAAATATCTTAAGAGAAAATATTAGAAGACCCCTCTCAACAACACACAATATATATTTACGTAGAATAGGATTGAAGGTACAATGCTTTATTATGTTGAATTATAAATATATATTTGAATTTATAAAATGATTGAATTATTTGCATTTATTTTATTCTTTTTGTTGTTGTTGTTGTTTTCAGTCGTACTTGTGTGTCTTTTTTTTTTATCTGCTTTATGTCATAATATTTAATTCTTTCATGACTGATTAAAAAGTTTCCAGTGTTTTTGATTTTTTCTCTCGAAATAATAGTCAATGATGTGTGAATTAGGCTTAATTTTATTTTCCTCTAGGGAAAAAATTTGAAATAAGATGAAAATAAAAACTGTTATTTATCAAGGAACTATTTCATTTTTTTGCAGACATTCTGACATCTAGTGGTCAGTTAGAAGTATTATACTGTATTATAAATAGTAAATTAATTGAATCGAATGCAGCACTTTTAATTTTTGTAGAAAATTGTTTTACTGCAAATTTTTCGAATTTAAATTAGTTAAAATTATTATTTATTTTTTATTTTTGAAAAAAAAAAAGAGGAATAATTATAGCAAATCTGAGATTTCATATATACGATATTATTTCAAACATGAAAATGTGGTAATAAAATTATCTGTGTTTAATATCTGGCAAACCCCTCCTTGTGATGATCCGGTAACTTTATTAATCAGACATTTTTAAGCAGTCAATCGAAAACTTTTTATGTTACATATATAAATAAAACTAGCTGTAAATAATATACGTATCTGAAAAAATTGAAAGAGATGAGGTATATAAATGCAGAGTATCATATTACATGACTGGAAACATGATGAATATCAATATAATAAAAATTTAAATAAAATACCAAAATTAAACATTTAACACAAGGCAAAAAAAAAACCTGCCCCCCCCTCCATCAAAAAATATCACATAACTCCAGCTATGTAATGCTTTTCAGAAACCACTTCAATATATTTTGATCCAGTGAGCCACCTGTTATAAGCCAAATTATTAATAGATGTTATATGATAGTATTCATATCCCCGGGTGGGTTTTTGTTTTATTGGTGAATTGTTTTGTATCTTGTTCTAGTAAACCTTGACTTTTTGAATGCAATAAACCTTTCATTCAGCTGCTACTTTTTATTATATTTTGTATTTTCAAGTGAACACTTTGAAATTCAAAAATATTTTTAGAATCAAAGCCAACTAACAGATAATCGCATATTGCTTGACTTCAAGTAAGTACATGTAAGACTAATAAATTATGTAATAGGGTGATGTGTATTTGATTTATTTATATTGCAAGTTAGGCTAATAGTGTAACTAGAGGTTTTAGAAGAGATCTGATATTTTCAATAAAAACTACTGCCTCCTTACAGTTTTTATTTATGGGGATATTACCTGAATACCTTGTAGGAATAAAATTAATCACATTTCAACTATTTTTTAATTGACTGGTTTTATAATACAATACCTCCTTTTGCTTTTCACTATATACCTGAATTTTCTGAACTTATCATTAGAACATGAGAATAAGAGATTGTATGAATCCATAGTCATGACTGATAAATATATAGGAAGATTGTGTAAAATAAAGAATACAATGTAGTTTCTAATAATAAAATAAAGCTTAATAAAAAGAAAGAAAATTTGTGCTAACAGACGCTAATTAGGAAAATATGAATTCCATTATATAATATGTGAAATATTAATTAATGTGAGGGGTAATTTAGTGCACTGTGTCTTCACTATCTTATTTGACGAAATATAATATGGAAAGATATTTTTATATTGAATTATTTTTGCCACAATTTTATATGCTTAGTTATATTTTTCTATATTTTCCATATTTTATTGGTTTTACACATCAGTTATTTGGTATGAGATAGTAGTGTTATCTTGATGTTATATATTGTTTTATTATGCCAGTAAGTTTTATTATATCTTTGTAATATTAAGCATGTAATACTATATTTAGGTCCCCTCTCTTTTTGATGGTTTATTTTCATATTTTTATGACTAGAGATAAGGTCCAAGCTTGTTATTGCTCCTCTTGTGTAGGTGCTTATCTAAGTTTATGCCATAATTTTATTTTTTCTGTTTGTTTTCAATTCCTTGATGTATATCTAGGTGATATATTTATTTAAAGTCATGTGTGATGGTCAACCATGTCTTTAACCTGGCTTTTTGATATTTTTGGAAGGTGATGCATGATGTCAACCATGTCTTCACTTGCACTCTTGATTTCAGAGTGGTTTTGATATGTAGATCTTGTTGATATGCCTAACTAGTATATTCACAGCTATGACTGTTGATAATAGTTGCAAGCATATTGTCTGATGATAATGAATATAAAGAAGTAAATATTACATTTTGATAAAATAAATTATTATTCATTTCAATCTTTCTAATATTGAGAATAATGTTATATATAAACATAGTGGAAATTATTTAATTTCCTAATAGCTTAACTGTTATTCAAATGCTATATAATAGTGCTAAAAGAAATGTTGGTTTATTAAAAGTATTCATAAATAAACAAATATTAGCCAATAGATTTAATTTAAAATTATACAAATGATAAACTTTACCTCCACACCCACAAACACCATCAATGCAATCTAAAAGGGGGGAAAAAGATAAATATTATTTAATAATAATGTATATTTAAAAACAATTAATTTTTATATCTTAAAATAACTTTTTAAAAGATTTTTAATGATTTTTAAAATTGAAATGAAAAAAAAAAGATAAATTACCATATTTTTAAGGAAGACATCTCTTAGCAATAACTTAATGATTATGAACAGTAATATGTAATTGAATTACTAATATTTATAATAAACTGAAGAGAGACTTCAATTTTCAGTTATAAGTGAATATAAAACAAAATTAATGAAATTTGCTCTACAGAAAGATAATTATATAAAAAGTGAAAGCTCAATGAAATGAATCCTGTTTATGTGATAATTAATGAAAACACCAATTTTCAAGAAGTATATAAGTGAACTGTTTTTTGAGAATGCATCTAAATTAGTTATTTTAACTAAACCTCTAACATTGCAATACCCACAATTCAAATTTATAATATAAAAAAAACCTGTGATTTGTCAAATGGCTATGATACATGAGATTAACAATATTTATTAAAATCAATCTTCAAGTCACAAATCTTCATGAAGTTAAACAAATTACAAAATAATTGACTAATTCAACTCTGATTTGTGTATATAAAAATTTTAAAAATGTATAAATAATCAAAAAATATTTATGAATAACTAATATTAAACAGACAAAACTCTCCATACAGTAGTGCCACCCTGTGCCAACCAGAGTAATCAATGAATGCCAGAAAGCTTTATGTAATTTAACAAGCTCAGTAATAAAAAGCCTTTAAGTTATATAGTAATATCTTTCTGTCTGTTTTTTTTTTTACAGGATTTGAAAACAAATGATTACTTTATAATTGTGTTTCTAATTCATTCATAAATTAATGAATAGATAAATTGTTAATTAATAAATAATATTTATGAATGAATAAATAAAGTATTTATTTATTCCAATAGAAACAATTTTGAAATTACCAATACTTACTAAATGTAAATAATCAATCATGCATTTCTAAATAGATGAAATGCATAATGAAATTATACTATTTATTTATTTTTTAATATACACTTTTTCAATCATATAAGAAATAAAATATCTGAAATTTTTGCTAGTTTAACTATAAATATTATAAATATTTACTTGTATTATTCATTGTTTAAACATTACATTAATGAACCAAAGATATATTTACTTATCGTCCACTGGTGCTGTTTAAGTCCAGTGGAAAATTGGAATAGTTTTTAAACATAGTTTAATAAAGAAGTCCATTGTTGATAAATGCTTCACTGTAAAAACATATTTTTAGCTCTATAGTACTTATGATCAGATTTAAAATTTCAATTTTAAATAAAATATATCCACTATGTGAATATAACCTCATTTTTAATTTCCATTAACATTTTTCTTAATGGAAATAAAAACTATTCTTACACTACAGATAAATTTATCTTTGATCCATGGAATGGATAATCATATGATCAGTTTCTTAGGAAGTCATGTGATATTTAAGAACTCGAGTGCTAAGTTGAGCTCAACAGTTTCATTAAGCTGGTTAAATTGAGATTTTTCTTTTATTTATTCACTTGAGAAATTTAATGATTCAGGAATCTTTAGGTCACAAATATGCATGCTTTCATTGCATTAAATCCACTAAAACATAAACTACAGATGTAATATTGGCATGTTTAATTTGTATGGCACACATTTTAAAGAATAATATCATTAATATATTTTTCTATAGAACGCTTAATCATTCATCTGAAAGTAATAAATATAAACATATGTATAAAACAATCAGCCAATCAAATTATAAAATCATACTTTACAATAGTTGTTTAGCTAATGTTATTATTATTTTAATTTTTATAAAAAACATCAATCCTAAAGTATACTTTTATTAATAATTTTGCACTTTTTTGTTTCATTTCACATTTTTTTATGCTTGACTAACCATCCATTTAATTCTCTCTTTTTTATACTAGATAAATTTTTTAAAATAAGAAAAGTTTGCTACAAAAATTAAAAGCATTTTAAAATATCATATAAACTGAAAAATGGAAAAGCATATTCTACATGTGGACATATTTATGGTTTACAGATCAGTTTGTATACTCATTGCAAAACTCATCTCTAGAATGTTATTATTATTGTTCTTTTTTTTTCTCTTGAAATTGGGAATGGCTAAAGTCATTTGTGAGTGGCTGCTGCTATTGATGATAATACATTGTTATATAAGCTAATAATAATACTATTTTTTTTAATCATGTCAAATTGATTTTAAAATATTTTTCTTTTTAATTCTAAATACCATAGAGACTTGTTAAAGTTTTTTTTTACTGCAGTTTTATATTTTACTGCCAAATCTACATTACTCTATTGTTTGCAGGGCCATTCAGAGAAAATGTGAGGCACAGGACAACTAATATTTTAGAGGCCCATCAAAATTTAAAATAAGAATGTAGGGAAAAGAGAGAGAGAAGAAACTAGAGTTTTTACTTACATGGCTGGAAACAGAACTTGGAAGCAGTTAGTTATGAATCACAGAAACGAGCAAGCAGATTAGATCCCAATAGCATTTGGATAGGATCGATTCACTCTAGCACTGTTAGTATCGTAAAACAATGTTAGCACAAAACTGACTGACGGGGGGAAAAAACTATTAGTCTGGCAGCTGCCAAGTGCAGTAGTTGCTTTCATCGCAGAGTCATAAAATTGGCATATCATCCCTAAACTGGCATACATTTTCAACTCGTGGTGTGCCTGCTTAGAAAAGTTTTTCATAAATATTTTTTTGGGGGAATTTAACTGTAAAATTAAAGCCATTCTACGAGCCGTGACATTGCTTTGCCTTCTCCTAATCTTTGTTTAACATATTGTGTTGCAAAGTTAAGACCCCTAATATTGCAAGGCCGGCAGCTGTCCCTCCTATCCTCCCCTCTGATTGGCCCTGATTGTGTGTACACAGTTTTTAACATTATTTTATAAATATTTCTTTTCTATATGACAAAAATTTCATTCTTTATTTATGTAGATGTGCTGGGGCAGAACAATGGTGTTGATTTTTTTTTTAATTACTAAAAATAACTAATTAATTAACTAATACCATTTTAATAGATGCTCTAGGACATTTATGACACTAGAGGGAATCACCAAATCACTGCCAACACACATAGTTGCTAAATAACTTTTAGATAATTTATTGTAATTATTTACAAGTGTTCCAGTTGGTCCAATGCAAATAAAAAATTTCAAATTTTATCGTAACTTAAAAAAAAAAAAAAAAATTACAATTAATAAATTAAAATAATTTTAAATATTCTGCATATTTTTTGTCCAACTAAAGAAACAAATTTCAAAATTTATCGAAAGTTCAAAAAACATTTACAATTAACAAATAATTCCCTAACTCTGTTCCAAATGTAAATATCCAACACGTATATAAATATTAAACAGAGTAAAAAAAAATTAAAATAAAAAATAAATACTAATTCACCAAACGCTTTCGATACTGTACACTAGATTCATGGCGACTAATTTAAACTGAATTAGTATTTATTTTTTGTTTAAATTTTTTTTACTCTGTGTAATATTTATGTACGTGTTGGATATTTATAATTAATAAATAATTTTTTTTAGATATTTCATTGAAAAAAAAAATTAGAGATCACATTATTACAATTACCAAATATTAAAAGTGAAATTAATTTTACAGTTATCAAAAGATATAACATTTTAGCAAATAGTAAGAATTAATCATTAATAATTAGGTTAATGATATGAAACAATAAGTAACAAACTTTCAAAGAGCTATGTAAGAAAGTAATAATCAACGTCACCAAATTATTAAAAGAATTGGAATTATTTCCATTCCAGTTTCAAATATTAAAACTGAAATTAATTTTACAATTATCAAATCTACTATAAAAAATAATTCCATGAAAAATAATTATTTTAAGTTTTGAACAATAAATAGGTATTACATTATTCTGAAAACAGAGAAGATGTTAACACACTTCTCTCCAAGTCCTTAGAAAACATTAAGGAAAAGAGAAAAAAGTTTGACCTCATGACGTCAGTGTGTGGGGGGGGGGTCAAACATTTGAACTTGATTTTAAGAGGTTAAAAAACAAAAAAATTAAAGTGGGAAAAAAATAATACACTCCTGATTTCAAAATGAAAGTAATAAAAAATAAAAATTATTAAAGCATGTTTTGTAAAACAATTAATATTAGTTTGATTTTCTAATAGATTTGTTTAAGTATGTATGTTTGTTTTTTTGTCTACCTTCCAACCTATCTATCTATCTATATTTATTTATTTATCCATCAATCCAACAATCTATTTATCTACCCATCTACGCCCATTTATCAAACCATCCATCTTCACATCTACCCATCTATCTATGTCTATATCTTTATCTATATATCCATCCATTCATTCATCTACATAACCATCTATCTATGTGCTGGCTATCTATCTATTTGTCTATTTAACTAGCCATCTGAGTTTCTATCTACTTGTATATCCATTTATTTAACAATCTATCTATTTTTCCAATATTCATGTATCTATCTCTCTATTCATTCATCAATATATTTATTTATCAACTTCTGTATCTATACGTTTTTCTATTTATTTATCCATCCAACCACATACACACACCTATTCATTTATTCGCTATCTATATATTATCTAGTTATCTGTCTATCTATCTATTTACCTGGTTGTATCTATTCATTCATGCAGCAATCTATCCAACTAGCCATCTATCTATCCATCCATCTATTTATTCATCAATTCATCCATCTGTCCATCCATTTATCCACATAGATGTATTTTTGGCTATATATCCATTCATTTCTTCATCTATCTAACCATCTACCCATGCATCCATTCTAATTATTCCACTATATATCTACTTATCTCCCTTACCTATCTATCTGTCTACCCATCTATCTATTTACTAAACTATCTAACTTTCTGAATATCATCCCATTCATCAATCTATCTAACCATTTATTTATCTATCTATTCATCCATAAATTTATCCATCTATCTATCTACTCACCCATTCATTCATCTATTAGCTATATCTAACTATATAGTCACCTACTTATCTATCTATCTATTCACTTATCCATCAATTTATCCATCCAGTCATCTAATCTATTCATGCATTAATCTACCTTATCTATCCATTTATTTATTTATTCATTAATCCATCTATTTGTCTATCTATATATTTTTATCTTTCTATCTATACATTTGGATAGATAGACAAAGATGTACACAGGTAGATAAACAGGTATACAAGTAGATAGATAACTAATAAATGACTGAATGGTTGAATAGATAATTGAATGAATGGACAAGTGGCTGGCACAAAGCTAGACAGACAGATAAATATACAGATAAGTAGATACATAGATAGGGAAGTAAGCAGATAGATAGGTAGACAGATAGAATGAGTTGATGGGTAGAAGCATAGATGAATGAATGGATAGCTTTATAGTTAAATAAGACAATATAGATAAATAGATGGTTTAATATATAGATTGATGGGTGAATGAATAGATAAATAGATATATAGCTAATAGATGAATGAATGGGTAGGTAGATAGCTAAATAGATGAATAGTTGGTGAGATAAAAGGATCGATAAACCTGAAGATAGATTTATGGATGAATAGAATAAATAAATAGATGGTTGAATAAATAGATAATGGATAGAGTGGAAGTTAGAATATATAGGTAGATAGATACATGGATAGGGAAATATCAGATAGAAAGGAAAATAAATAGAATGGATGTGGGCAGATGGATAGGTAAATGAACTGATGACAGTATTAGTTAACAAATAGATAGATGCATACCTAGGTAGATGGTTTGCTGCAAAGATTGATGGATGAATAAATGGATAAAAGGAGTTGATGGTTAGATATGTAGATAAATAGATAATAGATAAATGGATAACAAGGCAGATTTGAAAATTGGAGAAAAGGCGTACATTATAAATTTTTTTGAAAAAAAAATCCAAATAAAAAAGGTCTATGGAAGTATCCAAATGAAAGTGCAGAGTGTTGTAATTACATTTTAATTAGTAGAAAATAATGTTTTTCAAAACTATAGTGCATTTAATAGATTCAACATGCAGAGAGAGCTTTAATTAATGACATATAAGGTATGTCAAGCAAAACAGAGAGATAAACGCTATTAAAAAGGATAATATTAACAACTGACTTTTCTAATAATTTAAGTAAATGATTTTAAAATATTAACAAAGTTTGATAATAAATCATACTGATATCCTATTATAATCAGTTATACAAATAACTGGTAAAATGCAAGCAATTTATCAATAAAATTTCAACCAAGACAAGGTATTGTATGAAGAAAAGATGCAATATGAAAATGGTTTTAAATAATTCATTTATAAGAATCGAATAACTGAAATTACATAAGATGGCAAGAAAAAAATTAAGTTTGGCATAAGGAAATATAACTGATTTGGCAAAGAAAGCTATAGAAGAAAGTAAAAAGAGTAAAAATATAACATATCATTTTTAAATTGGAAGGTTGTTTCAGCAATAAAAAGAAAAGATGCTGTTTTTATCATAAAGAGACATGATATTATGAAATGTGTGGGATAGTTCTATAAAGTGTTATGTGGTAACAAAAAATAAGAAATCAATGTAACCCTACAATAGCAACATCTTGCCATGTATTTTAAATGAAGAGATGAGACATGTAAATTAAAGTTATGAAAACTGGAAAAGCTTCTGGAAGTGATGGGATTATTATTGATATTTTTAAAAAAGTAGATGATGAAATAGAAAAATCATCACCAATCGCTTTATCAATTTATAAATGATAAAGATGTTCCAAATGATTAGAAGAATGGAAAGTTTGAAAGAGAAGATATCAATTCTAAATGAGGTTTTTATGAAGATCATTACAACTCATCTGTAGAGATTTTGGATTCAAACCAACTAAAAAAACAAGGTGGGTCTGAATGTGATTCTGGGAACATCCAAGTATTAAAAAAGTCATAAAAAAGACCAGTTAATATGAATTGCCATTATGTTTAGGTTTATAAGTTGTGAAAAGTAATTTGATTTTATAAGCTTTTCTATGATGTTTAAAACTTTGGAATATCAAAACATGGAATCAAAATAATCTCAAGTTCTGAAGAGTATTTATTAAAATATGATAGCAATGATTGTATTACATTATAAGACTTAGCATATTTCAATGATAAGAATAAATATCAACATAACTCTCCAAATGTTTTTATAACAGTTTTACGGAAAGCATTTTGTTATTAAACAAGGCAAAACTCTCTCTATACAGTAGTGCCCCCCTGTGCCAATCAGAGTAATCAATGGATGCCAGAAGGCTCGTGCATAAAATCTCTATCTAGTGCCTACTCATTCCAATATCCTCAGACTAGTTTCTGGCTTGTGGACATCGTCAGTGAGGAACCTTGGATCTGAGAGCACTACACCTATCCTAGGGGTGCATTGTTCTCAGATCCAAGATTCCTCACTGACAAAGGCCACAAGCCAGAAACTAGTCTGGGGATATTGGAATGAGTAGGCACTAGATAGGGATTTTATGCACGAGCCTTCTGGCATCCATTGAT
This sequence comes from Epiperipatus broadwayi, assembly GCA_028023455.1. Taxonomy (NCBI): domain Eukaryota; kingdom Metazoa; phylum Onychophora; class Udeonychophora; order Euonychophora; family Peripatidae; genus Epiperipatus; species Epiperipatus broadwayi. The sequence continues at coordinate 3,743,360 of JAQFVV010000033.1, forward strand.
TAGTCTGATTGGCACAGGGTGGCACTACTGTATGGAGAGAGTTTTGCCTTGTTTAATAACAATTATGTGCTAGTATGAGATAGTTATCATGTGATGTTTAGTGGTTTAAAGCATTTTGTGGAGAGAACAGAAAAATAAAAAAATAAAATGAATAGAGATTTAAATCATTTAGATTTTTCAGAAAGTTTCAAGATATATTACAAGAATTATTAGATCCAAAGTAAAAAATAAGATCAAAGATAAAATGCTAGAAAGAAAAAAATTTCATAGTATAAGAAAGCAACAACTAATAATCATGAATTACAAAAAGTTAAAAACTATAAATACTTTGATCAAATTATTTGGAAATATAAGGGATGAAATTAATCACGGAATTAAATTAAATTTGAATTTGTTATTGGTTAAAATGATTCAATATTGCAAAGAAATACATGTCTTTATATTTAAAAAAGAATGTTTTTAATAAATGTATTTCACTAGCCAAGACTTGAAAACTTACTAACAACGGTGGAAGATGAATGAAAGAATAAACAGATATAATTGATAGCATTGAAAAAAATTTTTAATCTGAACTACCATTGATATAGATATATTGCTAAAAAAATTGTCAATAAAGTGGCTGTTGAAGTCATAAACTGATTTTCTCAAAAAATTGTAAAAGACCTAGAAAGAATCCACATGTGAAATGAATAGATGAAATAAAAAAATTTGCTATAGTGATGTGGAGATGATGAATTATGAATCAATGAAATTGAATTAAATTTGAAAAAAAAATTATAGTACAGGAAAGTGATAATGGGTTGGTAACAATGATATATATATATATATAAGAATAAGAAAAATTCAATAAAGAATTATATATGATTATAAAAAGTTAAACAAGAACATATGCATCTAAAAATACATTTATCATTGGCATAATCCCTGACATTCATATATTTGATTTGATGTTTAACTGTCTCTTTGCACTATTCAGGCTAGTTCAGTAGTAGATTTGAAAGTTAGTTTCTGAATTAAAATCTCATCTGTTGCCTCCGCTGTATGAAACATTACATGACCTCCAAACAATTAACCATTTAATTATATATATATATAGTAAGTAACAGTACAGAATCAGGGATAATCATGAGAAAACATCAACATCCCCATTTAACATTAATAATCATCACCGATGAAATGAATAATTAAAGAAAATGAGCATATATAAAAGAAATGAGAGTATGATTATTACCACTGAATAGAACTGTAAGTAATTATGATAATAATTATAAGTTATAAGCTGCATTATCATCAATGCTCTAACCATAGAGGACCATGAGTGTACAGGCCAACTATGAACTCAATTTTCTTTTTAAAAAAAAATAAACTGCAGTGAATGGACTTTGCACCATCTACAGAACTATCTGGATGTCCAATCAGAAGCATAAACCCTTACATATATATAAATCAATCAAAGGACTGTGATTGTAAACAACAAAAAAATACTAACATATAATATTTTAAACCTATTTTAATATTAAATAAATTCACTGGAATAGCTTAAAATAATGATATATACATTTATTAATTAGAAACAATAATAAAAAAATCAAATTAAAGATCTGTTAAGTATTTTACACACACACACATATATATATACATCATTCTGATTTTGATTAAAAATAATAAAAAATATAATATAACATTGTAATTTATAGATATTTCAGTATGTTTACATGACACACATTATATAAGCACACAGACATGTTTGTATAACAATATAAAATTACCATATTCAAATTGTCAATAAATTAATAAAAGCAATTTATTTTAATAAAATACTCATAATGATTGATTTTATCATATATAACTAATCATACAAATGTGTGCACATCCAGTTGTTTGTATCCTAATGATATTTCATTTGTCATTAAATTTATTAAATCCATATATCCATATTATTATATTCTCATACAACATAATTAACTCAACATTGAAAATATACATAAAACAAGTGCACGCATGCATGCGGATTCTAATATAAAATAAAATAGTAGTACAAATTTTAAATATTCTTATAAATGAAAGTTATTAGTACATTATTTTTTAATTGTAAATAACAGTTTTTAAAATAAAGCATTATCTTTAACAATTCAGTTTGAAGGTTCTTTCAAAACTCTTTGGCTTTTGGTTCTTCCTTTATAATATTTAAGGAAGATATCTGAATTTATCTTTCGAATTTCTAAATAAAATCCTTCATAAATGTTAACTGGAAGAAATCATCTGGAGACAAACTGGTCATTATTCTTATTTTTTCCTTATATTTTCTTATTAGATGGATAATTTAGTTTAGTCAAAACTAATTTACTTTTAAAACATATGTATTATATATTTAAATTGAACTGCAATGTTAAGTGTTTAAAATAATGCCATTTTCATTAGATATATTCTACTCACCAGCTAATATCTGTTCATGAATTAGTTCCCTTGTATGCACTTTATATGTACGACAACAGTAACCTTGTCGATATTTTTTTTATAGATAGATAAAACAGTGTATATATAGAATAGAATATGATAACCTCGCAGTTAAACTGGCTTATTTTAATCATGTCGAATGATAAAATTTTTAGGTTAAACATGGTGGTCAGTCAGCTCTATTAAGTCTCTATACAGTCTAGTACGTGCATATGGGCTCTGAACCACAGAAATTCCAGCTTTTAACTTCCGTGTGAATTCAAATTTGACCATCGTGAAACTAGCAGTAGCTGGCTTGCACTCTGTCCTTTATAATTTAATAATGTTGTCCCCTTTTTATTCAAACCCACTTTTTATAATCTATGATGGAATTTGAAAATACAATAACTAATTAAGTTTATTCTTTATCTTAATAAAAAAAACCAATTAATGATTCTTTTCAATTCACATTAATTTCCTTAATACTTCAAACAAAATCATATTGTAGAATTAAAATCAAAGTATGCTATAATAATTTTATGGAAAAAAGTTGTAATTTAATATAAAAAAATCTTAATCAAAATAAGAATAGATAGAATTTTATAATTATCTATTATTTTTCTTAATTTTCAAAATCAGAATTAAATAAAATATTAAATATTTGACCTTTTTAATGCTTAATTTAAAATACAATAATTTATAATAATTTTAAATATCAAATTTATTATTTAAGCATTAATCTATTATTCCAGTGTATATATTTTAAATAAATATCTACAGGAAATTTTGGTAATTATATATATATATATATAAAAGAAAGTTACTGTTAACACTAACTGAAATAATTATACAAATATATAAACCATTATATGTGATGTATGTGATGTGATGTATTATGGCTTCTCCTTAAACGAAGTCAGGAATATCTCGGCAATTATGCCCAGATAAGCCTGTTAGCCACTTTATTTTACATTCCCCACTCTAAATTTACCCATAATCTGTTCTATCCCATTTCCACAACATAATCTTTGTCAACTCTATAACCTTTATAGCTAAATCCCCCTTATCTTTTCCCAAACCCAGCATAAAAACCAATAATTCACTTTCTGTATAATCACTCTTTTCATATTTATTTTTCCACAACTTCATTATAAGTACCCTTTCTGTTTTCAAACATTTACATTCAATTAACAAATGCCTAATATTTTCTATTCCTTCCTTACATAATTTACAAAATAAATCACTCATATTTTTCCATTTACATGTATATTCTTTTGTAGCTAAAGATCCCATTCAAGCCTTAAACAATAAACTACTTTCCTTACTATTATCATATATTAACTCACACCTAATATTCTGTTTATTTCTATATATATTTAAACTCTTTTTATTCTCCATACTATTTCTCCATCTCTTTAACTCCCTAGTCTTTATTAATAAATTTATTCTTTTATCCCATTCCTTACTACTATAACACTCAATAATCCTCTTAACACAATCATCCCATCTTTTGTACAAATATACTGATATGAATTCTTTATCCAAATCTTTTGCATACCGCATTACCTTTCTCACCCATCTTGTTACCTGCCCTTTACTCATAACCCAATTAAATACTATTTTAGCTATTTTTTTATTATCCATAAACCGCAATCTACCAAACATTTTCATTTAACTTTTTGCATCTCTCATATGAAAACTTGACCATCCCATTTCTCCTTGAATTGCCTCCCTTGCTGTCCATACTTCTGCATCCAATGCATGTCTTCCTACTTCCCTTTGAGTTTTTTCTAAATAATCTAATATCTTTTTACTAACATATAATGCATCATTACCATATGTTAACCCTGCTACTGCAACTCCTTTCCATATAATTCTAGCTACATCATATTTATTATATGAAAACACTGTTAATTTCTTTATCAATCCCTTTCTTTTCTTTGCTTCATTTATCAATTTTTTCTCCCATTCATCCAAATAATTTTTCTGATTACTTAAAATAATTCCCAAATAACTATATCTATTCACCACACTTAACTTAATATCTCCTAATAAAAATTCTACATCTTCCCTTTCCCCAGTATTAACCATCATTATATTTGATTTTTCTTCACTAAATTTAATTACAAATATCCAGTAACGCCCTCTGTTTAAAAGTGTATAATGGTTTAGATATTTGTATAATTATTTTAGTTAGTGTTAACAGTAACTTTCTTTTATTTATAGTTTGGGAGGGCTATTTAAAGATTAAAATCTAATGTTTAGTTTGTCTTTAATAACTTTGTAAACTTGTTAGTTTATTAGCAAAATTTAATATCATTTGCTTATTTAAAATTTCATGCTCTGTGTTTGAGCTAGTTTGTATTTCAATATTTAACATTGTTTAGCGTACAACTTCAAATTGGTATCATTTTGAAGTTCGCTATTATTGAGATATAGACTTTTAAACAGAGGGCGTTACTGGATATTTGTAATTATATAATGGTTTATATATTTATATATATGCACAGCCTATGTTTTTGTATGCCATGAGACATTACCATCTCATATTCCTCAACTTAGGGAAACAGAAAAAAGAAACAAAACATTCCTAATAATATTTTACATGATATGTATGTATAATTAAAACAAAGTTCATATTTCAAACTATGTACTCATTACTTTTTCCATAGATTTGCCAGGTATCTGACAGCTAGCAGAATGAATAGTGATGTGCAATCCTGAGATAGATAAAGAATTCAGCTATTAGACAATAAGTACACAATCTAGCATGAACATCAAAAGAGCTACCTCAATTTAAACACTATAAGCTACCTACAACCTTCAATTTAATAAGATTTTTGCAAAGCTTTGCTCCTTTGAATCTTAGAGGTTGGAATCATGGTACAGTCCTGTGTTAACTGTCCATAAAACACTGCAAATATGCTTGTTCCTTTTATAAAACTAGAAGTCAGCAAATATAAACATGAAAGTGGATTGGAGAAGTGCATGAGATAGAATACTCCATAGAGTTGCATGAAAACATTGTATTTCCAAATGAATGGCAAAATTCTCCATCTGTCATTAGTACTGAAAATATAGCTAAACAAACTTCAATAGTCAAAAGCTCATTTCAATCTCCAAAGATTTTGCTTTGCATCTGTTTTACTTCATATATAAACTCTTTCCATACTTAAACATCATTATCATATATATATCTATAAATAATCAGTAAATAAACTAATTTTCATATATTCTCTTGACACATATTTCACAGATTTTTTTTTATACATTATTTTTGCATAAAATACAGACTTTTTTCTTTCTCAGATGTGGTTATATTTGAGATCTAAGTTAAATGATATTTTTATAGTAGTGGCCACCTGTAATTTGATCATCAGCACACCCACAGTCTGATCACCATTTGTAATGGTACTGAATCAGGGATAATCATGGGAAGATAGGAAAACATCATCATCCCCATTTAACATAAATAATCATCACAGATGAAATGAATAAAGAAAGAAAATGAGCTTGTACATAAGAAATAAAAACACGAAAGCAAGAATATCAGCACTGAATCAAACTATAAGTAATTATGACAACAATTATAATTTACAAGCTGCATCATCATCAAAATTCTGACCATTGAGTATCATGATTGTACAGGCCAACTGTAAACTCAATTTAAAAAAAAATGCAGTGAATGAACTTTAAAGGTAATACCTTTGCATCATCCAGAAAACTATCTGAATGCCCATCCACAAGCATAATCCTTCACATATATAAATAAAACAATCATTATTACGTGACTCACTTGGAAAGCAATGACCTAAGGAACTATGATTGAAAAAAGAGAACATACCAACATATAATAGTTTAAATCTATTTTAGTATTAAATAAATTTAATTGGAATCACATAAAGCAATCATATATAAATTTATTGTTTAAAAACAATAACAATAAAATCAAATTAAAGGTCTGTTAAATATGCTACAAATATAGATACAACATTCTGATTTTGATTAAAAATAGTAAAAAATATACTATAACATTGTAATTTACAGATATTTCAATATGTTTACATGACATACCCAATAAGGTCACAGATATGCCTAATATAAAATCAACATATTCAAATTGTCAATAAACTAATAAAATATCAATTCATTTTAATAAGATACACATAATGACTGATTTTAATATATATGGGTAACCATAAAAATGTGTGCACACAGTGATGTTTATATCCTAATGATATTTCATTTGTCAATAATAAATTTATTAAATTTATATATTCTCACAAGACATAATTAATTGAACATTGAAAATATGAATAAAACAAATGCACACATACATGTAAATTCTAATATAAAATAAAATAGGTGGTACAAATTTTAAATATTATCTTCTTACAAATCAAAGCTATTAGTGTATTATTTTTTTAATTGTGAAGCTGAAAATCTGCTCTGCAGATTTGCACTTCACCTAGTGCCAATTATATAGTCACTAGAACTGTTTTGAACCTGAATTATATATATTTAATAGATAATAGTATATATATATATAGAGAGAGATGTATGGATACACAAACATTTAGTTCGTTTTCCCATTCAACTTACACACGTATATGTGCGTATAAAAATTAACATTTGAAAGTTATAAAATTTTATAATTTTATTTCAATAACTTTCTAACCAATTTATATTATATATAAAACAATTTATATTATATATATTTGTAAATCTTATATCTTGCAAGTAGTAATTTATATAAAAACACAATTGTCAATTAATAAACAAACCCCAGTATTTTGAATATTTATTGCTGGTAATTTGTGGAAGATAAGATTTTCATTTAAAAGACAAACTGAGGTATTTTTAAAAATTTATTGCTGTTCAATTTGTGTAAAATAAAAATTGTCATTTGAGAGACAAACTGCAGTAGTTTTGAAAGTTTATTGCTCCTAATTTATGCAGAAATAAAATTGTCATTTAGAAGACAAACCGCAGTATTTGGGAAATTTTATTGCTAGTAATTTGTGTAAGTTTAAGTAATATTTAAGAGTGGAGCAATGCCATTTGCAAAACTTTGTATCATTTTTAAAATACACACAAGGTCATAGATGCCAGAGGTTCTTAATTATTTTATCTGGTCATTTATTGCTCTGATCATTTTCATTTCTGCAGCAGCTGATTCTTTAATGTGTACTTATGTATAAATAGCTAAAATTTTACATTTTTTGTCTGCTTTTTGTTTTGTGCTTCATTCAGAGATATACTTCATGCAAGTTTGCATTGTGCAGCAAAATCATGGAGGGGTAAAGAAATCTTCCACCCCTACCTCTGGGAGGCTTATCTAGCTCACTGTACCTGGTTAGAAACATCTAAACTGAATATGCGAACTGTCCAGAAAATGTGTGCTTGAAACACTCTTCAATCTCTACCAATGCCTGATTCAAACCCAAGCTGGCCCATGATCATGATCCACCAATTACCTACATCATCACATCCTCAAGCCCAAGGTAATATCTATCTTGCCACCAGCTATGAACTCTGAATTAATAAATTGTCTAATTCTAAACTATATTGTACACCGTTTCTTCCTTACTTAATTTTAAAGCTGTTATATAAATGCTGATAATGTCTGCAATTTATTATAATGCTATGTTAAATTTTGTTTAGGTGACTTTTTCCAAGAGGTGTTGGTGAATGATCTAGTTCTACTCACACATAGGGAATAGATTCAGTTCAGATCTAAGTGGCAACATTTTATTCTTAATTCATAAAAAAAATGCTGCACATGAGAACTTTCCCAAAACCCACTGGTGAAAAAAGACTCCTTCTCAACTTGTTAGCTCCTTTTATACTCCAGATCATTTTTGAGAATTCCTGTGAATATTTTCTTTTGTTTTATTATTCTATAATCTTGTACATTTATTTTGTATTTTCCAACTACAAAGTTCTTTTTATATATATAAATTCTTTCTGCCATCTTTAATTAGCTTTAAAGCTTTGATTGTAATCTGAATGCATTTTGACTATCTGGATTAATCAATCTGTATGCATTTTCCAATATCAACATTATTTTGATTAAATTACATAGATAAATAAAAAACAAAAATTAACTTTCATTGTATGTTTTAAAAAAAAAATTATACTACTTAAAAAAAAAATTAAATATTATCTTTTAAATGATCTTTGCATTTTACTCTGAAGTTTTTTTTTCTATAAATATAAAATTTCCAATATATATTTGTACCATATATAAATAAATGGTACAATATATATAAAATAGCTTTGTTCTCCAACTTCAAACATATATGATTAATATTTCATCTCCTTGCCACCCCCCTACTTAAGTAGTTGATAGTGAAGAATCATTTATAAGGTTAGTCATTCATACAGAATAATAACAAGTGTAACAATTGTTAATCAACAGTAAATAAACAAATAATTCTGTCCTTTAAAAAGTGTCTGCAGTTTAATATGGAAAAGTATATATAAACTTATACCTTCCAAATCACATGATGGAAGCTAACCTAAATTTTATTTACATAATAAAAAATAATAACTTTAGCTAACCTAGCAACTTTCCCCCTTCCTATACAATGCTACTTTAAATAACATTTGTCTAAATCGCATGTTATTAAATTAGTAATAATTGAAAGGTTTCTAGTCTTTCACATGTGCCTACATTATCTCTCAGTCAGCCAATCAGATTTTAAACAGCAGTCTTAAGAATGATCAGGCGTTGACACATGACAGAGATTTTGATAAGAAAAGGATGATACCAACCTTTCAATTATTGCTACTTTAAACATATTGGACTATTCCTAAACCTGACACAATAAAGATTTCCAAGATGGAAAAAGAAAAATATAATGAAGGTTTACAAACACATATTTAAAAAAACAACAACAAACAAAAGAAATTTCTAACACAAAAATTTTAAAAATCATATTTTCCTTTATTATGCTATGATGAATCCTTCTTTGACACATGACTCCTTCAGTAATGTGTTTGAAGTGATGTATAGCTGCTTCCTTTATGAATCCATTTAGACATATTCAGTGAGATGTTTGATGTTTCTACAGACATTGAGCATATCAGCAAGTTAAGTACACATGCTTCACTGGCTGGGAAAATAGTGCTTTGATCCTATGACAACTTAATTTAGCAAGATGCATTATTTGATATTTTATATATATAATAAATAAAAAATAATTTCCTTCAACTTGTTGTTGAGATTTGATGAATAAAATAAAAAACTTTCTAAAAATTATCTCTTAACATATGAACAATGTATAATTCTTTTTTTTTTAATAACACCATTTTTTATTTTTTTTTATTACCAATCGAAAATAAATCAATTTGATTCTTCCTGGATTGCTGGAGATAAATAACATTTTCTGTTTCAGAGTTTAACTATAAGTTTATTTTAAATTTTACAGATTGAAAACTATATAATTCAGCTTAGGTTTTCGAATGAATCATCCATCTTTTTGCATTTGACTTTGTTATTTTAATAGAGCATAGTTATCACATCCTTCGATGAAATAACGGAAGAGAATAAAAAAGAATGGGTCTCTTTTTATACTACAATTTATTTCCATTGTCTATCATAAAATTTCTTTAATTTTCTCTTCTAAATTCAGTGTATATCAATTGTTACATACATTGCCTGGTTGTACATATAACTAAGATTATATAATCAGATTTTATAGTAAAATTACACAGTAAAACTTCTTTCATTTACTTCTTTTACTATTTCTCTTTAAACCCTTGATTATTTACATATTGATTTGACATTGGGTCATTGCTATATTTGCCAAATTACAGTCATAAGTGATGATGTTAAAATATTGGTAAAATCTCATTGTTGATTTAAGTTTACATATGTATATACAAGATTTGAACAAACATTTTTTTATAGTTAATATACTTTATTGTAATATTATCTGAAGTTTAAATAAACGAACTCTTGTAATGTGTGCATATACATGCATGGGTATATCATAGGGTATTTAGCAATGTATATTTAAGCATTTATTGCCTAGCCTATATTCAAATGGTTTTATTGTGTTGGTGTGGACATTTGCAGGCTAATCTGGATAGTATTATAGTCATCCTTACAATATATAATATTGAACAGGTAATCTGCAGGGATTACCCTTGAATATAAGTAATAATTGTAACTTTCATATATAAGATGGGTTATATTTCTCAATAACCTCCATAAAATCAACACTAGTGATTTAAAAAAAGTTTATCAGTCAGAAGTAATTTGCTTTAAATAAAAAAAACATGCAATTTCAGCCTTTATTAGGATGCCAATCTTTTCATAGATAAAAAAAATGCTGAAGAATTCTTAAAAAAAGAAATTAAAATAAAGAAGGGGTCACACATTGTATTTTTAATACTGAACTGGAAGATTAAAGAAGATCAGTGGATTATAATTCTTATTTATTGATACAATCACAGAAAACGTATTACTGATTAATTTAACTTTTTCATTGTAGAAACTCTGGTTAGATAAATGAGTTAAAACTCTAAAACTTTTGATTGGTCAATTAGAGAATCAGCAATAAAAATATATTTATCTTTTAATAATATATTTGTTTTAGTTTCGTTTGTAAAAAGTATTGTTAAAACAGGCAAAACTCACTATATGTATTGCCACACATAGTAAGCTAGACACCAAAATATATGGGTATTGAACTGGGTTCAGACCCATATGACTATATAAGCTGATGGGCTTGGTTTGAAAACATTAAGATGTTTTCAGTTTAAGACTCATAGTTTTGTAGTTAAATGGAGATAAAAGGTGGTTGCTGGAAGGTTGCATTAGATCCTAAGATCTAAGTGCAGTGCTCTCAGATCCAAGGTTCCTCACTGACAAAAGCCACAAGCCAGAAACTAGTCTGGGTATATTGGATGAGTAGGCACTAGATGGGGATTTTATGCACAAGCCTTCTGGCATCCATTGATTACTCTAGCTTGGTAGGTGTGGCAGTACATATAGTGAGTTTTGCCTGTTTTAACAACAGTTATACACAAGCATGTGATGTTTATTGGTTGTAAAAAGTATATTAATAATTTGTCAGATTATAAAAGTGAACAAAAGTTTTTTCAAAAATAAATTTATAATTCTAAAAATATTCGATAGAGAAAGACTTAAAAAGAAAGTTCGTAACAAATTAGGAAGTGTTGAGGACATCATTGATTTCTTTCTCAATTTTACATTGTGTAAAAGTAAATAATTTTTACTAAAATCTTAACTATTTTTCTAAAATAATTTTATTTTCAGCATATTTTATCTAAATAATTTATAATATGTCAAAAAATATTTTTAAAATGATCTAAAACTTTCATTTTCATTTTCAAAATCAAAACAAAGAAGTTGGAGTGATGAAAATTATTGACAAGCAGTTCCTTTTGACTACTATGAATAACAACCAATCAGTGCCTAGAAAAGATGACCTTTTTCCATTGTTAAAACTTAAATTTGAATATTATTGATCTTTTACTTGTAAAATAATTCTAGAGAGGGCAGCATCTTATGATGCTTTTTTTAAGTTTTTAAATGACCGTAAATGCACTACTTTAATGTCAAAACTGACAGTTTTTGAGCTACTGGAAGCTGTGTTCATCTATGACCAAGAACTTCTATCAAAGTGTTAAAGTATACCAGCCCACCATAATTGTATTATAATCTTCTGAAAACTACCCGAGCTTGGCTTTAATGCTATCACCATGAATTAATTACAATGTCTATGAAGAATGTGTGCCCCTATCACTTTTTGAAACAGAACATTTAAATGGAACAAATTGAAAGAAAAAACCATGCAAGTTTTTGTCCAATGCTGATCAGTAATAGAAATTATAAAATATACACCACAGTAAGACTGTTCTTTTTGAAACTTTAACAAAAAAAAAATAGAAAAGGCTTTAATAAGTCAGTTTAATCCATTTACTGCATTTTAATTTATTTCTTTTAATAGTTATTAAGTTTCTTTTTTATCTGATTATTCATTGTATGAATTTAAAATAATTTTTAATTTTGTGTTAGTGTGAGTGAGTTAATTGTCTTGTAGATATATGGTTATTAGTTTATAAAATTCAAGTTGTCAGTGCCATTTTATATTGCAGCTTTTATTTCAAATGATCACATAGCACTTATCATTTCTTAGTTTATAAAAGAAACATTTTTGTACTAGTAATCTGCAAGGATTACCTTTATATGTAACTAATCAGTGTAACTGTCATAGAGTCATACATAAAGTAGATAAGAATGAAGATGATTGCCCCTGAAAATGGGTTATATTTCTCAATCTCCTCCACAAAATCAATACTAATGATTTTGAATAGGTTTATCATTTAGAAGTAATTTCATTTAAATAAAAAGGCATTCATTTTTGGCCTTTACTAAAACATCAATCTTTTTATTTGAAAAAAGATAATTAAAAAAAATGCTGAATGAACTAATTTCAAATCCTGTAACCCTCAATTCCCAATAACATTCAGCATTTTTTGGTGGTCAAACATTCTCTCTAATTTAACTTTTGTATAATCACGGAAATGATAAGATGCTAGTGGGAACATTTGTAATAAAAGTTGTGATATAAAATGGCACTAACAACTTGTATTTTATAAATTAATAACCATCTATTTATAAGATACAATTAACTCTTCCTCACACACACAATTAAAAATAATAACTTTTAATAAATTCATTGTTAAATTCATACAATGAATTATCAGATACAAAAATAATTTAAATAAAAGAAACTTAATAATTAATATAAAAGAAATGAGTTAAAATGCAGTAAATGGATTATACTCATTACTGAGGCTTTTTCTATTTTCTTTTTGTTAAAGTTTCAAAATGAACAGACTTATGATGGTATTATAACCATCACTACTAATTTGTATGGGATAAAAATTTGTGATGTTTTTTCTTCCAATGTTTTCCACTTAAATGTTCTGTTTTCAAAAATGATAGGGGAATACATTATTCATGGGCATTGTAATAATCCATGATTGTATCATTAAAGTTGAGCTCAGGTAGTTTTCAGAAGATTTTCACATACTTATGGTGGGCTGGTACATTTTATATTAATCAACAATCCTTTTCTGTCAATGTATCAACAAATTAGCAAAGATGATTTATATTTAACAACTCATAGCAATATATTTTTAGACTCAGTTATAGTCTGCTCTTTTCAATAATTAGAATCACACTGATTTGTTAAAATCTACCAGTACAGTGCTAAAGAAAGAATATTGTTTATTCTTTCTTTTAATCTCTTTTTAAAGAATTATTTTACATTTTTTAAAATTAAAAGTACACAATAGATTAGCAAAAAAATTACATAATAAATTGGAGACTTTTTTTCCTTATCTCTTAATTACTATTACACATCAGAGTTGGAAATCTTTTGTTAGTTATCTACAAATCTAATCAAATTAACTTTAAAAAAAATATTTCAAGATCTTTCACTTGAATTTAAACACTTTTACATAGATTAAGTTCCTTTATTAAAATTTATTTTAATAAATGTTATATTTTATTTATATCTTTATTTATTTAAATAATTCAATTAAGATGCTTTTATATATCTCACACATGCACATTAAAAGAAATACTATTAAATTTAAAAGAATTTTAAAGAATTTTTATAATTCAATGCATGCTTGCTATATCAACAATATATGCTTTCTGATTATCTTTTCAGGCTTCTATTTCCAGCACTACAATATATATATATATATATATATATATTGTATATATATATGCTTCTATTTCCAGCACTACAATATATATATATATAATAAAAAGTCAGATGTCACATGACTTATATATAGCTTGCATTTACAAATATGTAAAATTAAGAGCATGCTAATGAGCTTTAAACAAACTTTTTTTTATTATAAATGCTGCTACAAGAGAAGGCATTCAAATCATCTTTAACTTAGATTGTCCTCATTTCCAGACCAGTTTCAACTTATGGGTCTCTTTAGTGAGGAGTTGGGGCACTAGATTCAAAAAACCAATTCAAGCTAAGCATTTATCTAAAAGTTAATTGTCAAGAAGAAGATTTGAAACTTTTAGACATCTGCATATCTTTAAAGTCAGCTCTCCAATTGAAAAAATCATATGGGCCTGAATTTAATTTAGATACTCTGCATATTAGTAGGCTTGGCTATTTTAATTTAGCCAAATCCCCAACAGCAAAATAATAGTAATAATAAAAAGTCAGATGTCACATGACTTATATATAACTTGCATTTACTAATATGTAAAATTAAGAGCATGCTAATGAGCTCTAAACAAGCTTTTTATTTATTTATGTATTTATTTTTTATGAGAAATGCTACTACAAGAGAAGGCATTCAAGTCATCTTTATCTTAGAGTGTCACCATCCCCAGACTGGTTTCGACCTATGGGTCTCTTCAGTGAAGAGTGGGGACACTAGATTCAAAAAACCAACTCAAGCTAAGCATTTATCTAAAAGTGAAACAGTAAGATTCATATTCGAATCTTAAGTTTCACCTTTTTCTGTCGTCTCTCACTGACCGGTCTATCCCGCCCAAATTTAAACCTTTTGGTATCGAGTTGTGCGTGTAGCAATATTAAAAATGTATAAATATATGTAGAATTCAGCATAAACATGCACACATTTCGATCTCAAATTAAAGGCAATAAATGGGGATAAAATAATATAATTTAGATTTCTTTTAATTATATAATTTTGTATAATTTTAATCATTTATTTTGGATTATAAAGTTCGTATTTATTGCTTTGTTTAAATTTCGTTTAATAATAATTCTAAAAACATCTGATGTAATATTTAATTAAAAGTTAAAATAATCTTATGTTCCCTTTTTGTCTTTGGAATTTAAAAGCATCGGTCAGTGATAGATAATAGATTAATTAAAGAAAAATTCCCCAAAATGTAATTTGTAAATGTAAAATGTAAACAATAGAACAGCAGCTTTCTTTATAATTAAAACCAACAAAATGCATTGATTATCCTCAGGGCAGATTAAGTAGAACCTAAAAATACATTAACAAAAATGTGAAAGATCAAGATAAGAAAAGAGGCCATCTTAGACTTGCTGGAGACATTCACTTAAACTTTAGCTTTGCTCTCGATCACTGAGAGTCTCCAAAATATAAAAATAAATTGTTCCTGCCAAGGTATGACTGAGTAAAAGCATCCTAGATTATTCTCCATCGGAAGATGGCCTATCGGATGCCAAACTTTCCATTGCCCATCATAAATTCACCATGAAGATCTGCTGCCTGAAATAAATGGGAAAGCTGCTGCTGCTGTTAAAGTAAATGAAACATCTAAATACAAAAAAGAATTGCCACTCATGAACTATTTGCTACTAAACCAATGGACTCGGAAAACTTCTTATAAAACAGGTACCTGTCTGTGTTCAAACTCTAGAGTACTCTAATAACATGCTATAGCTCTTCTTCATATTACTTATCTAAATTATAAAATGTAAAAACTATCATTTGTATAACTAAAATTGAATAATTAATTTAATGTGTAAATTTCTCTAATAATCTAGCTTACCTCACTCTATCTTTCTTGGGTGCGTATTTCTCAAATCTACATTTTATCCATATTTATTATTTAATTATTGCATGCTCATAATTGTCTCAATTTTCAAAGTTTAAATCTATGATCGCTTGAAACAATGAATGCGTGTCAAATTTTCATTAATATTTACTTTCCTAAATAACTTAACTTTCATATAAATCAACACGCATTCAGTGCATCATTTATTGTAATGCAGGGTCTACTACTTCGCAAATAGCTGGCATATTAGTCGTAATAACTCCCAGTTTATATATTGTAACGTAAACCCCCTCTTTCTACTCGCGAGATATCTACGGTTACCAAGAGATTACGGCTTCGAAACTAACATGACACAGCGTAAGGTTTTATTTTTTTTCTTACATCGACAGTTGTTTATAATCCACATAAGAGGGCGCCAGATACGATTATTTAAGTGTTTCAACTACTCGCATCACCTTACATTATGTCAAAACGATTCCGAAGTCAAATCCCGCCCGCTAACTCGATACTCTCAGCATGGACCAATCCGATGACTCAGGGTCGCTACACGATTGTCCCTAACAAGACTCCTCCCGGAGAAGACGCATTGACCGCTAATTAAAATCAGCATGTTTCTTTACTAAGTCTATCACGGCAGGAAGGCCGTTTATTGGTCAACGCTGACCTATCAATCTGTTCGTTTACGCCCGAACACAAGGCTTATAAATCATCCCCCCGCTTTATTGCTTACAACATAAGTTATTGACATTTATTTTCATAGACCCGCCCTCTCTTAAGACTATCTTAACTAGATTACATACTAAAGAAAACATCGTGACTTACGGCGCGATGTTGATACATAAAACAATATAAAACAAATATTAATCTAAATGACGAATCTATCTAATAATTTAAACAATAACTATGATAACAAGTATAAATTAAGAATTTGAATCGTGTGAAATGATCTGATAAATGCTCGAATTGATTATATAATGAACAAGTTTATTAAGATATTAATTTTGTTAAGTTAACCTTTTGTAGTCACACACACACATAAACACGCTCTCAGAGAAACATAATTAATAAATACAAGTATGCATTGCGAAATAAAGTTCATTTCATGGATTAAATAATTCTCTATCCTGACTTTCATTTAAGTTTAAAGTTCATGTGAATAAAGTTCTGTTATACGATAAATTATCAGACGAGGAAAGTTCAAGTTTGATTTGTACAAATTAGGTAGGTTATTTACGAGATTGCCTGTAAGAGTTCTAGATTGAGTGAGTGATTTAATATAAACATATTTACCTAGGTTTTATCTTGGTTGCGGCGATTATCGGTTGATCCTGGTAAACGTGGGAATTTTGCGGAACATATTATCAGCTGGAGCATTCACGAAACACGATGTTATCGGAGTTGCATAGTCCTGGAGATTTTGGTAGCGGAGCGCCGATCAGTCACTGAGAGGTTTCTTAGCCCCTCATGACGATCGACGCTCTTGGTATTAATTTCGGAATAGTCATCTTTAATGCCGAGGAATTCGTTGAGTTACTTCAGACCAATTCAGTGGTACGCCAGTGGCATAAGCGTCGGATGATGAGCAGGTGATAATAACAACAGTGATGATCGCGTAATAATATCACTATATCAATAAGACAGGGATATCTATGTAGAATAGCATCTAGAATCCTGTTCTATCTTTTCCTTCCCTTTCTTTTTTAATAGGTTTTGAGGTGTATTTAAAAGGTTTGGTCCATATCTTGGGATCCAATCTACCCCCAGAGTTCCCTGTTTCTCAAGTTGTCGTTAAGGTCCGCGTTAGCATTACTCACTCTCTTTTTTGCTACAGGCAATCTTTATTTTGAGGCAATCTCGTTTTGCAATCAATCTTATTCTTTCACATTTTTAATGCATGCGTGTGTGTGTGTTTTTATTAGAACAATACATGCTATTTTAAAATTAGAAGTCGAGCATTTATCATTTCATTAGATCTTTTCTATTACTCTTATTTTAAATGATTTTCTAAAATAATCCCCTGTTAAAATCCCATGGCGTTTTTTTTTGAAGGACAATTATACATTTTAATTAAGAAAGCGAATTTGATTTCTAACGGCAAATTATATTTATCAGGTTAAAGAAACAAATTATATTTAAAAGTGAATTATATTTATCATTTTAAGATAACAATTATATATTTATTATTTATCAAATTGACTTATATTTATTATTTAAGAAATAAACTACATTTATTATTTACCAGCTTTAATCATTTACTTTATACGTTTACGATCTGTATTTTTATGGGTGTGTTTTACAGCGGTATTTTATACATATATTTTATACGATGAAGGAAACTATTCTAAATTACGATAATGAGGTTATGCGTTTTTAGGTTGCTTGTTGGTGTGTGTATTTCTTGATGCTTTCTGGATTTAATATTGATGTAACGCTGTCTCGTTACAATATGTTTTGTATTTATTAAATCTTAATGAATAATTCTAGAAAATTACATTTCTTTGAGAGTCGCCAACGTTCTTTAGTAAATGTTGATAATGTAGGGCCGAGCTAGAAATCTATTTAAATCTCATCATAATCGTTTATACATTATACATGTGTTATGTTTTAGAGATGCAATGACCCATTCCACCATGAAATTCCCGGATTCTTCAGGGTTGAAATTAACCCCAGTCCTACACAAGCGGACATAATGGGTGCTCCCGTAGGACTTGACGACATCACGCAGCCAGCCGGCAACTGCAACACGGACCGCTTGTCCCTGGTTATGCTTATGTGACACCTTACTTCATCAGGTTGATGGCAGAGACCAGCCTGACATTCTTATAAACTCATTCATGGCATTGCAGTTTCGATATACTACCATTCCATATCGCCTTTCTAAAGCGTACCACATGTTTCTTTACTTAATTTTATTATTCTATATATCACTCCACCTCTGCATTATCTTCATAATTCACTCTCAAATAAATGTTTGCCCTTAGTCATAAACTAAATATTTTAATTAAATAAATATATGTCCACCGCTACTCTTAAATCTTACTTTAGACTCTTGCATTGCAAAGGTATAAATCCCTCCAGGCATGCATTAGAAATACTTACTCGAGAATTTTTAGCTAGATTATGCCTTCAAATAAGTGAATTCCTTTTGTAAACAAATAAATAAATGTATTCTTTAAAATATAATCATGTTGCAAATCTCGCTACTGAAGCTT
Source organism: Epiperipatus broadwayi (assembly GCA_028023455.1). NCBI lineage: Eukaryota > Metazoa > Onychophora > Udeonychophora > Euonychophora > Peripatidae > Epiperipatus > Epiperipatus broadwayi. Next base: position 3,762,587 of record JAQFVV010000033.1, read on the forward strand.
TTAATCCATAAAATATTATTAGTAAATGATCTTATTAAAATGTGTTAATAAATAATTTTAAACTATATGTCTGCAGTTACATTTTATTTATTTGATACCCATTCTATATAATATTTCCTCGATTATGTAAATATGAATGTTTAATTAATATTAGTTTGATTATTGGCTAACTCGAAAATAAAATCATGAATCTCTTGTGTATCCCTGACCACCATGCCTAAAGAAATATTTACTAATGTCGCATCAGATGCATTCTTTCATGGATTGTATTGTGGAACCGATAAACTATGTTCAAACTTAGTACCACGGGTGGCTTCGCTACCTTGATGATGCTGCTGTTCTGTGTGGTGGTCGAATTCTGCACTATGTTTACGAGACACATGTTTTCTGACTGTTACAAAAGTTGCTTAGCTTGAGTTGGTTTTTTGAATCTAGTGTCCCAACTCCTCACTGAAGAGACCCATAGGTGCTTAGCTTGAATTGGTTTTTTGAATCTAATGTCCCAACTCCTCATGAAGAGACCCACAGGTTGAAACTGATCTGGGGATGGGGACAATCTAAGATAAAGATGATTTGAATGCCTTCTCTTGTAGTAGCATTTATCATAAAAAAATAAATAAAAAGCTTGTTTAGAGCCCATTAGCATGCTCTTAATTATATATATTGTACCGGTCAGTTCTATTTGTTTTGTTCACATAGCATGACACTAGTTCATTAATGACCTAGAAAATTTAATTTATGGTGATCAAAAGTTAATGATGATGAATGACACCAGCTAAACCCACGGAGAGAAAGAGATCTTTAACCTTGTTCAGACAATTGAGAAAAGAACACAAAGCCAAACATCAGCCAAAATAATTCTAAATAATTTTATAATTTATTAATCCTTTCATAGAAGTCTCTGGTCATAGATGTCATGGCTTCCAGCCACTTGAAAACCGTCACTTTTTATATCTGAAACGGAAATCTCCAATCCCTTTCCGTTTCACCATCAACCTAATGACCTACTCGTCTGAACTAGTTTCGAACCTATTTTTAATGTAAAAATGTAATATATAAGTCGAGCGGGAAAACTTTGCTACAATGGCCGCTTGAATGGCATCATCCATTTACATACGAAAATACGCTATAATTAGACAGGTTTGATAAAATTATAGCGGAGAAATGCTCATAATTTATTATAAAATGTTTTATTAATTTTCAGTCAATTCTTAATTATATTCGCTATTATATTCGTATGTGGATGGATAAGTTAAACATTGGAATGATATATATATATTTAAGTTTAAATAAAGATAATGTAAATGTTTTCTTTAATTTATTTAACGGTTTTCTGATTTAATGTTTTACATATATAGTGGAAACAAGTATTTTCTTTAAATTTGCTTTTTTTTTAATAAACAAATATGTTAAAAGTTATTTAGTTTCAGTAAAATAAAAATCATCCATTTGTAATTAAAAATGAGAATTTTGTGTAAACAAGAGATCAATTAGTGACTGCACCCCGGGTAAAAAGTAAAATCTGTTTTCTGATTGATTTTTGTTTGCAACAAAAGACTTTTTCATTAAATCAGAATACCGTTCCTTCTGCTAAGTAATAACACCTGAAAAGGAATTTAATTAGTGAAAATGAATCAAATTATATAGTTTATATATTTTGATACATTTTTTTAAGGAAATTAAATATAACACCTCGGAGATTTTATCAGTTGTTGTAGAAATTGAATTATATTATTTTGCTTTAATTAAAAGTCAATTGGTCCCGAGGCTTACGAAATTCCAGAAAGGTGTTAAAGTTTAGTAGAAGGATATAAATAGGCCTTATTTTAAGCGGGAAGGGAGAATCCATCTTGCTTTTGAAGAGAGTTAACATCAGAAGTCAAAATTGTTAATTTTACCATGTCTGGCTAAAGTCAGGCAAGAATTGCTGCAATTCCCATGATGGAACGCCTAGTTCAATCCATCAAATGCCAAAGGAACAACCAAGCTTACACCAACTAAATTTGAAGATGCCATAAGCCGTAAAAATAATTTATTTGCCTTCATTCCGATTTCAATCCAGCTAAACAAACAATATTTTAAAAATCATCTCCCAACTAAATTGAAGATGCCATAAGCCGCCCAAGAATTCACCTTCATTCCAGTTCGAATATCTCCAGCCCATCTACAGGGAACTGTTTTAATATTTAAAATCGCAGAGCTCTGTAAATTTCAAAAACAGTCATTGTTTCTTCAAAACAGGTTAGCTAACCATATCATTGAACTTTCTCGCTAAATTGTTTCTGAAATAATATTTAAATGAAATACTTTTTGCTAATTTTTCCTTAATTCAATAGTGTAAACTGTCTAAATTGTTTCCTAAAATAATATTTTAATTCTAGAAAATGTAATACTTTTGCAAATTTTTCTTTATTAATTAATATTTTGCTATATAATTTAATCACTGCAATTATATTTTGCTTTTCTTTTGCTTATTTTATTTATTATTAGTTATGCCTATGTTTCGAAACGGCGTGCATTTAATTATAGAATATGTTTTTAAACATATAAATTTAAATTATTTATATAGCGTCATTTCGTGCGCTGTTTCGAAACCCAAATTCATATTTTTTCACTTAATAAATTAATTAATATAAATATAAAATGTGGCTTTTCAACCTTTATTTATTATGTTACTAAAGATTAAACTAGCCTGGAGTGTAATTATAAGTATATTTTTTTAGTTAAGTATTCGTAAGTCCCTTATTAAATATACTTTTCCACCTTTTAAGAGTTTATTAGTTATAGATAACTAAAGAGATTGAACGGGATAAAGTAAAGTTTGTATATACATTCCTGTCAGTAGCATATTGTATTTCTCATGCTACAGAAGAGTTGGCTCTTTTGATCAAGCTGATAAACTTGTGTTCATTTAATATATGATATTTCATTTATAATATCCTTCGGCTTGGCGGATGTGGAATTTATTTATTTATATTTTCTCGTTGTGCTGTTTTATATATAAGATGGAGCCACGGCGTTGCTAGCACATCTTCTCTTATGGGTAGTGCAGTAGCGAAGTCTGAGCTACGGGCCAGATTAGCACGTAAGTCCCCCACCTCTGAACCAAATAAAGGTTCCCCATTAGCAGCATGACGACCGGTTATTGGGTAAACTGTTGTTTGTCACAAAAACCCTAAAACTATTCTTCCATCCGCAGAGCCACTTTATTATTATATTTTACTTGTGCCTAGCGTGTTAGTAAAATCGTTATAGCCAACTCTCCCTCCCTAATATGCAGTCTTCGGCGTTGATCCGAAGCAATCTTGAAAACCCGTTCGATCTAAAGCTATCTGGGACGCTTTAAAAGCCCATAGTTAAAATAAATTTATTATAATTAAGACTTATTATTAAGCTTCACTCCAGACTTGGTTTGATTTCACGTACAATAGCCACACGAACTGATGATGAAAGGGCATAACTGGTAAAAGTTAATGTAGTGATTAGTTATATAGTAGGTTATTTGTTTCCATTAAATAATATTGGAGCAATTAAATAATAGCCAACATATCAATTATTGGCCTAGAGTAATGTTATTTTATAAATGAAATGCCTGTGTGCATTTTCCAACAACAATTGTCAATAAATATATTTTAATTCATCATATATCAGTTTCTGTCTCATTATTGAATCAATCCAATTCACTAATTGCCCATAAGTATTCATTAGTAAAGCCCCTATTATTTAAATATGTTAGATTTTATCTGTGGAATGTCTAGTATTTAAGTTGTTTATATATATGTTTAAGTCCATGAGTCTTATTGTTTTCTCCGATTTGCTAGTGGGCCGGATGAAGAATTAAATCTCGTGTGCTACCATTGTTATGTTATCCATTGGGTGTTAGATCTGGGGCTTGGAGAGTGGGTTCGAATCCAGGCTGGTCCCTGACCAAAATCTCGGGCTCGACTGGGTTTGAAGTACATTTTGTGAGTTCCAGCTCGTGTTAGATGGATAAGCATGTTTTGACTGGCACATATCACCATAGTGAATTTATGGTCGTTTTTAAGCTTTAAAAAGTACCACAAGATGCTGCTCTCTCTAGAATTATTTTACAAGTAAATAATCAATAATATTCAAATTTAAGTTTTAACAATGGAAAAAGGTGGTCTTTCCTAGGCACTGATTGGTTGTTGCTCATATTAGTCAAAAGAGATTGCTTGTCAATAATTTTCACTGCTCCAAATTCTTTGTTTTGATTTTGAAAATGAAAGTTTTAGAGCATTTTAAAAGTATTTTTTGACATATTATAAATTATTTAGATAAAATCTGCTGAAAATAAAATTATTTTAGAAAAATAGTTTAAGATTTTAGTAAAAATTATTTACTTTTACTCAATGGAAAATTGAGAAAGAAATCAATGATGTCTGCAACACTTTCTAATATGTTACAAACGGTACTTACGGATAATTTGCCTGATGACGTATTTGACCCACCGGTTTCCCTTCCAGTAGGCATCAATGATCTTTGTATGACAACGTTGTCCTGGCAACGAAGTGACTGGCATGATTAATCCATCAGAGAGTCAATTTTTTTTTTTTTTAACCGCGAGATTTAAAATTCGGAGAGAGATTTGGGAAATTTTTTGATTTTTCTGTCTATTGTGATTTTGCTATCCACTTGATCACAGTGATTTTTTTCAGCTCTTCCATTGCGTTTTTGATATTTTACTTTGTGATATGGCTGAAGCTCCAAGAACCTTGTTTAGTTTACTGAGTACGGAGGAAGAAGCGATCATCTTCTTACAAGACCGCGGTCTTCTCCCCAAAAGGAAATTATGTCAAAATGGGCATGAAATGAAAAAGTATATTCACAATTCCAAGAAACAATGGCGATGTAACTTGAAGGATTGCCTGTCAGAAATTGCAATTAGAAAAGGCACGTGGTTTGTCGGCTCCAAAATGACTTTCGTGACCGCTATACGTTTCATCTATAGTTGGTCCAAAGAATTAACATCGATAACATTTTGTGCGGAGGAATTGAATATTTCGGACAAAACTGTTATCGATTGGAACAACTACCTCCGGGAAGTTTGTACCTGGAGATTGTTAAGAAATGAAAGGCGGAAAATCGGAGGTCCCAACACAATCGTTGAGATTGATGAAAGCCTCTTCACAAAACGGAAGAACAATGCCGGAAGAGTCCTACCACAGCAATGGCTATTTGGTGGCGTGTGCAGAGAGACTGAGGAATGCTTTATTGTAGCCATTCGAGATAGAAGTGCGTCTACTCTCATGCAAGAAATTTTGCAAAATGTACACGAAGGCTCGACTATCTACAGCGATTGCTGGAAGGGATACAAGAGCGAAGAGTTAGCTGAGGCTGGATACGAACACCATCGTGTTAATCACACATACAACTTCGTAGACCCCACAACTGGCGTACATACACAGAATGTTGAAAGGTTGTGGGGTTTGGTCAAATGGCGTAATAAAAAACACAGAGGGACAGCACGTCAGCACCTGGACTCATATTTGAGCGAGTTTATGTGGAGGCAGTCGTACAAAGCTGATCCTTTCGCTGCAATTTTAGAACATATATCCCAATTCAGTCCTCCACAGTGAACGCTATTTGTAAGTAATTTTAATTTTTTTTATAATAATTATAATTTTAGAATTAATTATATTATTGAATATAGACAATAAGTAATCCAAATGCATGTAAAAGTAACGTCACCATTAATGCCATATTCGCATTAAATCTTTATTTTAAATGTACAAACAATTTTTGTTAATATTTCTTCAATTATCAAACTTCCACTTAATTATGTTTCATTTGTAAATAATTTTCAATAATTTTTTTAATAAAATTACCAATATACAGTCCGTTTTTAAAATTACCAAATGCTTGTAGAAAGTACGGCCTCTTACACCACATTTTATACAAGATGGCCATTAATGGTAGATTCGCATTAACTTTTTTTTTTTAAAATTTACAAAAAAAATTTTTTTTTATATTTCTTCAATTATCAAACTTCCACTTAATTACATTTAATTTGTAAATAATTTTTGTATTTTTGGGTTAATATTTCTACAAATATCAAATTATTTTTCGTAAATTCATTGGCTATACAGTACGCTTTTAAAATTAGCCAATGTGATCGCCATTAATGGCACATTTTCAATAATTTTTTGTTTTTATATTTTGTATTGACCTTATTTTGTATTTCATGCACGTAAATTTTCACTAATTTGTTGGGGTTTTTTTTGTGTTAATATTTCTACAAATATCAAATTATTTTTCGTAAATTCATTGGCTATACAGTACGCTTTTAAAATTAGCCAATGTGATCGCCATTAATGGCACATTTTCAATAATTTTTTGTTTTTATATTTTGTATTGACCTTATTTTGTATTTCATGCACGTAAATTTTCACTAATTTGTTGGGGTTTTTTTTGTATTTTTGGGTTAATATTTCTACAAATATCAAATTATTTTTCGTAAATTCATTGGCTATACAGTACGCTTTTAAAATTAGCCAATGTGATCGCCATTAATGGCACATTTTCAATAATTTTTTGTTTTTATATTTTGTATTGACCTTATTTTGTATTTCATGCATGTAAATTTTCACTAATTTGTTGGGTTTTTTTTTGTATTTTTGGGTTAATATTTCTACAAATATCAAATTATTTTTCGTAAATTCATTGGCTATACAGTACGCTTTTAAAATTAGCCAATGTGATCGCCATTAATGGCACATTTTCAATAATTTTTTGTTTTTATATTTTGTATTGACCTTATTTTGTATTTCATGCACGTAAATTTTCACTAATTTGTTGGGTTTTTTTTTGTATTTTTGGGTTAATATTTCTACAAATATCAAATTATTTTTCGTAAATTCATTGGCTATACAGTACGCTTTTAAAATTAGCCAATGTGATCGCCATTAATGGCACATTTTCAATAATTTTTTGTTTTTATATTTTGTATTGACCTTATTTTGTATTTCATGCACGTAAATTTTCACTAATTTGTTGGGTTTTTTTTGTATTTTTGGGTTAATATTTCTACAAATATCAAATTATTTTTCGTAAATTCATTGGCTATACAGTACGCTTTTAAAATTAGCCAATGTGATCGCCATTAATGGCACATTTTCAATAATTTTTTGTTTTTATATTTTGTATTGACCTTATTTTGTATTTCATGCACGTAAATTTTCACTAATTTGTTGGGTTTTTTTTGTATTTTTGGGTTAATATTTCTACAAATATCTATATTTTGTATTTTATATCTTGTACTACAAGCTTCGCTTGTCAAAAAACACAAAGGGCCCCCCCAACAACTACAGCGCTACGCGCTGTTATAATTGGCCACATTTTAAAGATTTTTGAATAGTTTTCATGCATGTACATTTTAAATAAATTTTGTATTGACCTTATTAAATTTTCACTAATTTTTTTTTTTTGTATTTTTTTTTCAGGACCAAGAAACATGCTGGTGTTCAGTCGGTGTGTATCACGTGACATTCCTTTTGTTTTACGTTAAAATTTTTATATTTTTGCCATTTTACTTTGTATTTTATCACATGATAACCCGATGACGTATTACCCTGAAGGCATACCGATTTAATGTTGCACTTTTTAACGTGATGTGTTCACGTGATATGCGGACACATCTTAGCGAGTAGATGTGTCTGCAGATCACTTGGAGACATTATCTTAAAAATCGCAACATTAGACCGGTATGCCTTCAGGGTAATACGTCATCAGGCAAATTATCCGTAAGTACCTTACAAACTTTCTTTTTAGGTCTTCCACTATTGAATATTTCTATAATTATAAATAGAAATTAATTTTTGAAAAAACTTTCATTCACGTTCATAATCTGACAAATTATTAATATACTTTTTACAGACAAAACTAAAATGAATATATTAAAAGATGAATATATTTTTTATTGCTGATTCTGTCATTGACTAATCAAAAGTTTAGAGTTTTAACTCACTCATCCAACTGGAGTTTCTATACTTAAAATGTTAAATTTAAAAGATAATAAATCCCATGCAAACAAAATATGAAAGTTTTGACCTAGATTTTACTGGCATATTTATCAGAGATTGTACAAGAGTATTGAAAACATTAAATACTCTGGCAGATAAGTTCATTTTCTCACATATGGTTTAAAAAGAGGGATTTATAATATCTTCCTGCCAGTGGTTTATAAAAACTAATTCCAGTTTCCCTATTTAGAGATTTTAAAAATAAAATGGTCTTGTAAGAAATACAATGAAACAGTGCAGGTGAGCTTTCCTTGGCCTGGAATAAAACATTGTGACTAAGAATTCATTTGTCTGCAGAACAGCTCATGATTAACCACATTCAAGGTGTTTTCATGGTTGATCCAAATACAAGACAATAAAATAGAATAGGAAAAAAATTACGATTATGTGTAATCTTAAATAGAAGAAAATATAATGTTTGATTTAAAAAACAGAATAACACACTCGATAAACCTCCAGCCAAAAGATTTACAATCTGCAGGAAATGCAAACCAAGCTTATCTAAATTAATTATAATGAAAAGGGGAACAGGTGAGATAAAAGACAATTATTAATATCTGCCCAAGTATTTATCAAGGGTTAGTAATATAAATAATAATAAAAAATCACTAAGCATATAAAAATGGAAACTTGCAATACACTCTCTGATAAATAAATAAAAATATGAAAATATGGAATCTTAAAACTAAGAGTCCAGCACACACTATATATAAAATACATAATAAATGCTTAAAGATATTTAAATGGAGTATGCAAAACATTATAAAATGAGGTTTATTTTAAGATTAAGCTGAGACTTTAATAAGAGATTTAAATCCTGTTAGGATATGAAAACATTTTACCTCAAGGCATAAGGTTAGGTTCAATGGATATCTTTCAGCAGTGCATACAGTTTATTTCATTTGAAAATTCCTATGAAGATTTTGGTTTCCATTTGGAGGCAACCCTAGAGATCAGTTCTTGCTCAGGCTTTTATAATACAGTATTAAAGGAACAACCTGGAATCCAGGATCTGTCTTTGGATTTGTTTAACGTGGCATGTTGTAGATAAGATTCATCATGGTGTGTAGTTTTGGCATTCTGCAGAGATGATCTTATTTAGAAATTGGAACTCAGTAAGATAATTTCAGCAGAATTTCCTAATGGCAAACATCAAAAGGTAATATTGGCAATGGTGAGCTGTAGATGCAGACAGAGATCTTTTAAAAATCAGATGGCACAGCAATTTGAATAGTTATTACTATTAGCATATTGAAGCTTAATCAAGACACATAACAAGTAGGATAAAAGTGAATAGCTGAATAATAATTAGTCTGAAATCCCAAGGTTATTTATGTGTACTCCTATCTCCAAGTCATCTTTAATTAGAAGTTTTTCCCCAGGGAAAGTCTCTATCTCAGGTGTAATCTTAATTAAAAATATGACCAGGGTTCCTATCTTATACAAAATTAATTAAAAAAATAAATGCAAAATTAAGCCTCAGCTTTTAAAAAAAAAAAAAAAATTAAAATTAGATTACAATTAAAAATAAAAGAAACAGGGATGAAATTAAAACTTTCCACAATTAAAAGCTTTCTCTAAAGATTAAAACTTTTCAAATTAGAATGTTTTTACAATTTGATTTAAAAAAATGTCAAAAGAAACTTATTTTTAAACTAAAAAGTAAAATTAGAGAATTTTAAACTATAGCTGCATATGTGCACTAAAACATATAAAACTTTCAAATAGTTTTCTTTTTAAAAACTTTATAAAAATATAAATTGTATTTTAATTTTGTGATGAAACTTTTGAAGAAGATAAAGCATCCGGTTCAATATATATGCATAATAAAAACAAAATATATTTCTCCATACAGTTGTTTAATATTTTAATCAGAGGATGACTTTCACTAGAAAATATAACTAAATAATATTATTTAAAAGTTAAAATTAAAATATTCCATGTCTAATAAATATAGTATCTATGGATTAAGAATCTTGTTTAAAAATTTAATCAATTATCTACTATTCTATTAGCATAAAAATTTTGCTTATTTTTTACATAAAAAAACTTAACTATTTTCAGGACAAAACCTTACAAAAACCTTTAAATAAAACTTTAAATGATCAATTAATTCATTAATTGAAAAAAGTGCACTGTACAATATATATATATGCATGGATGTCTGAATAAAAAATGTGTTCAAAAAGTATATGTATACAAAAAATCAGATGTATATAAAAAGTTGTGTATTCATATTAAATCACAAATGTAAGAACAATACATTTATTTATTAATGTATTAAATAATAAAAATGGTATACTAGAAAAGTAGGTAATTCAAGAATGTAATACTGCCTATGTTTATGCTCATTTTATGTGGGTGGAAGGTTATTGCTTATGTTTATGTTCATTTCATGTGAGTGTAAGGTTTTCATAAAGAACAAAAAAAAAAAGTTCTTTTTATTTTTCTCTCCTATGGAAAAAACTTTGTTCTGTAATATAAACACTCTTAAATTATCAAGTAAGAGATCTAGTAAATTGAAATAATTCATTACAATCTGCCTTCATTTTTTGTGTAAAATGTCAAATCTATGATTAGTTTTTTTTTTTTAATATGTAGATTATTTTCCAAATGACTTACATAATGATTCAAGTATTTGCTAAATTCTAATATATATATATATATAATATTTAAACACATGTATATTGTCTATATTAAACTTAATGCAATTATAAGAAACTTGAATTCAGACTTTCCAACTTCCCACAGCTATCAAATCCATCTTATACAACTGATACACATGACCACATACATGTGAAAAAAAATTATACTTAACAAATCACATGTATGTGGTCATGTATGTCAGTTATATAAGATGGATTGGATAGGTGTGGGGAGTTTGAAAGTCTGAGTTCAAGTCCCTTATATAAATATTACGTTTATATTATCATAGTTAGACATATACTATTATGATAATAGACTGGGCCCAGGTGCTTGCATGAAATACATTTTTTATCTCCACATGAAAAATATTTTTCTGATTCAAAATTAGTAATAAAATTTGTTTTGATAAATCTATCTTTAAATGTTCTGTATCTTCAATCCTCATCTTAAATTGGGTTTGGAAAAATAGAATTTAAATAGTCTGTGGAATAAAAATCTAATATTTATTTTAACATATTAAATTCTTCAGATTATTTATAATGTACTTTTTCCACCCTACCTATAATCATGCATCAAAGACTCAGAACCCTTAAAAATAAACTAATTTTGTATCAGAAAATGAATGTTTTCCATATAGAAGATATAAGAGATCTTAATTACAAATATGTTATTGTTCTAAAAATAATCCAAGGTAATACCATTAACAATTTTAATAGTTTATTATTAACTATGTCAATTGTAAAAGTGTAAACTTAATATATTTAATAGACAGTAGCAGATGTTTCAGATTGTTTTGTAGGCAATTTGGAAAAAAGTCTACATATAAAAGACAGATGAGTATCTAAATATTTCAATTTATATTACTCACTTATTAATTTAAGAATGGGTCAATTACAAAACAATTTTTCTTCCATGAGAGAGAGAAAACAAAAAGAAAGGTTTTTATTTTTAAATTTAAGATCTTACATCCACATGGAATGAAGCTAAACATAGGCACTATTAAATCCCTTTAACTACCCCATTCCCTAATACACTATTTTTAATAATTTTTTTATTATTTATTGTTTATTATTCTTCAATATGTTAACCAATAATGCATTTTTCTTTTATGTGAGATTTAATCCAATGCACAATATTTTTTTTTCTACTAGCATAATTTTTTTTATATACATATATTTTTTGTACTTATGCACATAATGTTAAGTACAAATGTATATTTTTAATTAATATATTTATTATTACAATTTAATGAATTAATTAATTATTTAAAGTTTTATTTAAAAGTTTTAATAAAAAAATAATTAAGATTTTTTTTTTTTTTTGGAAGAAAATAAGTAAGATATTTTACAGTAAGTATATTAGCACTTGATTGGTTAACAATATTATCAACGTATAGGAATTTATAACGTTATCAAATATTCAAATGATTTTTAATGTTTAAGCTTCAAAGAAAGCCATTTGTTGCATTTTCCGATGAAAAACAGTCCTCTGGTTGAAATATTAGCTGTGATGACAAATAATTGTATTTTATTATATATATTTCCTTTAGTTATTTTAAATATTTTTTATTGTTATCAAATAATTTAAATATATATTTGAAATGTAAACTGATAAATATAACTGAATTTCATTTATTTTCACATTAATTTTGAACAGGTTTGATTTGTTTTTTTTTTAAAAATTGCATTACGTTATTTTGAGAAAAATCAGTCAAGCTAAAATCAGTTTGATAATGACTTTTAGTAATAAATATGTGTAAAATTATATTTTACCTATAAAACAAAAGCTTTTTAAAATTTTTAAGAAATTTTATTTTCCTAATAGCATGATTGAAAGAATAAAGTTGTGTGAAAGAAATTGTATTATAACTTGTAAACAAAAGCAATTACTTTAGTTAGAAATAATAGGAAAAAGCAAACTATTATTCAAGAATAAAAATATCTTTTTCATTATAAATCTATATGCAAAGAATGTGTAATTTGTTGCTTCAATGATTTTTTTAAAATTTCGACTGATATATATATATATATATGAATAAAATATTTAAGTGCCCCCTATTAACTCATTATTTAACTAAGATGTAAGATGTTATATATACTGCAACAGTAAAATTCTGAATTGTAAACTATGATAATATAAAACTAACAAGACCTGCTTTTTAACAACTTTATCAGCTGATCCATACCGTAATAGCATTAACCACAATTATAAAATAGACTTGAATATTAATTAAATTAAAAAAATTTAATTGATATATTTTAAAGTGTGAACAATAACATTATTTGTTTAAGCACACATTTAATTACATTGTGGATCAGAGTATTATGTGTGATTATTAATTATAAAGAGTATTACACTTCACTTTTCAGTTTTTAAATTAAAGCAATAGTAATAATCAGCCATTAAGCTAATGCACATGCGCTTTTGGATTTTTAACTATAAATGAATACTCTTATTTCCAAACACAAGATAGTCTTTGTGAAAAGATAGAATGAATCTATCTATCCCTTCTATCCAAACATTTATGTATGGGAAGTCTTAAGCATTTGGAAATGAGAGTGTGAAGATGTTAAGCAATTATTTTAAATTACCTTTACTATGCCTGAATGAATGACACTTGTGAAATTTACTAGAATTTACGATATGTCATTCTTAGTTGAAATTAAACATATCTAAATAAGATATTTATTTTATATACCACAATGATTTTATAAACTGTAATAGTAACAATCAACCATTAAGCTAATGCACATGCACTTTGGGAATTTTTAACTATAAATGAATACTCTCACTTCCAAACACAAGATAAAGTCTTTGTGAAAAGATAGAATATATCCATCTATCCTTTCTACACAAATGTTTATGTATGGGAAAATCTTAAGCATTTGGGAATGAGAGTATGAAGATGTTAAGCAATTAATTATGTTTAATTTCAACTAAGAATGACGTATCATAAATTCTAGTAAATTTCGCAAGCGTCTTTTATTCAGGCATAGTAAAGATAATTTAAAGTAACTGCTTAACATCTTCACACTTTTATTCCCAAATGCTTAAGATTTGCTCATTCATAAATGTTTGGGTAGAAAGAATAGATGGATTTATTCTATCTTTAGTTTGTGTTAAATTAATATTATTTGTATTTTTAAAAAGGAAATATTATTTATTACATGTAACAATTGTGAAATATATTTTTTTATTTGTTATTATTGTTGTGTAATAGAATTTTATTTTTGGAATGCTGGATAAATTTGACATTAGAATTTTGGTTTTTATAACATCAATTAAAAAGATTATAAATAGAACTGAATGGTTTGAACTCACTCTTTTATATCCTGACTAGAAAATCTAAGGACTTTCATATAATTTTTTTTCTTATTTTTAAAAGTATTTGTTTATTAACTATATCAAATGATGGGATGAGAAAAATATTTGTCCAGAAAACTGGATAGATTTAATAAGAATTTGATAAGGGAATGAGACTATATTAAAGGAATGAAAAGTAAGTAATTCATTGCATTCAAAATTGTTTGAATATTTCTTTACTAAAAAAATGGATATCGCTTATGTTTTAATAATGAAATATAAAATCTAACAGCAGAAAATTGTTTATAATGATTGTTTTCAATTGCAGATATAGTTTTATGATATTGATGATTTATTTCAACACAAGATTCAAATTGGTTTATTTTGCATTGCGTGGTCATGGATGGAAACTGATTGTCTGTTCATCAATACTATTTTATAGTATCCAATACCTGGTAAATGACAGGATAACTTTAATATTTGGAAAATATCAAAATTAATAAAATGTGTTTCATATTGGATAATTTTTCAGGATACTTCTATTTTATTTGAAGAATTGAAATATCACCTAATTTAAATTCAATGAATAGACATTGAAACTGTGATATTATTTTGAAGTATCATATTGGAGGACAATTAATCAGATTATATGCTAATATGTATTATTTTTTAACCTAAGTATATAATTGTATAATATTTATTAATATAACTGGCTATTATGCTTTAAATTAAATAATCACTTGTTTTATATGCATGAAATATGAGTTGTTGTTTTTTATATGTCAAAGCATTGACCGGGAAGCAAACCCGGGCCAGCTGCTTAGGAAGGCAGCTATGCTAACCATTAGGCCACCAATGCCTGAAATATAAAAGTTAAGTGATCTAAATTTAAATTTATATCTCAAATTTTAATAATTATGAATTTGATTTAAAAATATCCTCTTAGTCATTGGTTATCGATTGTTTTGGTAATATATAACTTATAAATATTGAGAATCTAAAAGAACAATATCGTAATAATCATTTATTGGTATTTTATTTAGAACAAAGTAAATGAATGGGCAAGCTTATGTTTATTATATCCATTTCAATTAATTATTTATTATAAAGATTAGAAATATTCTTAAATTTCTTGTATTTCAAGAGTGTATATGTTCAGCAACATATTTTATGTAATATAAGTAAACACATTTTAGATTAAACATTTTATGGGTGAAGTTTGATGTTCAATCACCTATTTTATTAAATTGATTTCAATGGACAATATATCTCATATCTAATTGTAATATATATATATCTTAAACGTTAAAGTTTATTTCTCATATATATATATATTAATTCTAATATTTTCACGGATAGAAGATGTCATATTATTATTACTATTTGCCGGATATTCTGTGTAGTGAAAAAGCTAAATGTTGACATTTCAGTACAATATCAAGTATCTTCCTCAGAGCGTCCTCTTTCTCAAATCATAAGAATGCTGTATATATATATACAGTATAAAATAATCACAGTGCATAATGCTATACTGAAATAAATATACACAAATATTAAGCATAAATCACCCCACATGGTTACGAAATCCAGTACTGCTCTCTGTGAACTAATATATAAAATACATTAGACTTCGTATTTCAAAATAGCCAGATCAAAATGATATCACTTTGACCTGTCTGCTATCAGATGTTATATATTGAAATACGAACAAACTCAAACAAAGAACTTGAAAATTAGAAAACAACGATCTTAAATTTTGCTACAAACAAACATGTTTTACTATTATTAAATAAAGACAAACTAAACTTTAGTAATTTTAATCTTTAAGCCACCTAACACAAATGTATAGAAAATAATCACAGTGCATAACGCTATACTGAAATAAATATATACAAATATTAAGGTTATTATTTTATCCATTCATGAATCACTTTGTTTAAATATAAATAACGTTGAATGTTTGGGATAAGTTCATATTGTTATAAACAGTATTTTAATTCTTGAAGAATATTAAAGTTTATCTTTCTCATCTTTTGTCATTATGTTTATTCTATTACAAGTGGTTTGTTTTATAGAGATATCCGGCTATTTATAAGATAGTGATATTT
This sequence comes from Epiperipatus broadwayi, assembly GCA_028023455.1. NCBI lineage: Eukaryota > Metazoa > Onychophora > Udeonychophora > Euonychophora > Peripatidae > Epiperipatus > Epiperipatus broadwayi. Next base: position 3,778,686 of record JAQFVV010000033.1, read on the forward strand.
GGTTATATTATATTCATTTTCAATCTGTTGAAAATAACATCCATATTCTTAAGATAATTAGAAATGTTGGTTTTACTTATTTCCAATCCATTAAAAATGTCACCATAATTTGCAGGGCATCATTAAACCAGAAGTATTCTTTTATAGCATATTTTCATTCCATTACAAATACTGCCAAATCTATGGGGCTATTAAATAAGAGCTTAGCACATTTTCATTCCATTACAATATATTGTAATAACAATAAAAAATAACGACTGTACTGGTTATTAACTATTATACACAATCTTACAAATTGCAAAAGTACTTTCACAGGTGGTCGAGAGGTCAGCGACAGCTGCTTTACAAGCAGTTGTCCCGGGTTAACGGGTTCACTTTCCGGCTGATGCTATGACACATGAGGAAAAAAAACCTACCATTTAAATTTAAAAACATAAAGCTTTAAACATCATCAACTCAATCCCAGGATTTTCAAATTTTAATGTTAGCAGTTTGACAATTAATTAAATACATTACTTTATATATATAATATTCAAATTTATATATATATATATTAAATACAATAATGTTCATATAAATTTAACTTATTTTATTAGAAATATTTTAGACTATATTCCTTGTAGTCTTTGTCAACTATATAACGTTGAATAATTAAAACGTGACATCATTTTATAACTGCCATAATTCAATTCAAGGAATATAGTCAAAGTACTTCTAATAAATTAAATTTATATGAATATTACTGCATTTAATATATATAAATTTGAATATTACATATATTTTGGAAAGAATATAGACATCGAACTTAATTTATTACATACTCCAATTGATTGCAAAAACAAAAAGAAATCCCATATTTTAATCAGGGACTGGCCTTTTTATCAGAAATGTAATAAGATAATCATACATACTTTTACATATTTAATATTGAGTAATAATTTTGTCCCAATAATTTTGATGGATATCCTAAGTTTATATTTTTTTATGCTGAATATAACAGATTTACCCCGTTTGATTTAATTTATTTTTATATTTTCACTATTTAGTAGAATCGAGGAATAAAATATAATAATATCCATATTGATATTAAGCAGATAATACTAGAAGGATAAATTTGATAGAGCATTTTAAAGCATATTTGGAATTTTTACATGAGTATAATTTCTTTATGTAAAGTAGCTTCACGGTTAGCGTAGTTGTATTTATAGCTACTATGTGTTTTTTTTTTAAGTTTATTCATCTATCATGCTTCAGCATCATAATCCCAGTTATTTTTGCAATGTATAGAATGTCTTAACTTTATTTTTCTTAAAAGTAATTTTTTACTACTAGTAAAAGAAAAAGCTAGTATTGATTTCAAATGTAAAGTAGGTCATCAAGTTAAGAGACAGATTTCTCACATTTGCATTTTGTTATGAGATATTTCATAAAACATATGTATATATCATTAATGATCCTTAGCATCCACTTGATAGTGCCATATGGTAAATAGTAATCTGCTGCAAAAAGAAAAAAGACATTTTAGCTTCTGTAATAATTTCCTGATTACTAAATAATCAGTTTTTGTTAATATTAAACCATGTAACATAGAATTTAAAGTAGCCTTCTTTTTCTTGTATATTTCAATCAACTTTTCTAACAATTTTTAAAAATAAAGGACTTCCAAGAGCTTTTAACTGATTGGTAATCATTTGTATATTGTAAAGTGCTGCCTACTTAGAAGGGTTAAAAGAAAGGTCTCTCCATTTCACAATATGACTAAAAATTCATGTTATGCTCCATTTAATATTTTCACAGATTTAAAGAAAACCAAAAAACACATAAACAGTTCTAGCTTGAAATTTCAAAAGGATTCACTTCAAAAATAAAGAAATTAATAAAATATAAACTCATTTGCTATGAAGTCAGTTTTTCATAATGCTGTATTTTCAATACCATATTCCAGGGTGACAGTTCTTTCAATGATCTATATTTAATCATCAAAATAATATCTGAATGTTCTTGTTCATGATTTGCATTTATCTAATAAGCTTATTAAAATTTTAGTTTTTATGTTAAAAAAAGTCAGCTTTCTGAAGATAAAGTTTGTCTTTTTTTTAATCACCATGGTGAATTCAAAAATTTTTCTCAGGAAGATAAGCTTTTGATTTGAAAGACAGTAATTAAATCACAAGAACTTGTAGTCAGAAATCCAGTGTGATTGACTATTTGAAAGTCATCTTAACAGTAGTCTTCTCACAATGAAATACATTCATTGTTGTGTTGATTACACATGTTACAAACAGGAGTTACTTTTATAAAAAGGTTCAATATCAGAATATAAGTGAAATATCTATTAAGATCTAAAGGTTAATGTATATTTGCAAGAATTTCATCTAGATTACATGAAATACTATTATTTTTTATAATATTTAAATATAAGTATACTGAAATATATCGAACCTTAGATGTAATTAAAGAGGGATTTGAACACAGACTTTCAAGCTCCTTTCAGCTATCCCTTTAGCTATTGTTTTTATGTAAATGGGGCAAGATAATCAAGTAAACACTAGGTTCAAAAGGATTACAGACAAAATATACTTCACTTGTTCTAGGCAATAAAATATTGATAATAATTAAATCTAGAAAGTACACCATCGATCTTTACTGATCAAATTATGAGCAAGAAAAAATTATGCTAAAGTAATTGATAAAACATAAACTGGACTCATATATTTAATAAACAAGTTTCCTTTAATCAGTATTTCTAAGATTTATGAAAGTATTTTTGTAGGTTTTTAGATAAGAGACTTATAAAGAGATAAGAGGTTTGAAAGCCAAAAATATATAAAAGATCCTGTACTATTGTTTTTGGTATTATCCTGAAATAATGAGTGATTAAATCTTGCCATTTAATGGGGCACAATTTGTCATTAAAGGTTCACATTTTTATTTACACTTGTTATATATATATATAAAAGACATATTTTGCAGGTTCATTCGTGTTAAAATATTTTAAATATTGATATACTGACGTTTTGACTTGGTAACACAAGTCATCCACAGAGTGATAAAAGATAAAAAGACGATTGTAGAGGCGCTACAATCACTGATTTGAAAAAAATGTTAAAGTTCCACCAATAGCAAAAATGTTAAATTAAGAATGTTTTTTTAAAAAAAGCTTTCCAAATAGGAGGAAGTTTGCTTGTATCATCTCGCTTATTGATACAATCTGGCCTTTTAAGTATCTCAATGGCTTCTCTAATTTTGCACTGGCATAGATTATCACATCTGGATATGATTCTGGTACTAGAAAAATTAATTTTATGACCTGAATCCATAGTATGGAGTGAGAATGCTGATGATGATGAGTGTTGTTTAATTGCATTAGCATGCTCATCTCTCCTAACACTGATGCGACGATTACTCATACCTATGTAAGAAGCCTTACAATTTTCACATGAGATTTGATAAACACCTTGAGATTCAAGAGGGATTGAATCCTTAGGCTTGGTTGTTATATTACTGATCTTTTGATGAGTAGAAAACGCTGTATTTATATTATAGCATTTTAATATACATCCAATACAGTCTGTAGTTCCTTTTACATATGGAACACAAATCCTAATAGCTAATTTATCATCTTTTTGTTTCCTATTTTGTCCATTTTGGGCTTAAAATAAGGCTTTTTTAATAAATTTATAATTATAACTATTTGCTAATAAAACACTATTAATATGGTTTATTTCATCTTTCAGATGTGACTTATCTGAAAGGTTAACCTTTCATATAAGTCACATCCGAAGATGAAATAACCTTTCAGATAAGTCACATCTGAAAGATGAAATAAATCATATTAATAGTGCTTTATTAGCAAATAGTTATAATTATAAATTTATTAAAAAAGCCTTATTTCAAGCCCAAAATGGACAAAATAGGAAACAAAAAGATGATAAATCAGCTATTAGGATTTGTGTTCCATATGTAAAAGGAACTACAGACAGTATTGGATGTATAGTAAAATGCTATAATATAAATACAGTGTTTTCTACTCAGCAAAAGATCAGTAATATAATAACCAAGCCTAAGGATTCAATCCCTCTTGAATCTCATGGTGTTTATCACATCTCATGTGAAAATTGTAAGGTTTCTTACATAGGTATGAGTAATCGTCACATCAGTGTTAGTAGAGATGAGCATGATAATGCAGTTAAACAATACTCATCATCAGCAGCACTCTCATTTCATACTATGGATTCAGGTCATAAAATTAATTTTTCTTGTACCAGGATCATATCCAGATGTGATAATCTATACTAGTGCAAAATTAGAGAAGCCATTGAGATACTTAAAAGGCCATATTGTATCTATAAGCGAGATGATACAAGCAAACTTCCTCCTATTTGGAAAGATTTTTTTAAAAAACATTCTTAATTTAACATTTTTGCTATTGGTGGCAAATCAGTGATTGTAGTGCCTCTACAACTGTTTTTCTACCTTTTATCACTCTGTAGATGACTTGTGTTACCAAGTTGAAATGTCAATATATCAATATTTAAAATATTTTAACATGGATGAACCCACAAAATATGTCTTTTATATCTGCAACCCATGAAAACATTCATATCAACATATATATATATATATATATTATAATTTGATGTCTGTACTTCTTCAAAGCAATATTCATAATTATATAATTTAACATTTGTAAATACCGTAATCAGATATATTTCAAAAATTTTATCCACTTAGTAGCACTTTCGACTATCCTTGTAGTCTTTGTCAACTAAAACTTTGAAAGGCTAATCTTCTCACAATTCCATGATCTTAATGTTTGCTGCCTGCCTGCTAATTAAGTCATGTTCGTATTTATATATTAACATAGCTTATTTTCTTTTTCTTTTGTTGTTATATTTTTCAATTTGCAATATTTTAACATTGTTGAAATTGAAGTTAAAACCATAAATACATGAATTATTATGGTTGTAAATTTTATAAGGAAGATTTATAAAGGTATATGTGATATTGCATTTTACACACTTTCTACAATAAATAAATTAATAAATAATTCTAAAGATAAAACCTTATTTATAAATAAAAATTGTATCATTTATAAATGGATATGTAGGTGTGGTAGTGGATATATAGGTAAGTCGAGATGTATGTTGGAAAAAAAACTAAAGAGCACTTGCTGTTGTTAAAAAGTGTTCAGAAATTGAATCAAAACTGTAAAGTAAATAATCTTTCAGCATCCATTTTTTACAACCATAATAATTTATGTATTTATGGTTTTAACTTCAATTACAATAACATTAAAATATTGCAAAAAATAACAACAAAAGAAAAATAAATAAGCTATGCTAATATACAAATACAAACATGACTTAATTAACAGGCAAGCAGCAAATGTTAAGATCACAGAATTGTGGGAAATTAGCCTTTCAAAGTGTTAGTTGACAAAGACTACAAGGATAGTCAAAAGCGCTCCTAAGTGGATAATTTTTTTTAAATATATCTGATTACTGTATCTATAAATATTCAATTATATAATTACATATATATATAATTAGAGGGGATTTGAACCCAGACTTTCAGTCTCCCTTTAGCCATTTACTCCATCTTATACAACAGATACACATACCACATACATGCAAAAAAGATAAATGATTTTCAATATGTGTATTTCATGCTAAACCAGCACTTATCAGTTGGTCCAGATCATCATATCCCACACATATATAAAATCAATGCTTGGTTTATATTAAAATAGCAAATTTTCAAACTTTAGGGGACAAGGTTTTAATCTTCTCCACTCTAACTTTTCAGCCATTCATATCGTTGAGAATCTGATGATGGCATGTTCAAATCCCTTATTTTCCATCATCATATTTTTAGTGATATGGATGGCTTGAGAATTAAAGAGTGGAGAAGATTGAAGCCTGTCCATTAAAGTTTGATGTTTTGCTAACTGAATATAAACCAAGCAGTGATTACATAAATGTGTGGGAGATGATAATCTGGACTAACTGATGAGTGCTGGTTCAGCATGAAATGTGTATATTGGAGATCATTTATCTTTTTCACATGTATGTGGTATGTGCATCAGTTGTATAAGATGGAGTGGATGACTGAAGGAAGTTTGAAAGTCTTGGCTCAAATCCCTTCTAATTAAATCTACATTAAAGAATAAATACTACACATGTAAATATTATATACATATATGAAAATATCCCAATGCATACTGCTAGCTAAAAATTCAAATACAAACATGTTTAAATCATCCTCCCAAACATTGTTTTTCAGCAATACCTTTTGTGAATAATTATAAAGTCTGAATAAATATAAAGTCTGAAGTTCAGACTACATTGACTCACAGATAGCATTGCTGAAAAACAACATTTAGGATAGTGCCTGAGAGATTCCTGACTTTCGATAAAGGAAAAGCCATAGTGCATCACGTCACAGCACTTCTCGGGAAAGTGATTTGAAAATTTATATATATATAACCTTGAATTGTTTTCTCAACATATTTTACCAATTTGGAAAAGCATTATTAAGACCAATGGAATCCCATTATCTATACTGATTAACTATTGATGAGCTCTTTAAAAAAGTCCTGCAGATCATTTCAAATTTTAATCATTGTGCAAATAAAGTGCATGAGTTTTGAAATATATGCCAATCAAAAATCTTAACTGACAAAATTTACAAACATATATGCATTCAACATAAAAAAATAAGAATCTGTGTATTTCATTATATAAACATTAATATTTTTTTTGTTTCTCAGTGAATTCTTTTCTTTTCATTATCTATTCATTTTTTGCTTTGTGCATTTTCATTTATCTTTCTTAAGTTTATCTGTCACCATTGGGAAATTATCGGGGAAGGTTATTAACTAATTTTTTTCTTTCTTAATTTTTAATAGTTGTCTGTTAATTGTATCCAGCAATACAAATATATATTTGTAAATATTTATTATTCTTAGAAGAATTTTTAAAAAAAAATCAATTCGGTAATACGCACTAATTTTTGACAGAAAATTGAGTCATGAAACCCAGCAGCGTCTCTCTTACTATTTATTGTTATTGCACTTTCTTCTTAATTAATTTAATATTTATTTATTTTATCATACTTCATTACTTCACATTTTACAACAAAATAAATTTTAATTATAAATAGAACGACTTTTTATTTTTTCTTTAAATCAGTTTGACTTTGATATATATTTTTTCTCTGTAAGAAATTAATTATATATATTTTGCAAAGAGGAATTCATTAATAAATTAAATTATAGTGATTCCGTTTTTATAATTTTTACAATGCTTTTTTTAGTAAGTCATTAGAAAAAGATGATGATGATGATAATAATAATAAAAATAGAGTGCAGTATTATATTTATAATAATTACCACTAGGTTCTGGTTTATTTCAAAGGCATTTATGACTTATTATTTAAAAGTAGATAGTATCAATAGAATAGTATAAATATAAGGGGGGACCCCAAAATAATCGGAATCATTCTTTGGTTTGCCCACTTGTTGTAGTATATATTTCTGCTATTATATACTTTTTTGCAGGAACCCTTCTGCATCAATCTTCCAAATGACATTACAGTGTGAAATCATGGGGCCATATAGCAAATCTTTTTGGAAAATGTGTTCCGCGTAGTTTTTTTTTTATATAGTGGCTGATTTAATGTTCAAACAATGTGAAATTCTGTTTCACCTTACAGAAAAGACAAGGACAACAACTGTAATATTAGGAAGAGATTATAAACAAGCTTATTTCATAAAAGCACAAATTTATGAGTAGTTTAATTAAAATGTTAAATTTCACACATTCCTAAAAAGCTTGGCAACTGAAGTCCAATGCCAAAACAATGCTGATTTTTTTTTGACACAAATGGCTCTCTCAGATTTAGTTTGTAATAATCAAGCGTTTTATCTGCAAGTTCTGGTTGATGTGATAAAATGTAAACATCCTGCTTTATGGCAAAGAAAATAGTGCAAGCTCCACTCCAACAAAGCGTCATTTCTCAAAACATTGAGTGTAAAACATTTTAAATTAAATTCAGCATGACTCATCTTATCTATCAGCCATATTCACTCGATCTCATTTTGTGCAATTTTTTTTTTCATCTCTCAAATGAAAAAATGTTATCATTTTTTTTTTTTTGCAGACTTAGAACTGGGAGAAAAATGATGAAGGCATTAAAATGCATCACTTTGCAAGTGTTTCTGGACTACTTAAAAAAGTGACAAACAAGTTTAGACTGGTGCATTTCATTAAATAGACTACTTTTTAAAGTGATTCAATTTGCAACACCTAAAAATAAATATACAATTTTTTATTACAAAATTCTGGTTATTTTTTAGTTCTCTCCTCCCATCTTGTATATAAATGGTAAGATAAAACAATCAAAAATAGTCCATTGCAGAAAAAACGACTTTCCCAATACCTTGTATGGAGAAAAGATGATAGGATAGCTTACTTTTGAGTTATGAGCAATTTTGAAAATTTTTTCTTGGTTTACCCTTACTGGGAAATAATTAGATGTCTATTTATGTTAGCTATATATCGGCTGCATAAAAAAATTATAAGGTTGCTTGAAAAAATGAAACTAAATTCAAAAGTGACCAAAAGTTGTGACTCTAGGAAAATATTCTAGTAAGGGATTAATAGAATCTTGTTGGTCCACTGATAATATGATCCATATTCTTTACACACTACATCTCCTTTACTTTGTTTTTTTTATTAATTTTTTTTGGAGAGAGCAGATTGACTTATGTGAATGAAAAATCTAGTATGTCCCCATAACTATAAGATTTCTAATCTTTAGGTTATCTTTGCATTGAAGAACAAAAGAATAGTAATCCAAGGTTTATCCTAAATGTTAATTTGGAAATTCATTAATGATGCTATTAAATTTAGTACATATTTGTAAAGCAAATAAATGTCTCAGATTTGATGAGATAACTATAAAAACATATTCTGCCCTTATCAATAATGGAGAATGTGTCAAACTTTTATAGATGCAGAATTCTTTTTTTTTGCCTTCACAATAGAAATTAAATAATTTATGTCATTAAAAAATGTCATCACTAATTTAATATTATATCATGTACAAATAAAAGAAATATGATTATTTCTTCCCCAAAGCAAATAATTAATACTAAGCAGATACAACAATTACTTTGGGGTAGAAGGGATTTATAGCCATAACTTATTAGCCAACATTGAGCGGATTTGCAGTTGAACTACAGAAGCTAAGAGCATTAAATCATCATCTTCACAGTGTATGTTCTTTAAAATAAATTTCAGTTATTCCTAATATTAAAAACATATCTCTTTTCCCCAAAAAACTATTAAAAGAATTAATAGCTAGTTCAGAAAAGAATATGCTTCTGGTGAACATATGTTTATTTCAATTCCTAATTTAAAAATATATTTGACTATTGAAATGAAAATTTTATTTTGTGACAAATATCTGCTTCTCTTTTCTAAAGATCTGTGGTTATATAAAAAATGATTATATCTTAATTAAATTTTCCAACTAATTCTGTCATTGGCTTCTTGGTAAAAATTTTAGATAAATAATTTCTTTCTTTTTTTTTTTTTTTTTTGAGACACTTTAGCACACCATACATAACTTTTAACTTTTATTATTAATCTTTGTGATACTAAATCAGGCCAGTATTATCATTCTTGCAAGTCAGTTCAGAAATAATAATAAGATAACTCATTTCAATTACCACTTTTTATATATTAATGTAAAATTTTATTCTCAACAATTAATATCTAACATAATGTTAGTAAATATTTCCTGTTACTAGTTTATACATAGCTTTTATACTTAATCATTTTGGATAACTTAAATATGCTTTTTTGTTTCATACATCAAAGCATTGACCGGGAAGCAAACCTGGGCCAGCTGCTTGGAAGACAGCTATGCTAACCTCTAGGTCACCAATGCTTGACTAAATATGCTTTTGCTAATCTAAACTTTTCATTTCAACTCTTACCAAACATTGTAGTTGAATAGTTTCTCTTTCCATTATCATATTTTTCTTTTTATTAATAATTACTTTTCAACATTCTCTTATTCTTATTTGACTTTTTAAAATTATTTTGCTAATTTCATTTTATTTTAATACTAGATGAACTCAGCCTTGTAAAGACCATGCTTTTTTAAAAAATTAGTTCCTTTAACAAGTTTTTTAAAGATTTAATGTAAATTGAACAAAAGATTATAAATGTGAGAATAGCAGAACACAAAAACTCCGGGCTTTCAGACATCATTTTTGTAATAATTTGTTGCTTTAACAAAAAAAATTTAAGATTTAATGTAAATTTAAAAAAATTTTTAATATTATATAAATAAATTTCTGAATTTTAATAAAGCTAAATTAAAATTTACATTTTAAAATATACCTGTTATATTTGGCAGTGTTAAGGCATAAATATATATTTAGAGCACTCTGAATAAAAAATTTTAAAAAAAAATTTCCGATGTTTTAGCAGCATAATGACTAATTATACTAGTTTTTTTTTTTTAGCTTTATTAATACCATAGTAAATGCAGGCCTTTGAGCCTGTCATTTTTGTAATTTTTTTTATTAAATATAATATTTGTAATATTTTTTTTTAATTAATTACTTTAATAATTTTTTTAAAGATGTAATTCGAACTCAGACTTTCACATGACCCACAACTCTCAGTGCCATCTTATATTGCTGACACACCTGATCATCACACACATGTTGAAAAAATAAATAATCACCAATATACATGTTTTGTGCTAAACCAGTACTCATCAGTTGGTCCAGATTACCATCTCCACACACGCACACAACAGTACTTAGCAGCTTTATATTAAGATAGCCAATCTTCACACCTTAATGGACAGACCTCAAACTACTCCAACCCACAACTCTTCAGCCCTCCATTTCATTGAAAATCTGATGATGGAATGTGATTATTTATCTTTTCAACATGTGTGTGATCAGATGGGTCAGCAATATAAGATGGCACAGAGAATTGTGGGTCGTGTGAAAGTCTGAGTTCGAATCCCGCATATATTACATATATAAATGCAGGTGTTAATCCTGTACAATGTACTTAAGCTGTATGTAAATACTTTTTTTTTATTAAACATTCCTGAGTATGTCATTCATGGATTGATATACCATGAAAGAATGGAGTGCTTTAATGTTGAATTATGAATCTGCATTTGTGGCTATTTCTGCAGCTGGTTGGAAATCTTTATCGCAAAATATTGGTCGAGAGGTCAGCGACAGCTGCTTTACAAGCAGTTGTCCCGGTTTAGCGGGTTCGCTTCCCGGCTGATGCTATGACACATGAGAAAAATATATATATCTATAGTTAAAAGCACACATATTGATTTTCCCCCACTTTTTTTATTTAATGGTGAAATTACTTCATTCGCATAAATGTAGTGGTTCACCAATCAGACAACAAAAAAAAAATAGGAATTTTATATATAACATTTTAAATATATATTAAATAAATACTAATACATACCCACATATGTCAATTGATATGCATCTCGATCATTATAAATGATAACGAACAAGATTTATTGTACCACTTTTTTAAATAGTTTTTTTTTAATCATAAAATTTGATATTTAGATTTTAGATTTAATGTACTTTGTATAGTTTCTGTAATTTAAAACTAAAATAAGGTTGCTGTTTTTCAATAGAACTATTTTAAAAAAAAATAAAGTTAAGTGAATACTATTGAAATAAGATTTTTACAAAAACAATTTATTCCGTATTTTTTAAAATAAAATTTTGAATGTAAACATATTGGAGGAATGTTCGATATTCATCAAAATTTTAATCTATTTAAAAAAAAGATCAAATGAAATATTATATTTACTTAATTCAAGGATAAAATTTGTTTAATATTATTTAATGTTGAATATAAATATTTAATTAATAATAAAAAAAGAACTAATAGATAACGATTGTTAGAATTATAATATTTCACAATTCATGTTAAACAATCTTGGTCTGGTCTAGTCAAGTGTTGTTAGCCGAGAGGTCATCGCAGCCGCCTTGCAAGCAAGTAGTTGGTTGCAGAAGGTTGTGGGTTCACCTCCCGGCCGATGCTATGACATATGAAAAAAAAAAGACAATCTTGGTCTACGGTTTTATATATATATGTAGATTTAATAAACTATTATATTATAAGAAAAGTATTTTTTTAATCTAAATAATATTTATTTTAATTTTTAAAAAATAAAGGTCTTATTTATGAATCAGCGCATAGAACAATATTACTTATTATTAATTTAAGTTTATAAAGTTTAAGTTAATAGCAACTATACTGTTTATTAATATCCAAACTATTTACAGCATACTATATGATGAATGAGTAGTGTAAAAATTGATATGTATAAGTTGAGAGATATATTGTAGTTCTACAGAATTCATAGTTTAACATTTCACATTTCTTTTTTTTTTTTCAGTTGTTAAGTAAAAAAAAAGTTATTAAAAATTTAAAAAACTTAAGATATTAAAATAAAATAAAAACCATGACTTAATTAATATGTATAAAATCTAGATGAGGGAAAATATTTTTTTAAATCAATAAAATATTTTTATATTAACATTTAGCCAATGTTTCAACCAAAAAATTACTAATAGTATATTTAAATACATTGTCTGTACTAAACTTAATGTAATTAGAAAGGACTTGAACTCTTCAATCTCCCTACAGCTATCCACTCCATCTTATACAACTAATCATATGACCACATACATGTGAAAAAGATCTTCAATATATGTATTTTATGCTGAATCAGCACACTCATCATTTGATATCAGTTGTTATCTTAATATAAAATGATCACTGATTGCATATGTGTGTGAGTTGGACCAAGTGATAGTGTTGGTTCAGTACAAAAACTGAAGATCATTTATCTTTTTCACATGTATGTAATCATGTGTATCATTTGTATATGATGGAGTGGATAGCTGTAGAAATCATGAAAGTCTGAGTTCAAGTCCTTTCTAATTACATTAATGGTATATATATAGTAAATATGCTGTTAGAACTCCTGATTATGATAATGCCTCATACTGGGCAGACCTAAATGTAACACTATGAATGCAGCATAATCATATTTAATCTACATTGAGATTAATAAAGATATTATATTCAAAATTTAAACATTTTAGTAGTTTTTTAATAAAAATAAACATACTTTGAAGTGCATCACAGATTCTAGCAACTACCATTTCATTTAACAAGATAAAAAATAAGGTAGTGATATAATTACTTTAACTATATTAGATGAAGTGATATTGTATTAAATTTATTTTATGGAAATAAAAAATGTACTCCCTATTATTATAACATAAAGAATTGGAGAAATTCTGTTTAAGGATGTTCTGTAATATTCTGAAACTATAATGACAATTGAAGGGATGCCTGCTTTATAATATCAAAAAAATGGACAGGATAATGATTTGCATAAATTTGCATTCATTACATTTACACATAATAATGGCTACGAATATAGAATGAACATATTCCAAAAGCACTAAACTAAATGTTGTTATTTATGAAAATTTTTATTAACTTCACCTATATATGTTTAAAGTGTATTATAAGTATTCATGTATTATTGTAAATGCACATTTTTGAAAAAGATGAATGAACAAAAATGGATTTTCTAAAAAATATTTTATGACGAATTTGAGCCTGAAAAAAACAGATCCTATTTTTGTAAATAATCTAGAACATTTTTTTACTAGCACAATGTCAAACTATAAATCTGATGTGAGATAATTATCATTCATACAAGTGCTGTACTTTAATATTCAATTAGCACTGTTAAATACTAATAAACTCTCTATCCAAGTCACAATATAAAGACTTTGAAAAGATAAGAATGGCATCTTATTTTTATCTACATGTAATTATATAACCAATCTTAAATATCTTGGACTGAGAGCATCCAAAATATTTAAGATAGGCCTATATAATTGCATGTATGTACAAAAAATAAGATGCTGTTCTTATCTTTTCAAATATTTATCTTGTGGCTTGGATAGAGAATTTACTAGTATTTTTGATTACCTTTGTATCAAACCCCATTTATGTTATAATGCATTCTGACTTTGCATTGAGAGTATCTAAGATCTTTAAGATTGGCCTATATAATTGCATGAGATTTTACTAGTATTTAATATTGCTAATGGAATATTAAAGTATGGCAAATTGTGTGAAGGGTAATTGTGTTTGTGTCAGACCCCATTTACACTAAAATGCATTCTAACTTTAGTTATTTCATTTGGGAGGATATGTCTGAGGACAAACTTAGGCTAGACATCGAACTCTTTCAGAAAGAAAAGTTTTCCTGAAGAAAACATTAAAAGACTGACTTTTAATATGATAAATAAACAAAATTTAGAACCATCATGTGTTATGTTCAGACATATATGTGTTTGATGCCTATTGGTTTGTATAATCATTGTAAAATTCTCCTTTAATTTTTTTTTGTCTTTCTCTTTATGATCTGGAATTAGAATGCCCATATTTACTTATGAATGGCTCTTAAAGATGATAATCACAGAAAATGTACAATTTAGAATAATAATATTTATTAATAGCTAATCAAAATTTAATGAATGCAGTGCATGAAAATAACTTAAACATTATAAGGCTTTCTAGCTGGGATTGCTATGTTGAAACTAAAGTTATAAATTTATCTTTCAAAATTTACACATTACTATAGTTCAATTAAATATAATTCATAAATACAATTTATACACTACTTTGAACACTTTTTAACAAAAATCTTTTATTGACCTATATTCATGCACAATCTTATGTTTTGACTATCCTGCAGTCTTCTTCAGAGTCACTTTTATTTCAATTTTTTTAAAAGTAAAAAAAAAAGTGGCTCTGAAGAAGATTGCAGGACAGTCGAAACATAAGATTGTGCATGAATATAGGTCAATAAAAGGTTTTTGTTAAAAAGTATTCAAAGTAGTGAATAAATTGTATTTATATAAGATGTTACAGCAAAATAAAGGAAGTGGTGAATTTGGTAAATATAATTCATCTTAAAATTAATAATGCTTAGTAATATAATAAAGTCAATCAATTTATTTATAAATATTACTAATAATTATTAAAGAATTAAGTTGAAAAGATGATTTCTTTTGTTCAACTTGTATTTAATTAAATATTTTTTTATATATATATATATAATTTAATAATTAAATATTCTTGTATTTAAAAAAAATTATAAGAATAATGATAAGAATAAGTGATCAATAGCATGTAAAGAATTGTATATCTAACATTTTTATAATAAAAGCAAATGATAACTTTAAAAAAATGTAATATTGAACTGGTACTTACATATTAGTCCTGCACTGACATATCACATATGGATTAGTCCAGCAATAGTTTTCTAATATACTGATCTCAGAAAGTAATATCTAGATGGAACTTGCTGATAAAGTTAATCAATTAATAAAAGATTTATTTGAAAAAATATGATATAACTTTATTTAATAGAAATGAAATGTCTATAAACATGCAATTACATTTTTTGTGAGAAATAATTATAAAGATTTATTTTGAAAAATGGCCACCTATATCTTGAAATAAATATGCATTTATATTTTGTGTGAATGGAAATGAAACAAACACCTACAAACATTCTTTTATGACATAAACAAATACTATCAAAAATGCATTTGCAGATCAAGCTAGTTTTTTTTTTTAGGACTATAGTGGATGCAGTAAGAAAAAATACAGCATAATAGTCACCCAATTAGATATCAAAAAAGTTTTTGATATGGTTCCGTTTAACCTTCTCATTGATAAGTTGGCAGATGTAAAAGTACCCAAAATCAATATTATATATCATCCAAATCTATTAATATACTGTGTGCTGTGCATAACACTTAATGGAAGGTAATTTATGAGATACACATAACACTTAATGGAAGGTGCTTTTAAGCATCATTACTCAATATATCAAGGCTCTCCTCTTAGAGCCTTATTTTTCATCAAAAACATAGATTCTTTAATAAGAAACATTGAAAAATAATTATCTGGAATATAAATATCAGAGATAAAAGAAAGTATTCAATGTATAGTCTGACATATCAGATTTTTTAGATCCAAAAACCAAATTCCTATCTTAATAGATATCTTAAGTAAATATACAAACAAATACAAATTATAATTTAACATGACAAAATCATGTGTTTGGATATATATAAATTCCAATCTTTGGAATATATATCACTCATGCAATCTTTGCATGATTAAGTTTATATTTTGGAATCTATATAAAAATTGGTTATCTAATTTATAAAAATTTCTGTCATGTAATAAAGAATTCGGGACACAAGAAAATCATATATAGAAAAACAAAAGTTAAATTCTAATAATAATAAATACATTTATTAATTTTCACAGAAATTTTAAAAGGTTACACAAAAAATTATTTACACATTCTTTTTCCAGAAAAAGAACACACACACACAAAATAGAATAACAGTCATAAGCTAAATACAATATACCTAAATTAGATTTAGTTATGGAAAGTTTATATATATTTCATTATCATTTTATGCAAATTTATTTGTTTATTTTTTCATTTATTAACTAATTATTCCATAATTACTTCAGAATGTTTATCTCAAAGCATTTTAAATCTTAAATAAATATCAAAAGAAAATATAATCATAGTCCAAATTTTAGTTAATATAAATAAAGCTACATTATTTCTATATGTGTGAATTTAATCAGAATAATAAGTAAACTTATACAAGCTTCAGGAGTTCATTGTGTTAAATATTCATCTAATTTTATGCAAAATTATTTATCAAAAAACATTTTCACATATTCCCTAAAGTTCTAAATATTAATTTTTGGATGTGTATACACCTGGGTCTCGTTTTACGCGATAGATAGGTTCCTCAGAAAACACGTGCAAACAAAATCGTGCAAAAATAGACGTTACTTACCTTGAAAAAGGGGGGATAAGGACTGTGATTTTTCAAAAATCGCATAAAAGCAAAGCACCAACGTAAAATTACTTTAAAACTTGCGCAAAAAAAAAATAAGGAAATAAAATATGACTAATAAAAAATTTCAAATTTTAAAAAAATTGATACAAGACAAACTTTTTTTAACTATAATATTTAATTTTTTTCAAAACAATATATTTTTATGCATAATTTACAGTAATTTATATTTTTTTATACACGTTTTAATTATTATGCTATTTGCCGGTAAACAGGTTCATTTGCAAACTGATAAAAAAATCAGATTCTTCACAAGATGAAATACAACTAGCGCCAACATCGCTCTCATGTTGTGTTAATTAATGGTTTTCTGGTGACAATGTAATTAGTAATTAATCTAACAACTAAAAATTAAATTCTTATTTTTGTCTTTAATTTTCAATTTTAATTGTGCCCACTGCTATTACTCACTTTTAAAAATAAACTTGCGGACACTAAATGATTAATAATTGATTACATTCTTTTTTAACCAAAAGACTGTTTTTTACGAGGCTCCTCGTAGACATCTGACGTCACTCTAACTCAGCCGATTCTTATGCTAAAAAATTCATTCGATAGGTTTTGAAGAGGTTTTTAAAAGTTCTGTAAGATGGTGCCCTCTTCCGACTTATTTTACAAGTAAAAAATAAAAAAAACGCATTTAAACCTAAACAAAGAAAGAACATTATTTGTGATTGGTTCTTAGCAAGCTCTCAGCCGAAAAAGACATTCTGATTGGCTGGAAAGAACAAAGAAACCGCCTGATCAAAGAAAATAAAGAAAAACGCTGAGATTTTCATTTCGAATATGATTTTAAAGTATTATAAAAGTATATTTTGAGAAATTAAAATTATTTTCAGAGAGAATACTAAAAAAACAAAATTATTTTCGAAAAATATCGAAGATTTTTGTAAAAATATTGAAGAATTAGTAAAAAGAAATATTTACTTTTCTATAACGTAAAAGTCGACCTTTTTGTTTATATTATAGCTTTTATGTTGCCGAAATTGAATATTTTAGAATAAATAAATAGCAATTTATTTTTGAAAGAACTTTCGTTCTCTTCATAACCTGAAAAATTAATAATATACTTTTTATAAACGTATCTGAGTTGAATTTAATATTATAGGCGAATATGTTTTAACAATAGGCTTTGTCTTCAGTTTGTGAGTTGGCCAATTAAAAGATTTGATTTTTACCTCATACAACCAATAATATAATTAGTGGTTAAAAGGTTAAAAAGCAAAAACAGAATGTGATTTAAAATGCAAAATTAACATGCACAATGCTTGAACAAATTTACATTATAATCTTGTAAAATTTAATGTGTGTATACATAAAATGTGGAAATCATGATTTTAATTTCATTATTGCATAAAATGTTACTATTATAAAACACTGAAAATATTGAAATTACTAAGTTGAAAGTCGAATTTCAATAATGTGCTATTACTTTCAATATAACGTAAGTGTGTGAAATTTATTATTTAAAGTAATAGTGCAATATCGGAGTTCGACTTCCGGTGAAACACGAATCATGTAACTTCAAAATCATGTTAAATAAGTCCGCGTTAAAAGAGACCCAGGTGTATATTCCTCTACAAAATTCATATAAAGACAACCAAGTCTTTATTATATCACCTATTGTAGAATCATTATAACAGTGCCTATTTTTACATTAAAAAATATGTTAAACAAGGCTAAACTCTCCATACAGTAGTGCCATCCTGTGCCAACCAGAGTAATCAATGGATACCAGAAGGCTTGTGCATAAAATCCCTATCTAATGCCTACTCATCCAATATCCCCAGACTACTTTCTGGCTTATGGCCTTTGTCAGTGAGGAGCCTTAAATCTAAGAGAACTGCACCAAGATCTTAGGATCTAATTCAACCCTCCAGCAGCCACCTTTAATAACAATTATGTGCTAGTATGGGATAGTGATCATGTGATGTTTAGTGGTTTAGAAAAATATGTTAATATATAGAAATAGAAATAAAAACCTTTACTTATTAAACCAGCTGCTGTAAACTTCAGATGTTCTAAATGGTCAAACTTCAACATGTCAGGCTAAAAGATTGATAAAGGTAGAAAGGGTCTAATTGCTTGATACTTTCCAAAGCTATGCCTAGGTACTTGTTAAGATTCTATCTTTACTTAGCAAAATAAACCTCATTTTAACAATAATCCTATAATTAAAATCTCTTCGAGGAATCAAAATGAAAGTCATTCCATTTAAAATTAAAAGCCATCCCTACTGTTACCAAAGGAAACACCTAGAGAGCAACTGTATACTTCTCTGCATATTAATCAAGCTTAAACTTCTTAGAAGTAGTTCATCATCCTGCTAAAAGCATGAGGACAGTACCATCACAATTAAATCACACAAACTTAAAAGAAATTTGATTGCCTTTAATGTCAAGCTTCACTACTTCTGGAGATCTTGAAACAAAAATTTTTCACATGAACTTTAAAAGAAAATTTTGAACTTTAGTCAACAATAATAAAGAATTTAATAATTTTTTATTAATAGGAATATGTATTTTTTTTGAATATTTAAAACTCCTAAAGAGAGATCATAATGAATCGGGTAATTTGAAATTTTTTTAATACAATTTTTTTTCTTATACCTGTAGTATGTTTGAGAGAGTGTATAGACAATTAGCTTACATTTATATATGTATTTTTTGCAGTGAAACAAACCAAATAATTAACAGTTGTTAAATTTAAGTTTTAAATAAATTTTATTGTGACTAATACACTTGTTTAAGCCATGTAAGGCCAATGGATACAGTCTGCTGTTTTAGTTTGGGTTCATATGAATTCCATTGAAACGCTTGTCATCTAAGTTGTTAGGTGTCCCATTTATGGGGCAATCCTTCTATATAGGCCCCATGTGTTTTTGAATAAGAATTTAGTGGCCAGTATTAAGTCCTTTGCCTGCAACTTTTCCAGCTGGAGGTTGAATATTCCAAATGGATCAGGTCTGGGTGTTGTGAATTTGGAATCGCATCTGGCCATCCATAGGGCATATGAGATAAATATAGCCATACGGATGACTGGGAAGTCACCGGAGTGCAAGCAGCTCTTAAGGTCTAGGATCTTGAGGAGAGGAATGCTACATTCCATACTAATGGATCTGATATCCTGGGCAAAGAGACATGATGTGTTCAAAGGTTTCATCACCTCTTTGACAGAGATAGCTGTTAAATTTAATAAACTTAGAAAAGGGGAAACTTACAATATCTTTTTGTTTCATTTCTCTCCCCTCAACATCCATCTGGATTTATGAGATCTATTTTCATATTTCTTTTAATCCTTTTGTAAATAACTTTATCATTCAGTACTATTATAAACAATCAGAGTTATTAACATTCAACTGACTTGTTACTTTCTTTTTTTTTAATTTTAAAAATAAAATATGGATAATTTCTTATTAACTTAGTTTGGATCTATTTTATTTATTTATGCTCACTTATTAAGATAAACTTCAATCACACATCAGGCTTAATTTACTATTACATTTACCTGAAATTATAGATTATTTAATTATTTGAATATATTTCAAATTAATAAAATTTGCCCTTTGATTTCGTAATATATTGTTGCTGAATTTTGTTTTCACATTCTTAGTTTATATAGGGATAGAAATAAAATTTAAATGTTATAAAAGTCTCATTATTTATATAAAAGGATTTTTTTTATAGATTAAAATCAAATTTATATTTTAATAAACTCTGGGTACCATTACAAATTGGCACTTGAACTTAAAGGGCATTTATTTTAATATCATGTATTATTACAATGTATATAAATTTTAAAGGTAAATATAATATTATAGTTTAAATTCTTTTGTAGCACTTTCAATTACATGGTAATCCTTGTCAGCTTTAACTGAATTTCAAATTTTTTAAACTTAATGTTACATCTATTTCCATAAGCTGTGTATGGCCATATTTGTAAATTGCCTATTAATAACATCATCCTTATATTTATCAATCAAAATTACCTCTTTAATTTTCCTCTTTTTATGATTTCTTCCTTCCATTAATATTTTTATTTTATTACTATTAAATGTAAACCTATAATTATAAGTTTTTTTCATGGTCAAAGAACACTGAAGCTGTAATAAATTGACTATTTACATTATTTTTAATTCGATTATATAATAATTGATGCTCCTTCAATCTTTTTTCTACAGAACATCTTGATTTACCGATATATAATTTTTGACATCCACATGAAATCTGATAAATTATATTACTTCTTTGCAATTTAGGAATTATACTCTTAGAATTATTAATCAATCGATTAACATTTGGAGGAACACAAAATAAAATTATTATATAATCGAATTAAAAATAATGTAAATAGTCAATTTAATACAGCTTCAATATTCTTTGACCATGAAAAAACTTGTAATTATAGGTTTACATTTAATAGTAATGAAATAAAAATATTAATGGAAGGAAGAAATCATAAAAAGAGGAAAATTAAAGAGGCAATTTTGATTGATAAATATAAGGATGATGTTATTAATAGGCAAGTTGCAAATACGACCATACAGAGCTTATGGAAATATACGTGACATTAAGTTTAAAAAATTTGAAATTCAGTTAAAGCTGATGAGGATTACCACGTAATCAAAAGCGCTACAAAAGAATTTAAACTATAATATTGTATTTACTGTTAAATTTTTTTAAAATATATATATATATAATATTTTTTATAATGGGTGTTGTATTTTACACACACACACATATATATATATATGAAAAAGCAAAAAGCAATAAATAATACTTTGAAGGAATAACTAATCATTTTTTAGATTTTTTTTTTTATCTCAGTAACTCAGTAATGCAATCAGCAATATAAGAAAAGCTGAAAGGAAAAACTGAACACCTGATCAATTTTCTTGGAAACTTGTACCTCTTTGTGTATGCAAAAGTGTCATTATTTAATCTACTAATAATGACAGGAGTAACATATTATTCATCAATAATTATATATACAACATATATCTATACCATGTACAGAAAATTATTTGGGAAAAGAAAAATAACTTCTCTCTCAAATAATTATAGCAATCTCTATTAGAAAATGGCTTGGCTCTACAATACATGTCTTTCAAACTTCAAAAACCTAATATCTTTGTGGGCCAAAAATTTTCCCAAATTTGGAAATTTGATTTTAATTTATGCTTATAGACAGGCCACCATCTATTACAAGTTACTGCTAGCTATTATTAATCTAACCTTTTTTATTGGAATGTCTAATCTTTATTATATCTATGAAAAATAACGTTGAACAGTCTATGCTAAACATAAATAACTAACAACTAACCTATAAATTCAAGTACTGTCCCTTGAAGCAAAATATTTTGACTTTCTAATAAAATTAAATTTACCAAAATATTTTGACTTTCTAGTAAAATTAATTGTACAAACATTATCAACCTTACATTTTTATAAATATAAAAGGCACTGTAGGACTTTGTCATAGAAACACTGATACACAATCACACTTATTTTTGATTGTCAAAATTTTGAGAATATATGCTCAGCAATTCCAAGTCTATTCCAAAGTCCTAATAGCAACATCTTATCCATATTTCAAATGTTTTCAATGGATATATTTTCTAAGTTTAGAGTATCCATGTTTTTCTTATATGCATTATAATATACTAGATGCATTTTTAAATATAATATTAATTCTAGGAAAGACCCAAATACTTTCTGAATTAAGTTAGAGTCAATAAAAAAATAAAGAGATTTCCACACACAATATTTATTCCAAAACCTAGTCCTTGGTGTGGCAGTGTCTGAGGTCCTAGTGTTGTTTTTTTCCTAATGTGAATATGTAAAACATATGATTATATATAACACAACATAGCATTAAATGTCCTCTTATTATTCTATGTATGTGCAAAGAAAATCAATAAAATCCTTTGAAACAAAAAAAAAAATTCAATGAAGGAGTAAATGTTTAACAAATATAATGTCACATAAAATCTTGATATATCAATTCTACATTTTGGTACAAATAATAAAATGTTGCTCTTATCTTTTCAAAGTCTCTATTTTATGCATCAGTTTGAGAATATCCTCATTACTCAATGAGACATTGTTGAGCTATTATAAAAACATTATAGTGCATGTTTTTAGGGTGTAAATCCCTTCTGTTTAAATTACATATGATCTCTGCTTTAGTAAATAAAATTGAATATTACAAATCTAATGGAGTAAAATTATATGTGAGATGAAGTATTATTTTTGGATAGTAAAATCCATAGTTTGAACTTATAAGTTATATAAGAAAGTCAGAGTAAAGGTTAATACAAAGTATATATATATAAAAGAATCTATACATGTGACAACTATATATTTCAGTCAACTGTTACCTATTAAAAAGTTAAATTAAGATATGGGCATACACATCATGCTTTAAAGTCCACCAATTCCTCATGCACAATAAACATAATGTTGTGATTTACTTATTATTGTCTAAACATTTCAATTACAACCTTAAATCATTAATTAATAATTAACTAATTATGGTTATATAAAGATTTATAAGACTCTTTTATCTTAACTTTTACCAATAGATAGTTGTGATTGCTATCATTACACATAAATTAAAAAGTCACATGATGCTAGATAATGTCAACCATCTTCATGGCTCGCTATTGGTTAGATTCTGAGCTATATATTTAATAAATTCAGGAAAGTAAGTTAGCTTAAATTTAAAACTTTAACTTGAAATTTTCAATCAGAATTTCATTAAATGAGGAAAGTAAAACTCCACATAATTTAAAACAGTGGTAGAATAATGGTTCCGAAAGCTACAGGTCTTAGGTTCAAATCTCAATGTTATTATTTTTGGTGCTCAAACACCACATGATTTCTAAATCAGCAAACTATTCCATTGTTATTTTTAGTAAAGTAGCCACTGGACATTGTCATAGAACCAATAACCAGAACATGGCTCTTAAAGTTTCTGGACATTGCAATCTACTATCTTTCAACTGAATTAATAGTTAGCTATGGGTAAATGTAGAGATCATTAATGTCTTAAACATCACATGATCACAATTCTTTATGCTTACACAAGCTGTTTACACAGAGGATAAATTTTCCATACAATAGTGCCATTCAGTGCAAGCCAGAGTAATCAATGGATGCAAGAAGGTTTGTGCATAAAATCCCTATCTAGTACTCCTCATCCAATATCCCCAGACTAGCTTGTTGCTTTCCTCAGTGAGAAATTAGTCTGAGGATATTGGACGAGTAGGCACTAGATAGAGATTTTATGCACAAACCTTTTTGCAGCCATTGATTACTCTGGCTTGCACTGAGTGGCGCTACTGTATGGAGAGTTTAGCCTCTGTGTAATGTCTAAGTAACTGGTATTCTATAGCAGTAGTATTTTAATTCTGTCATTTTTGATGGCATCTTAGAACTCTTTTTACAGCTTTCCTTTTTTGTGCTAAAGCAAATAAAACGTTAAAATCATTTTCATTTAGTTATAAAATCAATATGGTTCTAGAGAATAGTAATAAACATCTGATCAGCATTCGTGTACTTATTTATTGTTTGATAGTTTTAATATAACTTATTTTAATATCTTGCAATAAAGTTAGTTACTTTATAACCTTTCATATATATATATAATATAAATAAACATTTAAAACTTATTTAAAACCAAGTTTTCAAAAGAATATTTTTGATTTTGTTTGAGTTATTTTTGTAAAATGTTAAGAATGCATTTGAATTTGTAAAACATTGAAATACTTTGATTTATTATGAATTTTTATTGATTTTTTTCTTGTCTTTTAAAGTTTCAGTTTAACACATAACTAAAGAATCAGTGAAGTCTGAGACAGACAAGCCCTCTAGTGGGTTGCGAAGACAGATCAATGAAAAGGAAAAAATATTAGATGACAAATGATGATTAATTATGATTTTAAAAAATATAATCTATAGGAAAAACTTAAATTAATAGTGGTCTTAATTTTATTAGGAAGAAAACGTATTCTTTTTAAAATAATAATAATAAAAAATAGATATTTTTTCTAATAATAGAAGAAAAGCAAACATTAGTATTATTTCAATGTTTATCTAACATTTCTCATTTCAAAATGTGATTTTGAAACAAAATAAAAATACCACTTCAATAAACATTGCTTTCTTCTGTTTTTTTTTTCCAAATGAAAAGAATAAAAAAAATCCGAGAAAAGATATTTTAGATTATATATAGAAGTGATTTTAAAAATGAGAAATACAAAGATCAATTTATTCCTAGTTCGATTTTTTTTTTTAAAAAAAAAAAAGGTTTGTATCATTTCACGCAAAATAATTCTATTTCTAAAAAATAAAAATCCATATTCTACGCGAATAACAGAAAAAAAATTGTTATAGTATACAAATACATGAGTGCATTAATTTATTGACACACATCATGATAATAGAATTAGTTACATATCAATATACTTTCATTAAATGATTTGTGTCAAAGTTGTGAGGGAAGCACATTTGATACTTATCAAGTAAACTGTAGTAATTTGCTATATATATATGTACTGAACAATGATAAAGATATGTGTAAGGAATTGTGGTCTGGGTCAACTGATGAGTGCTGGTTCAGCATGAAATGCGCATTTTGAGAATCATAGATCTTTTTCACAGGTCTTTGATCACATGTTTATGATTGCAAACCTCCACAAGATGTTAAAAGCGGATATAAGTATTATTCATTATTGATATGTATAAATATTTCATTTGAAATGAAAATTACTGTATTTGTTAATCAAATAAATGTTATTCTATTACCATTTCTTAATTTAAAAATATATAAAAGGCGTACTAGTTAAAATAATGTGATATTCACTGTTTTATGTGTTAATTGCGTTGTTGGCCGAGAGGTATCGCAGCCGCCATGCAAGCAAGTAGTTGGTTGCAGACGGTTGTGGGTTCGCGTCCCGGCCGATGCCAAGACACATGAAAAAAAAAAAAAATTGAAGATTAGAAAAGAAATAATACTATATAAATTAATAATGAATTGAGGGGGGGGGATACAAAACAGGACAAAAGCACCAGAAAAATTTACAAAAAGACTAGCATAGTTAAAAGTGACTTTTTTCTTTTTTTTTCTCATGTGTCATAGCATCAGCCGGGAAGCGAATCCGCTAACCCGGAACAACTGCTTGTACTGTCGCTAACCTCTCGACCACCAATGCTTGACAAAAGTGACTTTGTTTTCAGAATAATATCTAGGAGGCAAATACATTAGATCACAAATTACATTAAATTATAAAATTTATGTTTTTAAAAACAGAAAAATCAAGAGCAGAAATGGTATTTGATATATATCTTATAAAATAATACTTATGATAAATAAAAGTTAAGAGTTTTCAGTTTGTTTTTAAAAAATGTTATTTTTCTTAACAAATATATACTCCACTAATACAATTCATAATGAATAAAATGTTCTGTGATGTAGTTGAGTTGTAAGAGTAGTATATTTTTGACTGATAAAAAGAAAAGAAAAATCTGTCTAGCTAAGTGAGATGATTGACCAACCTCTTTACTGCTTGAACATCATTTGTCCGTGTAGAAAAGATTAGTAAATTCACTTACTCCTATATAAATGAAATGTGGCTTAGGCTATTAAAAAACAAGCTGTGCAGAGTTGTAATAAATCCAGGACATAAAAATTATATGACCTATTTCATATTGCTCATTAAATATTTTTGTAATAAATCTTAAATCCTTATGATATACTTATAATTAATAAAACTAGAATACAAAAACAGAAATAATTTCTAAAAAAGTAACGACAAACAATTTTATTTGAGATATATAGTCAATAGAATACAGTAATGTAATAAGAAATCCATTCGTTTTTATTCTGTTCACAATTTCCGATCACAAATGATTGACATTTTTTAATTCCAAACTGCTTCACGTTTTTTTTCTTTTTAAAAGAAGAAATTTATTAGATATATATAAAATTGATAATTTTTTCACATTTGTGCCCCATTGTAGATCAAATTTATGAATTCTTTTTATTAATGGCCACTGTGATGGAAATTGACAGAAATGTCTAACATGGTGAGGTCATTTGGAAAATCATCCAATATCAGGTATAATATTTGATCTTTTTTTTTTATCAATAACACAGCATCAAATTTGAAATTCATATCAAAAATTTCTTTAAGAAGTACTTCAGTAATGCTACTTGAAATATGAGTATGGGTATTGCGTCTGAACCAGATTAGCTTTTGTAGCAATTTAATTTCATTCATCCATCTCATATACGGTCTTTCTTTAGCTCTTTTATAATTTTATGAATCCTGTTTAAGACTTCCTTTGTTTAATTATTATCATCTTTTCTTTCTAAAAGTGAGAATCCCACTTAAGTATTTTTACCCCTACCAGAATAAATAATCTTTTTTAAAATTATATGCCCATGCCAATGAGTCCACCCACTATTCCTTCTGTTTTGGCCTATTATAATGTATTTTGACTTCTGCATTATTTCAGATACATTCTGAAGTTCTTAAAAGTTTTCCCATTTCCTTTTATTAGCACCATAGAATATATATTTTATAATTTGCTTATCTTTAAATATATACTGTTTCAGTGATACATTCAAACACACATAAATATATTCCCATTGTTATTATTATTTTTTTAACAACTCAGTGTTCAGTATTTCAAGTTTTTAAAAGTCATGTATCAAATGAAAATCATGATTGTATAATAATTAAATATTTTTATTATTAAAAGTTATTTTTAATGCAATTTTTTTTAAAAACTATTGCAATAGTTTTTCACAAACTATTGTATTTTAAATTTCTTTATCTTTAACCTTTTACTTCCATCAGTCATCTTACATCATATTTTTGGAACACTTAATTTTGTGTGTATGTGTGTAAGCATAGACGAACCAAAACGATTGTATTAATAATAAATTTATTAAAAGATTTTGCAATTACATTTTTATATGTTTTATATTTTTAAATAATGTTTAATAAATCATTTATATTACTCAAGACAAGATCTAGTAATATACTTCATTCACCAGCAAATATGAATAGTTAAGTATGGCCATCTTGAACTTCAAAGCAATCTTTCCAACACACTTCTGCAATATTTCTTTCTGAAAGACATCGTCACTGTTGTGTTTGATCTGGATTGCAATCTCAAACCAATAATAACAAAAAATATGACACCTAAAGTTTAATTAATATGATTAAATATATTTATGTAATACCAGGTATATAGTCTCAATTAATGTAGGGCGGTCATGCCTGAAGAACTCAACTCATTTCCAGTTGAATGTAACAGCCTGACTCATGAGTTCATCTAATGACTCTTTCAGTTGTACCAAACAGCTTGCCTTGAGTTCATCTAATGACTCTTTTAGCTGTACCAGACAGCTTGCCTTGAGTCAGCTCTGGTCTTAGCAGTTTCCAGTCCTATCGTGGACTTGCCTCACAGCATAGACCAATAGTGTAATGGCTAGAAGTCACTCATGGTTAGCAGAGGTTTCAAAGAAGAACATGTACTATCACTTAGGTTAGACAGATATTCTCTGCCTTACCTTGAAAAAGGCTTTGCCAGATCCACAACCTCATTGGAAGCAATTGAATTCAGAGAGCATCACTGTCTATTGGTCCATACTAATCATTGGCTGATTTTTATCTATCTATTTGCTCATTGACTAGTGGCAATGAGTGCTTAATCTGATCAGATAAGAAAAAAATGTGGACTAGTCCACTTTTGAAGGCAAGGTGAGATAAGACAGTTATCTTGCCTAATTATACTTTTTTATTGATTCTAACTTAAGCCATATTCTCCTAATGAAAGAAATGTTATTATACCTATTTAGAGGGTTTATGACATAACATGTTTAACTTTAATTATATCATAACATACCTTTTCAGACATTCTGTTACTTTTTATATAGAAACTCAATTCGATAAATATATGCCTTATACAATTATGTATTCAGTATGATTACATCCAGCAAGTCAATATATATATATGAGAACTGGTTTTTTTTCTCATGTGTCATAGCATCAGCCAGGAAGTAAACCCACTAACCTGGGACAACTGCTTGTAAAGCAGCTGTCGCTGACCTCTCAACCATGAATGCTTGACAACTGGTTTTCATGATCTTGCCACTATATTTTCAAAATATTACAGAGCATGCTTAAATAAAATAAAAAATTACAATATCTTTCAATTATATTGATAAGAATCCCATATCTCACTTCCATTCAATATTTTCTTTTATAAAAAAAAATGCATGTGCAACCTAGTTGATATAATTATATTATCATATTATGTTAAGATACCTTATCTTTTAAAGTCTTTAATGCTTGACATTGCATTTTATATTGGTTAATATTTTCCAAGCAGATACCTGTAATTGTGCCAATTGATAGGGATCTGAAAACATATATCTTCAATAAAAATTATGATATCTTAGGCATAGGGACTTGGATTTATTGCAATATGATAATCACTTTGCTCCCAAGTTTTTGCTGAATTTATAACTGATGACTAAGACTATTAACATTGAATTCCCATATTTAAAAACATCTATTCATATATTGCTTAGTTCAAATGATTTGTACACAATAATTATTTTTTCAGTTCTCTAAGCCAAGTAATTATTTTTTTATATTCTAAAATAATTTATGAGTAAAAATGTTTCTGATGTCTATTTTTATAAATTTGGAGGTAAATTTAAGTAGTGTTGAAAAAATTAAATTATCCTTTTTTGTTTGAAAATTGACATTTTTTTATTTTAGTTTCATTATTATTATTATTATTTTGTTTTAAATAAAATTATTTGCAAAAAAACAACAACAAAAGAAAGCTATATGCATGATAGATGAGAGTAATCAAACATATAATAGCTAACATGTTACTTAAATATTAATATAGGCAAATGAAAAACTAAGTATCAAGTTACAATCAACAAATAACATTTTGATAAATCTTTTAAAAATAGTGTTTCCTTTTTTTTAACATATAAAAAGAAATATTATTTCTTATATCTTTAGATAATCACCATTTCCTATGCTTATATAAGTTGTTAAGACAGAGGCAAACTCTCCATACTGTAATGCCATCCAGTGTAAGCGTTAGTAATCAATGAATTGAAGATTTCTGCTTAAAATCCCTATCTAGTCCCCACTCATTCAATATCCCCAGACTAGTTTCTAGCTTATGGCCATCATCAGTATGGAGCCTTGGATCTGAGAGCAGCATCTAGATCTTAGAATTTAATGCAATCCTCCAGAAGCCATTTTTTACTCATGAGCCCAAGATGAAAACAAACTGTCTTGCATTCATTGGTTACTAAAGCTTGTACTGGATGACAATACTATTTAGATAGTTTGTTATTGTTTTAATAGCTTGCATAGGCATAGGAAATGGTGATCATTTGATGTTTAAGTGTTACTGTGGGTTTATAAAAACTAAAGACACCAAAATGTATAGATACTGAACTGGGTTCAGATCTATATGACTATACAAGTAAATAAACTTGGGTTAAAAATATTATTGTGTTTTCATATTAGGGTTATAGTTATCAAGTAGATAAAAGATGGTTCCTGAAGGGTTGCATTAGGTCCTAAGATGTAGATGGAATGTTCTCAGATCAAAACTCCTCAGTGCTGAAAGCTACAAGCCAGAAAGTAGTATTGGGGATATTGGATGAGTAGTCACTAGATAAGGATTTTATGCACAAACCTGCTTGCATCCAATGACTATTAAGGCTTACACTAAATGGCAATACTGTATGGAGAATTTGTTAATGTTCATATATCTTACATTAAATAAATTATAAGGTAAAGAAAACATAGTTAAAATTATACACAATTAAAAAGAACACATAATTATATTATTCTATTTGAAATAATAACACTATCATGTTCTAAAATAGTATATATATATATACACCTGGGTCTCACTTTACATGATAGATAGGTTCTCAGAAAACACACGCAAATGAAATCGCGCAAAAATGGACGTTACTTACCTTGAAAAAGGGGGGATATGGACTGTGATTTTTCAAAAATCACGTAAAAGCAAAGCACCAACGTAAAATTACTTTAAAATTCATGCAAAAAAAAATAAGGAAATAAAATATGACTAATAAAAAATTTCAAATTTGAAAAAAATTGATACAAGACAAACTTTTTTTAACTATATTTAATTTTATTCAAAATAATATATTTTTATGCATAATTTACAGTACAGTAATTTACATTTTTTTATATGCGTTTTAATTATTATCGCTAAAACAGGTTTGTTTGCAAACTGGTAAAAAATCAGATTTTAATTTTTAATTGTCAAATTTAATTGTGCCCACTCATCTTTTAAAAATAAACTTGCGGACACTAAATGATTAATAATTGATTACGTTCTTTTTTAAAAGGCGAAAACAGAATGTGATTTAAAATGCAAAATTAACGTGCACAATGTTTGAATAAATTTACATTATAATCTTGTAAAATTTAATGTGTGTATACATAAAATGTGGAAATCATGATTTTAATTTCATTATTGCATAAAATCTTACTATTATAAAGCACTGAAAATATTGAAATTACTAAGATGAAAGTCGAATTCTAATAATGTACTATTACTTTCAATATGACGTAAGTGCGTGAAATTTATTATTTAAAGTAATAGCACATTATCAGAGTTCAACTTCAGGAGAAACGTGAATCGCGTAACTTCAAAATCGCGTTAAATAAATCCGCGTAAAAAAAGACTCAGGTGTATATATATAAAGAGCCTGCTAATATCTCTAAACAAGCTTATTTTTTATCATAAATGCTACAAGATAAAATACCTGAAGCCTTTATCTATGATGGTCCCCATCCCCAGACCGTTTTTGAGCTATGGCTCTCATCAGTGAAGAGCTAGGACATTACATTCAAAATATTAACTCAAGCCAAGCATTTATCTAATTCTTAAATATTAAGATAAAGATCCAAATCTTCAGACACCTACATGTCTTCAAACTCAGCTCTTTAATCAAAGAAACAATATGAGCCTGAACTAAATTCAGTGATCCATATATTAGTAGGCTTAGAAATTTAATAAAGCCAAAGCCCTAATAGCAAAATTATAATATTAGTAAAAATCAGTCATATGTCGCATGACCTATATAGCTTGTATTACCAATATGTAATATATAAAGAGCCTGCTAATACTTCTAAACAAGCTTATTTTTTTTATTTTTTTTATTATAAATGCTACAAGAGAAAATACAAATATATACAAATAAAATGTATGTTAATTAAAAAACTATTGTAATAATTAAAAAACTATTGTAATAACAATAAAAATAATAAATATAATAGTAACTAACTATTATAAATAGTCTTTCAATCTGCAAAAGTATTTTTGGTTAATTTCTTAACCTGTCTCAACTGCTGTTAAATTCAAATAACAAAACATAAGCAAACATCATCAATTCAAATCCCATAAATCCCAAATTTTAATGTTAGCAGCTTGTCTATTAATTAAATTCATTTTATTCCTATTTTTAAAAATTGCCTCCTTAATTTTTCTTTTATTATGGTTTCGCTCTTCACGAAGAATCTTCACACTTTCAGTATCAAACTTAAATTTATATTTACATGTCCTTTCATGATCAAAGAAAACTAAAGCAGTCATTAAATCACTATTATTTTTACTTTTCACATGCACCTTGATTAACCTATATATGATAACATATATCCACAAAAAATTTGATTCATAGCATTACTTTTCTGCTTGACAGGTATGACATTTTTAGAATTATTCACTAATCTATTAACATTATTTGGAACACAGAATGAAACATTAAACACTATCAATCTTCAACTCCTTTAAACCATTATAACTCTTTAAATTGACAAAAAGTATTGTTAGATCGGTTCCATCTTGTGACCAACTTCATGCAATTCCTTGGCAAATATCTCAATATTTTTCAATTTATCATGCTGGAAATGACATAATTTTTCATTACGAAACAAAAAAGATCTAAAACTTGCCATCTTATGCATAATTGGTACTTTTGATTTACACTTTATATATCCTCTTTTTTTTACAATGGTTTGATTATTATTTTATAACTTAACATATTATTATCTCTTGTAATAATTAAATCCAAAAACTTAATACTTTTGTCCTATTCCTTTTCAATAATCCATTTCAAGCCCTTCAAATTACTTAACTCCTCTACATGCAAATTTATAATATTGGTTAAATAATTTGGATGGCTTGAAATGGACTACTGAAAAGAAACAGGACAAAAATAGTAAGTATTTAGATTTAATTATTACAAGAGATAATAGTATGTTAAGTTATAAATTAATAATCAAACCATTGCAAAAAAATGGGATATATATAAATTGTAAATCAAAAGTACCAATTATGGATAAGATGGCAAGTTTTAGATCTTTTTTGTTTCGTAATGAAAAGTTATGTAGTTATCAGTGTGATAAATTAAAAAATATTGAGATATTTGCCAAGAAATTGCTTGAAGTTGGTTATAAGATGAAGCAGATTAACAATACTTTATGTCAATTTAAAAACAGTTATAATGGTTTAAAGGAGTTGAAGATTGATAGTAAACAATGGATATCTATTCCATTTATTTCAAATGCTCAAGTGAAATTTTTTAAGGATATATATATATAAGAATGTGTTTAATGTTTCATTCTGTGTTCCAAATAATGTTAATAAATTAGTGAATAATTCTAAAAATGTCATACCTGTCAAGCAGAAAAGTAATGTTGTGTATCAAATTTTTTGTGGATGTATGTTATCATATATAGGTGAATCGAGGTGCAGTATTGAAAAAAGATTAAAGGAGCATGAATTGTTATATAAGCATGTGAAAAGTAAAAATAATAGTGATTTAATGACTGATTCAGTTTTCTTTGA
Source organism: Epiperipatus broadwayi (assembly GCA_028023455.1). Lineage (NCBI taxonomy): Eukaryota > Metazoa > Onychophora > Udeonychophora > Euonychophora > Peripatidae > Epiperipatus > Epiperipatus broadwayi. The sequence goes on from JAQFVV010000033.1 coordinate 3,812,688, forward strand.
TCATGAAAGAACATGTAAATATAAATTTAAGTTTGATCTTAGAAGTGTGAAGATTCTTCATGAAAAGCGAAACCATAATAAAAGAAAAATTAAGGAGGCAATGTTTATAAATAGGAATAAAATGAATTTAATTAATAGACAAGCTGCTAACATTAAAATTCAGGATTTATGGTATTTGAGTTGATGACATTTGCTTATGTTTTGTTATTTGAATTTAACAGCAGTTGAGGCAGGTTAAGATATTAACCGAAAATACTTCTGCAGATTGAAAGACTGTTTATAATAGTTTATTACCATTATATTTATTATTTTTATTGTTATATATATATATATTATAATGGTTGGGGACAAAAAGACTCTTACATTATAATCCTGCCACCAGGGTGCCATCAGGCCAATTGAACCTGAAAATTTATATAGGCCAGCAGGTACTAACAGTAAAATCCCAAATTTAAATAAATATGACAAAATGCCCCACTCACTAGCTCATGGAGCAGCAGAGATAATATATATATATATATATTATAACCCACTCACACATTACCGCTCATGTACATTATATAAGCAAATGCCCTAGGCGCCAGTTCTATTAATGAATAGAACGATTTATCACTTTATCTGATTCATAATTAATACTGAGACTCATTTACTTATGTTTATCTTACAGCTTCATTCAGTGGGAGGTTACAGAAAGTTCATAACATATATAGAATATAAATAAATGAAGGAAAAAATAAGCTATCAAATAATATTTAAAGCACAGTCGATATTGAAATAATTGAGAGAATGCAAATTTCTCAAGCGCTTATGACTATAACTAGCCAATCAAATCTTAAGGACTGGGACCGAGAATTTAATAAGAAAAGAGCGTTTCCACTCTCTTTTTTACTTGTCTTTATATATATCCAAGCCAGTCCAAAGTACTTATATTTGAAAGCGTGAATCCCAAATATCTTAACACTGCGTAGTAAATCGAAAGATTTCACACTGTATGTTCATAATTTGAACTCAGTGAGTTAAGATTTTGGATGAAGATGGTATAAAATATTTAGATTTATTTATAAAAAAGGATGAAAATGGAGAGATTAACATAAAACACTACATAAAAGATAAAAATATAAGAAGAATGATACATCTAAAATCTTATCAACCTTGGTGTCAAAAAATTGGGATGCTAATAGGAATAAAAGAAAAAAAATGATAGACTTACATTAAATCATAAGTAAGCAAAGGAACAAAAATTAAGAATCTTAGAAGAATACATTGAATATGGATATAATAGTAAAGTAGTAAGAAATATATTAACAAATAAAAATGAATATGAAAAAGTTAATAATAAAAATGTAAGACAAAATAAGAAATGGATTTCTATCCCATATTCAAGTGATGTATATAAAATTTTAAATGATAGAAAAGATAAAATAAATAATATAGCTATTGGATGTAAAAATAGTAAATCATTAAAAAAATTAGTAAGTAATTCAAAAATAAGGAATGATAAGAATGATAAAGTAGGAATAATTTATAAAATTATTTGTAAAAGATGTATGATGATATATATAGGCCAATCAGCAAAAAGGAAGATAGAAAGGGGTAAAGAACATGACAGAGCAATAAAAAGGAAAGATGTTAAGTCAGGTCCATTTTGCCATTTTTTGGAAACAGGCCATATTATGAAATGTGAGGAAAATATTGAAGTTATCAAATATTGTAATAATTATAAAGAAAGAAAAGTATATGAAACATTATATATACAAGAAAATAAAGAGAAATGTATGAATTTGCTACAAGGATCAGTAAAGTTAAGTGGAAAGTGATTATTAAATAAAAGTTGGAAAATTTAAAAACATTTTTAAAGTTAAATTTGACCAATAGATGGTATGTTAAGTTAATATATATGTCACATGACTTTTTGAATTATTATAACATCTTGAAAATGTTCATTTTGAGCGAAAATCGATTTGGTGATATAAATTTATTATTTATTATTTAAAGTAAAGTTGTCTATAATATTGATTATATTTTATATCCAATAATAGAATATATATATTATTTAATGTGATATAACCAATGATGTAAATATTTTTTAAAAGTCAAATGACTGGCATTGGTGTTAAATTCAAAGTACATTCTTGCATAAAATATTAAATAATTTGGTTCTATTATAATTAATCTGCTTCTGACCATAAGTCTTAAATATATATATATATATAGTTAATTGATATCTAACCTATAATAGTATATTGGCAAGTAAAAATCTAGGATCTAAATAAGATCTTCTATAATATATATCAAGAATTATTCTATACCAATATAATGAACAATATTTAGTACACTGAGTCCCATAAATATCTTTAATAGATGTGGCATAAGATTTGCTAAAAAATATGTGTTGTATACTTCTGTAAAACACAGTTAAAGGAAACATTGCAAAAGTAGAACAATTTTTCCACAGAAAGATATTATAACATAATATGCTTTGATAATAAGAAGTACGAATAGCAATAAAGTTGATCAGAAGAAAAACTTCGATGAAAAGTAATTCATATAGGCAAAAACAAAGAAAGTCAATACGATTTGACTCCAATAATTTAGAATCAATAAATATACCTATTAATAAATAAACAAGTGCAAGTACTATTATAATGCAAATAATAATTATTATAAATAGGAATATCAAGAGAACATAGTACAAATTTAAAAGAAAAAGTATTGCTTTTGTTTTACTCAGACATATAAATAATTAAAAGTTAACTATTTGCTAATTAAAAGAAAATCTTCATTAATTATTTTTTCAAAATAAGTATATGACAACCCCCCCCCACACACACACACACAAGATAAAGCAATTTCATCTGTAAAATCAAAAATTTTGATTCTAAATACATAAATTCAAAATAAAATAGGACCTAGGGCAGAACTTTGTGGTATACCATGACATACTATTGTAAAAGAATAGTAATACCAGAAATATTCTTGCTTGCTTCCAATTCTTTAAATAATTTGCAAGCCATGAAGCAAAAAGATGATGAAAACCATATGAATATACATTTAAGTACAATTTTATGAAATACAGAATCAAATCCTTTTGATATGTCTAAATATATAGCAACAGTTTTGATATCATTATCTCAGAATAATGTCAAATTGTGTACATGTTTATAAAAAGCATCCAATATACTTCTATCAGAAGCAAAACCAAACAGATGTTCAGATAATATATTATATTTACATACTAGTAATACCATTCTCTCTTTAACTACCACTTTCAATAATTTGGAAATCATAGATATAATAAAAAATGATAAATAATTATCAAAAAGTAAGGGATTACCCTATTTAAAAATAGTCATAATAATACAAACTTTCAAACATGTACGTAAATAAACAAGAAAGATATAAAAACAAATTTATTTACTTTAAGAAGTTTTGGTATTAATGTATCTAATCCATCTGAATGAACAGTATTTAAATGATCAGTTATGAAAGATAACTAAAAATCAGAAACTCCATACATAAAAAGGAAAACTATCTATTGAGACATATGAAAAACATTTCTTAAATAAATCAGCAATATATTTTTAATTATTTTGCATTTCCGACAAATTGTCATTGAGCTTTACAAATTTAATTTGATTTGACAAAGGTTTCTTTATTAAAGAATTAATCAATTTCCATGTTGATATCAGATTTAATTTTTTAAAAATTTACCAAATTTTCACCCAAGGATCTTAAATAATTTCGTTGATTAATTTTTCTACTAAATTATCAGTTATCCATTCTGGGTATCCTCTAATGTTACATATCAATATAAAATAAACTATTGATTTTATAATTAAAGATTTATAAATATTCTGAAATTTTAAACATGCAAAAAACAACATCTTTCAAAACAAAAATACTATCCCAGTTCTGATTATTTAATAAAATTTTTAGCTTATTATGGGATAACTTATTAACATATAAATAAGTATTTACCTCTTACTTACAGTTAAACAGTTTTAATGCACTGGAAAAATGACCTGATATAAAAACTTTAAGTAAAAGTAAAACATAATTTAAGTACTATTATTTCATAAATATATGATCCAATATTGATTAACAAAAATGGATTGTATGTGTTGTACCACGATGACCATTTGAGAGTACCACTAAGCATTTCAGCTTGGACTGGATTACAATGGTTTCATAATCACGGTTAATTATTTGTTTTTGAATGGCAATCACCAAATGTAATCTCTAAAATAATTTTATTTTATTGGACTAAAATTTTATAAAATAAAATATAATGCTTAACTAGTTATAATTAAAAAAAAGTCAAACCAATATTTGACTAATATTGAAACATTTATTATACCTTTTTCTTATTCTCATCTTATTCCCTTTCCTCGCATTTATTTAATCAAGCCATCCCGATCTATTCCTTACTAATTCAGATTTAACACATCATTCTCGAAGGAACATGTGCTGGCACTTTATTAAATGTATAAAATTTTATCAATAAATATGATAAATACATACTATGAGTGCACTCAAGGGTGACTTACTATAAGAGCGTGCTTGTTAGCAAGCACGCTCAAACCTCCTCTTTCTATTGTTAAATCCTATACATATTCCCTTCGATTGAGTATATAATTTTTTTTCTTTTATATTCATATATACATTATCAGAATAACAAAGATAGGAAATAAAGGTAAGTTTGATTAATAAAATATAGAATTAAAAAACAACAACAATATAATGTGGATTAATTTAAATTAATGAAATAAATATAATTAATGAATCTATAAGACCCCCTTTCTATTGTTGAAACTTATATATACTTGAAATGGAGGATTTTCAAAAATATGCCATTATACATAATACATATATTATCACTTAAATGTTTCTTGTAATTAAAAAGAAAAGTAACGTTACCCTGATTGATCAGTGTATTGGTCCTGTGGGCAAAGTATTTCATTTTTTACTTGTGGTTTGTCTGAAATTTCCATTTTAGTCATTTTCCTTGGCTAGCTCTCGATGTCCTATGCAATATCGGCATTTCCAGTGGCAGTTCCATGTGGTAATGGGAAAAGGTTCCCAAAGGGGGAAGTTCTGTTACCTCTAGGCACTCAACATTTTTCTCTCTTTATTTAATTTGCAGATTTTTTTTCTTTTGAAGACTCCAAACCAAATTAAAACTAATATATCAGATACTGACTTCGGCCAAGTTCCAATCAATCATAAAACAAAAGACAAATCCGTAATTTATAGTTTTTTTTTCAAAGTCTGAGTTCACACCTTTCATATCCTTCCTTTTTTTTTCATATTTTGTTTGTAATCCCATGAAAACATTCCAATTGATCAGCATGATAGATAACATAAAAATACCTCCACTTTTTAAAGTTTCAACAATAGAGCTAATTGCAGAAAAATTCTATACTTTCTTCCACCTCCTATCTTAAAGAATTCCTAATAATTAGAAACAAATTAGAAGGCAAGATTTTATTTAAAAACTTGCTAGATCTTTTTTTTTCTTATCTTGATTTAATCTATCTCAAAACTCTCAAAAACTCCATTTTAAAGTAAGTGTTATTATTTATTTTTTTTAGGATAAAAATAAGTATTATTATAAAATTATATATATATATGAGCTTGTAGAAAATATCAGCTCAGTGCAGATGAAAAGATAATCAATTAAAGTTGTAGCAGTACAATAAATTCAAATAACATATGGTAGACCTGTGAAATTTATCAGATAAATCTATATTCATGTGATCCATAAGTACTAATGAAGAAAAATATAAATCAGATAACATAAAATATAGAAATAAAATCTAGAATGACATTCACACATGGTCTATATAAAACACCAACAGTAAAAATAAACGAGAGAAAATTCAAATTAATAAAAATACATTCTGCTGTAGCAAGTGTTAGAATATGATAATTAAAATTAATGCCTATTTTTATAAAAATGATTACACCTCCAATACATGAATAAGTCCATGGGAAAGAATGCATGAATACCCATCTAGAATATTCAAATTTGCAACTGTTTGTTTGTCTGTGTATCAAAGTGGTTTCTTTATAACCTAATGCTAAGTGCACTTTCAATGAAGTTTACCTTAATCACAGCTCTGTTCTATGTTTATGGTGAACTTCAACAAAAGTGCACCTAGCATTATATTATAAAAAGAAAGAAACATTTCAATATGCAAACAAACAAATGTTTGCAAATTTGAATTACAAATACAAACAAAGGGAAAAATCAATATTTCATCTAGAATATATAAAAGCTTTTCTTCCATGGAAATTCAAGATTCAGTTAAAATTATAATGTTATAAAAATCCATAGGAAAATTATTTAAATAAGTTATGAGATCATAAAAATTAGTTCTAATAGTTCACTTGTGATTTCCCTATTGAATGATTTCAATTTCACCTATTAATTAATATATTGCTAATATATTTTTGGTGATTATCAAATTAAAAAATAAAATAACAAGTTACTATTCCTAAAATTAAGAAGACTTTAATATGATCAATATATACAATTTATCCAAACCACTTCAAACACTTTTTAGCAAAACTCTTTATTTGTACATATACATACACCTATGATTCGACTGACCTGCAGTCTTCTTCAGAGCTATGATATAATGAACAAAAAAAAAATACATAACTATATAATAACACTATAAAAAATGTAAACAATAAAAAATTAAAAACAACATAAAATATATTTAAAAAACTGAAATAAATTATCAAACCCAAATAAAACAATTAATATAAAATAAAATATACAACATAAATAGAAAATAAATATAAATTATACATGTGTATTCCTAACTTTATACATATATTCAAAAACAACTATTAATCTAAATATATATCTTATCTATGTTATTATTATTAACAATCTACTAATTATTTTATTCTTCAGAAATTTAAACTTTATGGTTATTAACTAATATTCTTTTAATTTTAAATCATATAATATCTATTATTTCCTTACTCATTCTGTTAAAAATAATATTTTATATTTATTATTTCTTAATATCTAAAACCTATAAACATTATAATCTTTGAATTTATCCAGTTCATTTTAGTCTTAAAAAAACGTTTTTTTTTTCCAAAAAATTATCTTATACCCTAGCTCACTCTATTACATATTATTTAAACCAAATATACATATCCTCTACAACTCTTTATATATATATATTTTATACACTTTAACTTTTATTATTATTGTATCTTCAAAATGTTATGCTGCAAATAATCTTTCTATTTCATGTCACCATTGCATCTTCAAAATGTGATGTCATAGCTTTTCTTGAACCGAAAAAAGTGCAATCATTGATATTTCTGGAAAGTCATTGGTAATTATTTTTTGTATATTGCTTTTTTTTTAAATATTGATGAATTTAAATGATTTGCAAATGTTTATAATCGTTTATTTTTTAAGTATTACACCATCGATGTAATTTGTGAATTTCAGTTATTTTGGGTGTTAGGGGTATATTTTACATTGATAATTATTTTTTATGTATTGCTTGATGAATTTAAATGATACTGCCATAATTTTAAAGCAGACCAAATAATTGCTTTTGAATGCATTGCAGATGGTTATATGCAAATTGGAAGCTTAATAAATAATTTGATGAAATTCTGTTTTTGCATTTCTCGCGTTCCACCATTGTTAATGGTTTCTTGGTATACCGGCTTTTTTTGTATAATGCTTTTCATTTTTTAAATATTGATGAATTTTCAGCTATATATATATATTAATTTTAAATTTTATAGCATTTTGATGTTTTTTTAAAAAAAATTTGGACTTTCGCTATATTTCTTGGATATATACAGCGTCAGACATTTTTAGTTGTCAATTTAAGTGGATAATTATTGCTTGTGGGTGGGGATGCTATTTGACATATTTTCAGCTATTTTTTTTTTTAATTTTTCAGCTATATATATTTTTTTAATTTTAAATTTTATAGCATTTTGATTGTTTTTTTTTTTAAATTTGGACTTTCGCTATATTTCTTGGATATATACAGCCTCGGGCATTTTTACTTGTCGATTTTCAGGCACTTTTGGATATAAATTTTATTCTTTACTTGTCAATTTTCAGCATTTTGATATGTGTAGCCTCAGGCATTTTTACTTGGCCATTTTCAGGCACTTTTGGATATAAATTTTATTTTTTACTTGTCAATTTTCAGCATTATGTGTAGCCTCAGGCATTTTTACTTGTCGATTTTCAGGCACTTTTTGATATAAATTTTATTTTTTATTTGTCAATTTTCAGCATTTTGATATGTGTAGCCTTGGGCATTTTTACTTGATGATTTTCAGGCACTTTCGGATATAAATTTTATTTTTTACTTGTCAATTTTCAGCATTTTGATATATGTAGCCTTGGGCATTTTTACTCGTCGATTTTCAGCCATTTTTGGATTTAAATTTTATCACTTGCAGGCTTCTGACCGGTTGTTGATGGTACCGCAGCATTACCTGGTGGTGATCGAGCATGTCGGGTTGAAACAGTAAGATTCGTATTCGAATCTTAAGTTTCACCTTTTTCTGTCGTCTCTCACTGACTGGTCTATCCCGCCCAAATTTAAACTTTTTGATATCGAATTGTGTGTGTAACAATATTAAAAATGTATAAATATATGTAGAATTCAGCATAAACACGCACACATTTCGATCTCAAATTAAACGCAATAAATAGGGATAAAATAATATAATTTATATTTCTTTTAGTTATATAATTTTGTATAATTTTAATCATTTATTTTGCATTATAAAGTTCGTATTTATTGCTTTGTTTAAATTTCATTTAATAATAATTCTAAAAATATCTGATGTAATATTTAATTAAAAGTTAAAATAATCTTATGTTCCCTTTTTGTCTTTGAAATTGAAAAGCATCGGTCAGTGATAGATATTAGATTAATTAAAGAAAAATTCCCCAAAGTATAATTAGTAAATGTAAAATGTAAACAATAGAACGGCAGCTTTCTTTAATTAAAAACCAACAAAATGCGTTGATTATCCTCAGGGCAGATTAAGTAGAACCTAAAATATCTTAACAAAAATGTGAAAGATCAAGATAAAAAAAGAGGCCATCTTAGACTTGCTGGAGACATTCACTTAAACTTTAGCTTTGCTCTCGATCACTGAGAGTCTCCAAAAATATAAAAATAATTTGTTCCTGCCAAGGTATGACCGAGTAAAGCACCTAGATTATTCTCCATCGGGAGATGGCCTATCGGATGCTGAACTTTCCATTGCCCATCATAAATTCACCATGAAGATCTGCTGCCTGAAATAAATGAAAAAGCTGCTGCTGCTGTGAAATTAAATGAAATATCTAAATACAAGAAAGACTTGCCACTCGTGAACTTTTTGCTGCTAAACTCATGGAATAAGAAAACTTCTTATAAAACAGGTACCTGTCTGTGTTCAAACTCTAGAGTACTCTAATAATATGCTATAGCTCTTCTTCATACTACTTATCTAAATTATAAAATGTAAAAACTACCATTTGTATAACTAAATTGAATAATTAATTTAATATGTAAATTTCTCTAATAATCTAGCTTACCTCACTCTATCTGGGGTGCGTATTTCTAAAATCTACATTTTATCTATATTTATTATTTAATTATTGCATGCTCACAATTGTCTCTATTTTCAAAGTTTAAATCTATGATCGTTTAAAACAATGAATGCGTGTCAAATTTTCATTAATATTTACTTTCTTTAATAACTTAACTTTCATATAAATCGACACGCATTCAATGCTTCATTTATTGTAATGCAGGGGTCTACAACTTCGCAAATGGCTGGCATATTAGTTGTAATCATTCCCAGTTTAGATATGTTTTGTATATATTAAATCATCATGAATAATTCCAGAAAATTACATTTCTTTGAGAGTCACCAACGTTCTTTAGTAAATGTTGATAATGTAGGGCCTAATTAGAAATCCATTTAAATCTTATCATAATCGTTTATAAGTATACATGTGTTACGTTTTAGAGACGCGATGATCTATTCCGCCGTAAATATTCCGGATTCTTCAGGGTTGAAATTAACCCCCGTCATCCTACACAAGCGGACATAATAAATGCTCCCGTAGGATTTGACCTGTCATGCAGCCAGCTGGCAAATTGCGACACGTACCGCTTGTCCCTGGTTATGCTTATGTGACACCTTACTTCGTCGGGCCACGGCAGAGACCAGCCCGACAGTTTTATAAACTCATTCGCGGCATTGCAGTTTCAATATACTGCCATTCCATATCGCCTTTCTAAAGCGTACCACGTGTTCCTTTGCTCAATTCTATTATTCTATATATCACTCCGCCTCTGCATTATCTTCGTAATTCACTCTCAAATAAATGTTGCCCTTAGTCATAAAATAAATAGTTTAATTAAATAAATATATGTCCGCCGCTACTCTTAAATCTTACTTTAGACTCTTGCATTGCAAAGGTATAAATTCCCCAAGGCATGCATTAGAAATACTTACTCGAGAATTTTAGGTAGCTAGATTACGCCTTCCAATAAGTGAATTCCCTTTGTAAACATTACAGTATCGGAAATACCGCTACTGAGTTCCCAATATAAAATAATGTGTAAATAAATAAATGTATTCTTTAAAATATAATCATGTTGCAAATCCCGCTACTGAAGCTGTTAGTCCATAAAATATTATTAATGATTGTTTTATTAAAATGTATTAATAAATAATTTTAAACTATACGTCTGCAATTACGTTTCATTTATTCGATACCCATTCTATATAATATTTCCTCGATTATGTAAATATGAATGTTTAATTAATATTAGTTTAATTATTGGCTAACTCGAGAATAAAATCATGAGTCTCTTGCATATCCCTGACCACCGTGCCTAAGGAAATATTTACTAATGTCGCATCAGATGCGTTGTTTCGTGGATTGTATTGTGTAACCGATAAACTATGTTCGAACTCAGTACCACGGGTGGCTTCGCTACTCGATGGTGCTGCTGTTCTGTATGGTGGTCGAATTCTGCACTATGTTTACGAGTCACACGTTTTCTGACCGTTACAGGGTTAGACTACCAATTTATATTATACTGCTTTATATGTTTTTATATACTGTTTATTTTATTTTGTTCATTACATCATAGCTCTGAAGAAGACTGCAGGTCAGTCGAAACGTAGGTGTATGTATATGTACAAATAAAGAGTTTTCTAAAAAGTGTTTGAAGTGGTTTGGATAAATTGTATTTGTAGGATATTATGGCAAAATAAAGAAAAGCGTGATTTTGGGAATATTTATGAATAATCAATATAATTATTTTTTTTATTTCAATATGATTTACATTAAGATGTAATTGTTCTTTTTTGTTTTTTTACCTATAATGATTTTTGTTATTGTAATTCCAGTAGAATTTATAGGTTATTTTATCAGTTCTTTATATTGATGTTATGTTTCAATGAATCAACACCCTTGATGGTATTCTATCCAAAAGCTTTCTTTTTTTAAATTTCTCACAAAGCAGTGAAGTTCTTGCTTGCAACTTCAATATATTATTTATCCAATTCATGAAAAAAAAAATCTTTGTTATTTTTTGTCTTCATACTTACTATCAATTAATTTTTTTTCAATGAATTATCTATCTTTATATTATATGACAAGATTTCTCTCCACATTTTAGTTTCTGTCATCAGTGAGACTTACTTTTTTTTTGATAATTAATTCATTTGTCTGTTTATTTTTAGAGAATTCTAATCAATATTTATTAACATTACAGTTCAAAAGCATCAAACATTTTCTATCACTTTTACATAAAGTTTATATTTTCACAAACAAGCATTAGGACTGTAAAGACTATGGAAAATTATTACCTTTCTTTTGATTGAGCTGGATTTATTTGGTACAGCAGCTATAATGCAAATTGTAGACCCACAAAGGGCAAAATTATATACCACATATTCTATATTTGTATTATTTTTTTGAAAATCTTTTTTAAAGCTTATTAGTACATGTAATCTTTGATTTTTATATATTTAAAGTAAGTCCAACTAATTTATGTCAAATCTTTTTTTTTACTTTAATTACTAATTAAATATCATTTGCATACTATAATTGTTGTTCTTTTTAAAAATTTACCATTTTTCAAATTTTCATATCATTATTTGCCATGTAGATTTAGTAGGAGAATGAAATCACAGTGAATACCTTAATATTCTATGTTAACATCTGTTTTTTTAAATAGTTCTGGATAACCAGAGATCTTACTAATGAAATGAATAAGGTGTTTTAAAAATCTCATTGTTCTGGCATATCTCTATAGTTTGGAATGATTAAAATAATCAAAAAGTCATTGAATAATCATTAAGAAGGGATACAATTTTTCCCTGATATTTTCTTGACATTTCTATCATTCACATGACAGTCTGTATTATTTTGTGTTTCCTAGACTCTTCTTTTTTAAGTTAGTTTGTTTTATTGCTATGTCATACTACATAAATGAATCTATTTTTTTTTTGTATTATCTATATAAGATAAATTAAATTATAACAAATTAATTTTTATTTATATAGCAGATAATATCACTCTTATTCATGAGTAGCAAATTTAAATATTCATTATAAAAATCTGAAATTAGGAATTATGATTTTTTTAAATTCTAATTTTTGAAAAGATGTTATATTATCTTAAATACACATGATAACTTGCTTGTCTTTTTTGTGATTAAATATAAATAAGAAAATGAGCAAAAAGTTTTCTAAAGAATATAAAAATGCTTTTTGAAATTAACAAAATTAACTGATTATGAAAATATGTTGAATTAAAATAGAAATGAGATTATATCCATGTAAGCAGAGATAATTTTTAGTTTTTGACATTACCAAGAAACTATCAATTATTACTAATTGAAAATCTCCAAGTCTAAACAAGTTTTTTCATTAACCTATAATAGCTATTAGTAATAATTGATAGTTTTATGGCAGCATCAAAAGTTAAAAGTTATCTCGGTTTACATGGATATAATCTCATTTGTCTTTATGATTATGAAAATTCTTATTTAAGTAAAATTATGTATTAATTTATTATCTTTTAATGAAATATTAAGCTGTAATTTAGAATTACTTAATATAGTAAGTAGAAATAACCATGTCTAAAAATGCACCAACTTTTAAAATCATTATAATTTTACTTACTTGGTATATTAATAACTATAGATTCCACATAACTTGAATTATCAGAAGGATAAGGAATGGATTTAATCTAAAATAAATAAAATAATCTTTTTATAACATATATGTGAATAATAAATATTTTAAATTGTCATAAAACTGAAAACTTAGCATATTATTATTTTTTAATTTATGAAATATATGCATACTTTTGTCATGCATATGTGTGTGTGATATTTTGAAATTAAAATATACTTAATAGATTCAATACAGTAAATGATCAATAATTGCTGAGGTATAAGTTATATGTTAATGCAAAGCTATAAAGAAAAAGATATTGAAAGAGGCAGTATTAATCTTCAAAAATATTCCAATAAATTTAAGCTAGAACTCACTTATAATTAAAAATATTAGTAAATTTTAAAGATAGCTTAGAGACAAAATAAGAAGATAAATACTTTACTAAAAACAATTACATTGATAATAAGAATAAAATTCAATAATATATTTTCTACACAGATCAGGTAATATATGCAGAGAAATGAATATAAGAATTGTCAAAAGTAAGCCATATAGAATTAAATAAATATGTAAAATTCTATAAAATGATACAGAAATTAGTTAATGATAATATTAAAAAAAAGTAAAATGACAAGGAAAGATCAAACTACATAAAATATTATTTTACTATTAGAGGAAAAATTATTTCAGTAAAAAACAAAGAGACTGGGTACCTTTAAACAGAAATGAACATCATGAAGTATGGGGAAGAATGTTGTAAAGAACTACATGTAACAATAACATCATTTAAAATGCAAATCAAGAAATGAAATGTGTAATTAAATGCATAAAAAATAGAACATTAAAAATATAGATAATATCAGAAGAAATAAAAAAATAGTTGGCAAACTTATAAACAATTATCTACATGATAAGAATAGATCAAAAGAATAGAAGACTGCAATAATGAAATTGACGTTTAATAAAGATGAAGAACAAGATATTAGAAATTATAATCTGAAATATCAGTTTTCTATCAATTATATATATATATGTGAGTTATATGTATTACAGATCTTTTACAAAAAAAAAAAAAAAAAAGAACTTAAAGCCAAACAAGAAAACAAACTATATTTAAAAGTAGTTTTTACGCCCCTCCCCCCAACCATGAATTAAGTTATATAAAAAAAACATGTTTGAATTTCCATTTTGCAATTAATTAATAAATTTGATTCTATAAGATTTTTATATATGATTAAAGTTTTAGACCCAGGATATCACATTCTAAAAGATATTTATCAAAATTCAATAGCATTGATTATTGCAATATATATATATATATATATATATATATATATATATATTGTAACCATATATTTTAGCATAAAATATAATCATTGATGTAACTAGTATAAAAAATTTCTCTGTCTTCTTTGGTGATTTGATTGGCTTGATTCGCACTTTGAACAGATTACTCTCTTATATTATTTAATAAATTTAAATTTGCTTCGTTCCATATACTAATTCATATCAGAATGTTTAACTTTTTAAAAATTTTAACAACACATTAAATTTGGTAAAATAGTATTAAAATATAATATTTTGTTTTATTTGTTTAAAATGGTCTTAAATATTATTTCCATTGAATTAACAAAAAACCATTTGTTCAATTAAAATAAATTATTAAAAATAAATACAGTAATTACGTATGCGTCTCAATGTAAAAAAAGAAAAGAGCGCGAATTTAAGAGCAGATCGTCTGTTAGTTTTGCTTTTGGAGGGGGAGAAAGAAAAGAAAATTGGTAAAAGGCAAATGTAAATTTGATAAGCTTATTTTAAAATAGTTAACAAGTAAACGGATTACCACAAATGTTCTATAAACGTAAACATAACATTGTGGTATTTAATTATAAGATAAATTGCTAAATTTAAAAGTCTGTTCAAGTCGGCTGGCCAAGTGGATCAAATCACCGGTAATAATTTCCCAATATTACATTTAAAATGTCGGAGCTTCCCAGTTTAAAAGAATTAATTGCAAGAGTTTGGTATGTTTTAAAATGTTTATTGTTCTACAATTTGGAAAAATTAAATAAGTATTTTAATTACGGAAGTTTTATAAATATGAAAATTTGCTTTTTAAAAAAGAAGAAGTTTAAATTAAAGTAAAATGTTAAAGTTATCAACATAGTTTAATATTTCCGTTTCTAATTCTAATAAAAATATAGTATTGATTGATATTTAACTTTATAATGCCAGTAATATATTTGCTAATTAATTTGTTTGCCATTTGGATAATAAACAGTCTTCAAATAATTGATCAAAGCTATTTTCTAATTTTATCGTCAGTTTGGAATGATTAAATTAATTGCTGTAATTAGTATTCTTAGATTTAAGTGTGGATAAATAAATAGTAGCATGGATGTGATAAACTTGGAACATTTTTAATAGAGAAATGTAGAAATTAATAACTTATGAAAAACATTTTCATTTAAGTTCTGCGTGTCATGTTTTTGAAATTGTTTCTTGTTTATGGAGCCACGTAAAATCGTTAATCTAATAGTGATTATAATAACTAACACAAATGGATAAAATTACATGTATGGAATTCAATTATAATTATAGCTATTACTTCGTACATTTATTGTTCGACACATCGTACATGGATTTCACGGATCATATTTGTCGTTATAAAATGCTATATAATCTAATTTGTGACACACACACCTGCTAAAATTCATGTATTGAACTATAAAACATTATACATTTAATTTATATCACACACACACCTGTTAGATTTTATGTATTTGATGAATAATTTATTACTTTAAGTTTATCGTTATATGAACTTGCATGTGAAGTTCATAAGTTATATTTTATTAAGTTTAAATTAATAGGGGTTGAATAAAATATTTATTCAAGAGAATAGCGCTTGGGAAAAGGCTTGAAAAGTACTAAATGAATTTATGAAATGTATCAATTTTTCATGAGGTGTTTTGTGAGTCTTTCCAGATTTCTATTCCGATACCAATATTACTTATATTGTATTACACATGTTTTATTTTAAGCAAGATAAGTTAGTACATTAATTGTCCTGATTAGTGTAACATTTTGTTATGCAAGAACCCACATTTGCTAAAGTGTTAGTGTTTTATGAATGATCAGAATAACTGAGGGGGATGATTTTTCACTTTAATATGAGGTAAATAGTAATGTTGTTTTTTAATGTTGAAAGGCATTAATCTGTGTCGGTGGTTAATCCGCAGATTATTTAATTGCCATTTTTTGTATTTTACACTCATTCCAGCGCTGGTGGTTAATCCGCGGAATTGTGTAATTATACGTATTACTTTATGATGGTGTATCAATCCACAAAGCGTTTAGTGTATTTAATTCCTATGTGTAGATGAATGCATCCACAGGAATATGTTTTACTTCATAAATATAAGTTGGGCAAAGTATTTTAGTTAATCTGCTAAATCATCTTCTTCCATTTGTAAGCATAATTCATAAGTTAGATCGTCAAATTGTAGCAGGACATTCTATTCAAGTTACTTCATAATAATTAACTGTTGGTTGATTATTATTTACCGGAGCGTAAGTTTAAATTTTCATTTTATTTAATGATTACATTATAGCTAAATCCTACAGATATAATATTATTTATTATATTATTATAAGTTTACGGTATGGATTTATTGAATCTGGAAATGACGTTAAATATCTCATGAGTTGATGTTGAATTTAGTATAATTTGCTCAAGATTCATTATATCAAATTGAAATAAGGTATGATTAGGTTTTTAAAGCCATACCTATGATATGTTATTGAAGAAAGTCGATGGAATTATAATTTATTTATTTTATTTGTTTATTTATGTCTTTAATTATAACATTGGAATTAATTATTTATTATTCATAAATTTGTAAATAAACGTTGATTTATAATTAAACTTACTGTGCCGTTGCTATGTGTCATTCTTAAAATCAGAAATCATAAACCTTGGGTAGAGCATACATTGAAGTACATACTATCATCAACATGATATAAGAGTTTAGTGATATTTTGAGAAAACATTTGGATGCTTTTAGTCTTTGGTAGTTTATGATGTGGGGGGTACAATAAAATCCCATTTACCTTTTCCATCATTTTGGCTTTGCGTAGTTGATCTAGTATACAATACAAATTGATTATTAAACCTGTAAACAGATTTACCAAATAATGATATGATTGAATATATTTACTTAACATTTTAAATTGTCATTTGTCAGTATAAAAGAGTCTCAGTGATATAGTAAACTATAAAAAGAACCCAAGTATTTATGTTTATTTATTGCAAAGCTTTACCTGGACCAGCATTTGTATTAAAAATCATATAGATTGTTTAAAATTTCATAATCTTATGTAATTCCACAAATTATGCCATCTTGTACATGGTCGGCCATCGGGTCTCATACAATAAAAATCGCAAATTAAGGTTTGTAACATAATAACATTGCACTTATAATTTGTTTAATGTATTTTATCACACTACTATGATAGGTCATCGCGGTACACCCTGGCTGCGATCAAATCAAATCATAAAAAGTTTATGTAGATCATTAGTTTGGTCTGTGGTAAGTTGCTCCAGATGTTGGTTGTGGTCTTTGGTGCATAAAATAGATAGCATAATATGCTTTTGGATATAGCTCTTAATAGCTGACAATGTGTAGTGGAATTGATCAGTGATCAAGGTTACGATTCACAGTGCACTGATGTTTTGGTGATATTATGTAGTTGACCACACTTTAGAGGGTTACAAATTTTTGGTGCCACAATGTGTTCGGCCCGATATGTTGAGGTTATACAGTCATTGTAAGTGTGCAATTACGGTTTTTTAGCACTTTATAAACATGCGACTTGATTAATTGATTGTTGCAGAGTACAATATGGTAATGTGTGAACTGAATTAATTAATGATTGTTGATTACAATTTTAATTTCCCATATTACAAGAATATTATCATGTGACAAATGCTCTATCATGGTGATAAAATATTGTATGTTTTATTGTTATATATTTCTCCAGATTAGTTATATAAGATTTCTGATGACAATAGCAATCGTATTCCAAGATATACCAATATTTATGATTGAGTTGGGAAAAGTTGAAATATCAAGGTTTATAAAGTAGTTGTTGTAATACTGCAAATATTTAAAGTGGGGGTTCAGATTATTTTAGTATGAATGTGATATATACCATCTGGGATAGGTTATTGGTGGTGAGGATTTAGTGGTTGGTCGGCTTGAACAAGATTTTAATTGATCATTGTTATTAAAACACATATTTAGGAAAGTAAAAATTTGGTTTCACAAAATATTGAAATAGTTGTTATAAAATACTCAAAATGAGTGATTCTGAAGAAATTAGTTGTCCTGAAAGAACCCAAGAAGTTCCTGATCTTGATTTCCAACAACGGTTTATGTTGATGCTTCAACGCATAGAGATTGGAATGAATGAACAGTCTCTAAAAATGAATGAACAGTCTGAAAAATTAAATGAACAGTCTCTTTCCCAAAAAGAAATGTTAGTCTCACAAAGAGATGACTGAAAAATTGAATGAACAGTCTCTAAAATTGAATGAACAGTCTCTTTCTCAAAAGGAGATGACTGAAAAATTAAATGAACAGTCTCTTTCTCAAAAAGAGATGACTGAAAAATTAAATGAACAGTCTCTTTCTCAAAAAGAGATGACTGAAAAATTGAATGAACAGTCTATTTCTCAAAAAGAGATGACTGAAAAGTTAGATAGTTTTGAGAATAAAATGGCTGAAGTTCAGGAGTTTGTGAAAGAAAAAATAGAAGCTGCTAGGGTAAAAACAATGGAGGAATTTAATCAAAAATTTCAATCCTTAGAAAATAGTTGCAAGGCAGCTAAAGGGGAGTCCGATATTAAATTGGAAGAAATTAAAGCTAATTTCTTCGATTATAAAAAGCACTTGGAAGTTCAGATAGAAGAAATTGGAAATAAGTTCATAACGCACGAGGAGAATGTGGACACTAAATTCAAGGTGCTTGATGTGGCAATGGGTGACTCAAGGAGTCAGTTGGCACAAATAGTTAGTGAAATGAACTATAAAGTTCAAGAAGTAGAGTCTCAATCTGCTAAATCTATTGATAAAATTAAAACTGAAATGGAAGGTAAACTTCAGAATATGAATGAGAGTCATTCAACTTTTGAACAAGGCATATTTAAATCCATGAGTGAATCTGTAACAGAGAGCAGAGCAGAATTGGGTAGCATTAAAAAGATTTTGGAGGAAACTATCAATAGGTCTAAAATAGAAAATAAAGAATTGAAAAAGACTAATGCTAAATTTAGTGGAGATTTAGAAATGATGCAAAAAGAGTGGAAGGAAATTAGGGATAAATGTCAAGAGTGGCCAAGTGAATCAAATGAGTATAAAGAAGGACAGAAACTAGAGGCAAAGATTGAAAATCTTCAGCTAAAAATGTTAGAAATTCAAAGGGCTCAAGAGAAAAATGATAATTTCATTGGTCAAAACACCAAGTATTATGTAGATGGAACAGAGACCTCTGTTAAAGAAGTAGTTGTATCGGATGGTAATTTTACTGGTATCCGCACAACTCCCATTTTCCAAAAACCATTAGAAATTGAATCTGTGGCCAATGATGTCAAGAACACAGATATGTCTATGGGTGGATCTACAGCTCTTAAATTTCTAAAGATTAAACCATTTAAAGGGGAGTATTTGGAAAACCCTCTAGAATTTCTTCAAAATCTGGAGGAATTGTTTACTTTATGTGCATTTTCAGAAAGAGAAAAACTGGCTATCTCCAGCAACCATCTTTATGCTGCTGCAAAAGATTGGTGGCAGTCTTTGTTTGATTGTCCTCAAACATATGGAGATTTTAAACATTTAATAATGTCAAGTTTCTGGGGTGAAGATCATCAGGATAACATGCATTATCAAATCACTCGAGAAAAGTACAATGCTAATAAAGGTAGCTATACTCAATTTTTTTGTGGACAGGCGGTCAAACTTAAAACTTTAACTGCTTTTCCATTATCTGAGCATCATATAGTCAGGATCTTAAGACATAACTTACCTCGACAGATTGAACAAGTTTTGATTGCTGTGGATAAGTATACAATTGATGAGGTGTCAGAGATCTTAGATGCACTAGAGACAAGTGAATGTGACCTGGAAAACAGATATAGAGGTGGAAAGGATGCTAGAGCTTCTCATAACTGTTCCATTGCTAATGTTAATGTTGCTCCCATAAGAAGCCCTTATCCTGATAACAGATACCAGAGTAGGAGTCGTAGTTATAAACGACCAAAATTTTATCATAGAGTTAATGGTCAACCTAATCTAATTAATAAGACCCAAGATAGAGATCAGCCTTCTGTTAGTGGAATTAAACCACTTCACACAAAGGATATTAAGACAAATGTTAAAAGTAATGCATTAAACTAGAAGGGGCCTCATGGAAAAGTTCCTCATGTTAGCAACTTAAAGAAAAACGAATTTAGAAAATTTTTAAGCTTATATAATGGACCTTTCATGATTGAAAGCCAGGTGGGAGAGAATGCATTTATGCTCTCAACCCCTGAAGGAATCCGAGGCACCTACAATGCACGTAGTTTAAAACCTGTACCTTCATTAAATTAGGGGAATTTATATCGTGTAAATGTTATACCATATTCAGATTGATGATAAATTATAGATAGGATAATAAAAATAGTGACTTATGGTGTACCTTAGTAGAGTTTGATGAAATGGAATTCTGAAGAAAGATAAATTTTTTTCCATAGGGGGCTGTAAACTGTAACCATATATTTTAGCATAAAATATAATCATTGATGTAACTAGTATAAAAAATTTCTCTGTCTTCTTTGGTGATTTGATTGGCTTGATTTGCACTTTGAACAGATTACTCTCTTATATTATTTAATAAATTTAAATTTGCTTCGTTCCATATACTAATTCATATCAGAATGTTTAACTTTTTAAAAATTTTAACAACACATTAAATTTGGTAAAATAGTATTAAAATATAATATTTTGTTTTATTTGTTTAAAATGGTCTTAAATATTATTTCCATTGAATTAACAAAAAACCATTTGTTCAATTAAAATAAATTATTAAAAATAAATACAGTAATTACGTATGCGTCTCAATGTAAAAAAAGAAAAGAGCGCGAATTTAAGAGCAGATCGTCTGTTAGTTTTGCTTTTGGAGGGGGAGAAAGAAAAGAAAATTGGTAAAAGGCAAATGTTGTAAATTTGATAAGCTTATTTTAAAATAGTTAACAAGTAAACGGATTACCACAAATGTTCTATAAACGTAAACATAACATTGTGGTATTTAATTATAAGATGAATTGCTAAATTTAAAAGTCTGTTCAAGTCGGCTGGCCAAGTGGATCAAATCACCGGTAATAATTTCCCAATATTACATTTAAAATGTCGGAGCTTCCCAGTTTAAAAGAATTAATTGCAAGAGTTTGGTATGTTTTAAAATGTTTATTGTTCTACAATTTGGAAAAATTAAATAAGTATTTTAATTACGGAAGTTTTATAAATATGAAAATTTGCTTTTTAAAAAAGAAGTTTAAATTAAAGTAAAATGTTAAAGTTATCAACATAGTTTAATATTTCCGTTTCTAATTCTAATAAAAATATAGTATTGATTGATATTTAACTTTATAATGCCAGTAATATATTTGCTAATTAATTTGTTTGCCATTTGGATAATAAACAGTCTTCAAATAATTGATCAAAGCTATTTTCTAATTTTATCGTCAGTTTGGAATGATTAAATTAATTGCTGTAATTAGTATTCTTAGATTTAAGTGTGGATAAATAAATATTAGCATGGATGTGATAAACTTGGAACATTTTTAATAGAGAAATGTAGAAATTAATAACTTATGAAAAACATTTTCATTTAAGTTCTGCGTGTCATGTTTTTGAAATTGTTTCTTGTTTATGGAGCCACGTAAAATCGTTAATCTAATAGTGATTATAATAACTAACACAAATGGATAAAATTACATGTATGGAATTCAATTATAATTATAGCTATTACTTCGTACATTTATTGTTCGACACATCGTACATGGATTTCACGGATCATATTTGTCGTTATAAAATGCTATATAATCTAATTTGTGACACACACACCTGCTAAAATTCATGTATTGAACTATAAAACATTATACATTTAATTTATATCACACACACACCTGTTAGATTTTATGTATTTGATGAATAATTTATTACTTTAAGTTTATCGTTATATGAACTTGCATGTGAAGTTCATAAGTTATATTTTATTAAGTTTAAATTAATAGGGGTTGAATAAAATATTTATTCAAGAGAATAGCGCTTGTGAAAAGGCTTGAAAAGTACTAAATGAATTTATGAAATGTATCAATTTTTCATGAGGTGTTTTGTGAGTCTTTCCAGATTTCTATTCCGATACCAATATTACTTATATTGTATTACACATGTTTTATTTTAAGCAAGATAAGTTAGTACATTAATTGTCCTGATTAGTGTAACATTTTGTTATGCAAGAACCCACATTTGCTAAAGTGTTAGTGTTTTATGAATGATCAGAATAACTGAGGGGGATGATTTTTCACTTTAATATGAGGTAAATAGTAATATTGTTTTTTAATGTTGAAAGGCATTAATCTGTGCTGGTGGTTAATCCGCAGATTATTTAATTGCCATTTTTTGTATTTTACACTCATTCCAGCGCTGGTGGTTAATCCGCGGAATTGTGTAATTATACGTATTACTTTATGATGGTGTATCAATCCACAAAGCGTTTAGTGTATTTAATTCCTATGTGTAGATGAATGCATCCACAGGAATATGTTTTACTTCATAAATATAAGTTGGGCAAAGTATTTTAGTTAATCTGCTAAATCATCTTCTTCCATTTGTAAGCATAATTCATAAGTTAGATCGTCAAATTGTAGCAGGACATTCTATTCAAGTTACTTCATAATAATTAACTGTTGGTTGATTATTATTTACCGGAGTGTAAGTTTAAATTTTCATTTTATTTAATGATTACATTATAGCTAAATCCTACAGATATAATATTATTTATTATATTATTATAAGTTTACGGTATGGATTTATTGAATCTGGAAATGACGTTAAATATCTCATGAGTTGATGTTGAATTTAGTATAATTTGCTCAAGATTCATTATATCAAATTGAAATAAGGTATGATTAGGTTTTTTAAAGCCATACCTATGATATGTTATTGAAGAAAGTCGATGGAATTATAATTTATTTATTTTATTTGTTTATTTATGTCTTTAATTATAACATTGGAATTAATTATTTATTATTCATAAATTTGTAAATAAACGTTGATTTATAATTAAACTTACTGTGCCGTTGCTATGTGTCATTCTTAAAATCAGAAATCATAAACCTTGGGTAGAGCATACATTGAAGTACATACTATCGTCAACATGATATAAGAGTTTAGTGATATTTTGAGAAAACATTTGGATGCTTTTAGTCTTTGGTAGTTTATGATGTGGGGGATACAATAAAATCCCATTTACCTTTTCCATCATTTTGGCTTTGCGTAGTTGATCTAGTATACAATACAAATTGATTATTAAACCTGTAAACAGATTTACCAAATAATGATATGATTGAATATATTTACTTAACATTTTAAATTGTCATTTGTCAGTATAAAAGAGTCTCAGTGATATAGTAAACTATAACAAGAACCCAAGTATTTATGTTTATTTATTGCAAAGCTTTACCTGGACCAGCATTTGTATTAAAAATCATATAGATTGTTTAAAATTTCATAATCTTATGTAATTCCACAAATTATGCCATCTTGTACATGGTCGGCCATCGGGTCTCATACAATAAAAATCGCAAATTAAGGTTTGTAACATAATAACATTGCACTTATAATTTATTTAATGTATTTTATCACACTACTATGATAGGTCATCGCGGTACACCCTGGCTGCGATCAAATTAAATCATAAAAAGTTTATGTAGATCATTAGTTTGGTCTGTGGTAAGTTGCTCCAGATGTTGGTTGTGGTCTTTGGTGCATAAAATAGATAGCATAATATGCTTTTGGATATAGCTCTTAATAGCTGACAATGTGTAGCGGAATTGATCAGTGATCGAGGTTACGATTCACAATGCACTGATGTTTTGGTGATATTATGTAGTTGACCACACTTTAGAGGGTTACAATATATATATATATTGTAACGAGCACAGACGTTCGTTACATTGTTTTTTTTTTATATATATATTATTAAACAAGTTAAAATAAAAAGTTCGCATTTAAAAACTTTCTTTAAAAATTAAAAATTGAAATTAAAATATCGTCTTAAACTCTTATATATTAAGTCGCACAGATAATGAAAAAATTATTAATATAAAATTTTTATTAAAGAAAAAGGTATTTTTAAAACTAAATTGTAAAAAAGATTTGGAGATAAAATTATATCTTTAAATTTGTCTTGAAATATATTTTTGATTTGGAAAACAGGGTAATTAATTAGAAATGGAAATGATTGTTAATTAGTTAAATTAAAACCAGCCTTGAGCATTTAAATGTAATAACCTCAGTCAGATAGAAAAAAAAACAATAGAAACTGATTAGCCAATGAAAGAAATCCATTTGGGAAATCGGACCTCAGCGAAAGAATCATCACTCCATGACGCAATGTTAATTCAATCCTTGACATTAATATAAAAAGGACAGGTTTTGGAAAGCTAGTTAGTTAGTGAATGAGGAGTGATGGATTATTGACGATGTAACAGCTAGGTGTTAGTGCTGAGGGGATTGGAAAAGACGCACAGCTTCAATCCCTTCAGTTCTGTAAGAAAGGAAGAAAAATGGGCCATCGTTGCTTCATTGAGGACCAATTACACAAAAAAAAAAATAAAAATCTCCAAAGGATAAATAAATCGATCAACCGGATACAAATCTTCGGACGACGTGGGAATTCACGTGCAAACGGCAAGGAATATACGAAGATGAACTATTTCAATAACCGTAAGACTTTAAAATTTATGAACAGTAAATTAAAAACTTTCCAGATTTAAATGATTTCAATATTATTCTATCTGACCAACATTATTTTATTAATTAGTTATAATTTTATTTAATGTATTTAATTTGTAAAATCATTTCCATTTATTTATTTATTTATTTAATTTTGTTCTTTAAGTTTTATTATGATTTCTGTTTTCCGTTAAATAAATTATAAAAAAATGTTAAACTTAAGTCGGGCGTGAATGGCTGTATCGATTTGTAAAGATATATTAAGGGAGGGTAATCTTGGGTTGTTCATTTCGTAGTTGAATTGGTTCAATGGATTGGATATATTTATGTAATTAGTAGATGTAATATGAGATCCGCTACGGGCAGGATTATAGATATACGCCACACACCCTCTGTTTGCCTATGGATGGGTTTGTAAGTCGGCAGAATACCGCAGCCCATTCCTATGGAGTTTTTAGTTTATTGATCTACTTGCCCACAGATGTCACATCCCTGTGGGTGGAGAGTCAATGTCATTTCTATTTCTACATATTGTTCAGATGTACATTCCTGACAATATTGTTGTGTTGTCGTATCATGCTACATTGAATACATGAATGTATCAGATGGATTGGCGCCAGTTGATTGCGAAATGTGTTGCCTAAGGTTAAGTAGGGATAGAATATTTTATTTTTAAATGCAAATCTATGTAGTCGATTCAGGCTCGATCCTAAATAAAACTATTAAATTTAAGTTGTTTATAGACGCTTGCATGGATTGTTTATCGGTTAACTATGTTTTGCGTTTCATATTTGATCAAAATATATAGACATTCGATAAATAATGATACCTTACGGTGAGTATCTAAAAATGTATTTATTCGGATGTCTTTTAAGTTATTGGTGACGATGCAAGTATCTTACGATGAATACTAGAGGGTTTCTTATAATTCCCTATGCAATTGTCAGTAATCAATAATTTTGTATTTTGATCGTCTTATGTTTACTTTGAAATGTTTTTAGAGCCTTTGAAATCTATGTAACCGATCTATAGCACATATTAAATAGGGTTTAGATAGGCTCATAATCTTTGTAAAGAGCTTGATTAAAAATGTAAATTTATAATATAATAGTAACTCAATGTAAATTAAAGTAAGATCAAAGTTAAAAATAATGTTAAATGTTTAAATGTAAATCACTAAAATAATTTTAGAACCTTATGATATATGTGCATAAATAAATCTGTTTGTGGATGATAATTACTGGCAGTGGCTCACTTTATTCTTTTTATATACTAGTAAATGATATTATTAAATCTCTGCTATTCCACTGAGCTAGTGACAATGGGCTAACGATCTAAATATGTAAATAAAGTGGAATCCACAAGCTATATAGCGTCATCTGACTCTATAAATGTTTTCTAGGCTCAAATGCCTAGATGTTGCCTTTGTAGGGCTGTTGGCTGTGATCAACCACTTGTTTGGATCGTTATAATATATAATATAAAGAGCCTCTAATTAGCTCTAAACAAGCTTAAATTATTTTCTTTTATGATAAAGAGCTACAAGTTATGAAGATACATGTAGCTTGTATCTATGAAGACTTTGGATCTTTTTCTTAATCATTTAAGAATTAGATAAATGCTTGGCTTGAGTTAATATTTTGAATCTTATGTCCTAGCTCCTCACTGATGAGAGCCATAGCTCGAAACCAGTCTAGGGATGGGGACCATCATAGATAAAAGCTTCATGTATTTTCTCTTGTAGCATTTATCATAAAAGAAAAAAAAATTAAGCTTGTTTAGAGCTAGTAGCAGGCTCTTTATATATTACATATTGGTAATACAAGCTATATAGGTCATGTGATGTATGACTGATTTTTACTATATATATATTCAAACTTTTTAAAGTAGCTTTGTGAGAATTATTTTGTGGATTAAATTAAAATGAAGAAAAACAAAATAAATGATAGATTATTTAAGTGATATCTTGTACAAATAATTTTTTATACCTATCGGCAATTTTATACGGTTTATTACATGAAAACAAAAACCTAGAACTAAATAGATATATTAAAAGGATTAAAATAATATTTGTTTTTTAAAAAAGAAATTAAGTCAAGGATGATAAAAATGATTTAAAAGTTAATAATGATAAATACCTTGAACAAATTAATATCATATATGAAAACATTATAGATGAAATGCATGATAGAATTAAACTTGGATTGAATATTTTGAGTAATATTTAAAAACATAGCTATATTCCTAAAAAAAAAAAGAGGATTTTTAATAAAACATTCTTTTGCAGTAACAAACTCTTTGTATAGTCATGCTGCCCAATGCAAGTCTTAAATATCAATGGATGCAAGAAGGTTTGTGCATAAAATCCTCATCTAGTGCCTTTCATCAAAAGGAGCCTTAGATCTGATAGCACTACAACTAGATCTTAGGATCTGATGCAACCCTACAGCAGTCACCTTTTTTTAACCTGTTTAGTTAACTATAAAACTACGAATCCAAGATTAAAAATATGATAATGTTTTTAATCCAAGCTCATTTGCTTGTATAGTCATGTAGATCTGAACCCAGTTCAGTATTTATACATTTTAATGTCTTTGGTTTTTTAGACACCACAGTGATCAGGGTGGAACAACTGTATGGAAGTTTGCTACTGTAATAACAGACAGCTTGTGTAAGCATAGAAAATTATGATATGTGATGTTTTAGTGGTTTTATACCAATCCTGCCCATAATATGATGGTGAATGTGGTTTTTTAAAAAACCAGACACCAAAATGTATAGATACTGAAATGGTTTTAGATTTATATGACTGTCCAAGACAATGATCTTGGATTGAAAACATTGATGTGTTTTCATCTTGGACCTATAGCTTTATAATTAACTTAATAGGTAAAAGATGGCTGTTGGAGAAGATGCAGTGCTTTCAGATCCAAGGCTCCTCACTGATGAAAGGCACAAGCTAGAAACTAGTCTAGGTATATTGGATGAATAGGCACTAAATAATAATTTTATGCACAAACCTTCTTGCATTCATTGATTACTATGGCTTACTCTGGGTGGCACTATTTTATGGAGAGTTTGCTATTGTATTAAGAGCTTGTGAAAATGGTGATTATATGATGTTTTAGTAGTTTTAAAACATTCTTTTAGTGTTTAATTATATATTTGATACTTGGATATAATAGAGAAACAATGCAGAAAACATATACTATATAGCAAAATATAAAACGATATGGAAATTAAAATAAAATATAGTATGAGAGAATAAACTTTTTAATACTGAAAATGTTAAAAGTTGAAATGAAACTAGGCTAGCTATTATGCTTCTAAAAAAAGATGGTGAAATGATGGGATGAAAAAATATTATAGTTAAAAAAACCCAGAAAACTTCAAGAAATCATTCTATAATGAATCAATAATTATAGTTTAGAAAGTTGTATACATATGTTAATTGTTATTGGTTTTATCTTTAATATGTAAAAATATATAAAAATAATAATGATTATATAAAATAAACTAGTGGAACTTCTCAATAAACAAGATGAGTTTAAATATTTCTTAATGATTAAATATTTAGAATTTTAAATTAAACTACACTAAATAATAAACGAATTTAATTGTAGTTTAATAAATATATTACTCATTAATTAGTTTTGGTTTGATTAAAGAATTAGGCAAACTTCTTTTACTAGAATTTTATTAAAATGTTTAATAAAGAATTGTATGGATTACAGGAAACTGTTTGAATGTTTTGGTGTTTTTTAATTTAATTTTATTTGAATATTGTAATAGTCAATAGAGTGAATATTGAATAAATAAATTATATAAAGTAACTATAGGGTATAAGAGCACAGACTTTCACACAGCACATATGAGATACAGTGGTGAGTCATGTGAAAGTCTGTGCTCATATACCCTACATATTATATATATTGATACAGGTATATAATAAGCCTGTATTTCAGTTATTATAAAGTAACTATGTTATTTTAAAATAATGTTAGGATTATGATAGTAGTATTTGAATCACTATAATAAATTTTTTAAAGTTTTTTTCCCTAACCATTTATTTACTTTAAAAAAAATTAAATATATGTCAAATTATTTTAATTTGTCTGTATACATAATATATTATTTTACTCATCCTAAATATGAAACAAAAATTATAATGGCAATAAAAACATAAAAGTGATTTCTTTTATAGAAAGGCTTTAACCTTTATCATGTGCACCTTGAACATTTATAATAGTAAAATAATGTCTTTTTTTGACTATAGAGGGACCTCTCAAACCTCAACACAAGATAGGGACTTTATAAAGATAAGCATGACCATCTTATCTTTAACCTAAATTCCCACTTATAAAGGCCAATCTGAAATATCTGATTTGGGAGCATGAAGCTATTAGTATCTTTACTTTTGAAGTCCTCTATTTCCATTACAAATTAATCTTCACAAAATAGCCTTTCTCTAAAAGTATTTGCATACTTCCTATGCACTTGATAAATAATCACAACTTTACATTAGTTTATATATTTCCAATATAAAGATCGTAATATTAACTTGTAAATCGCAAGATTTCACCAAAGTTAATTTGTAAAGGAAATATTACACAAAAGTGAAGAGACTAATAGCTTCACAGTCCCAAATCAAGATGCTTCAGATTGGCCTATATAAGTAGGAATTTAGGTTAAAGATAAGATGACAGGTCTTATTTTTATAATGTTATCTTGTACCGAGATTTAGAGGTCCCTCTATAGTCAGAAAAATAAAGACATCATTTGACTATTAGAAACATTCAATGTGCATATGATAAAAGTTAAAGCCTTTCTCTAAAACTATTTACATACTTCCTATGTGCTTAATATATAATCACAACTTTATAAAAATGATTTATTGTTTTTGCCTCTTTGGATAATTCATTCAGTAGTCAAGAGATTCACAGGAGACTACTACTAGGTAATGAAAAATCTGCTTTAGATGTTGAGGTGAATCTTTAAAAACAAAGAATAGAGTAGTTCAAACTATAATGTTATCCGTGACTGCTTATACATGTGAAAATTAGACACTAACAATCAAAATAGAAAGAGTATTTATACTTTTGAACTATGGTGCTGATGAAGACTTTTATCACTTTTATGAATTTGTAAAATTAAAAAAAAAAAGCAAAAGCAAATGGTTATTTGATCAGACCAGATACAAATGATCATGTGAAAATTATTTTATTTTGATCATATGAGTTTATCTAATTAATTAGAAAATCAATGAAAGCAGAGAGATTGGTTAACAATGAGGTTGGAAAATTCCATTATCATGATAAGAAAAGATATTTTGAGTAGCATGGCCAACCAAATAGATAATAGATTATCCTAGATAAATGCAAAACTCAATAATTGGCTTGGTATCACTCAATAATAATAATATCTCTTTGACTCATAATTCGATTTTTAAATTTTACATAAAGTTAATTTTTTTTTTAGAATTTCATCTTTTGTTTTTTATTATTACCTTATCAGTATATATATTGAGCCGGATTGATTTCCGATTCAATTGTTTTATTACTAAAATTAAAAAGGAAAAACAACTTCATTTTCATTAAATGTCTAATGCTCAATTTTTATTATTATTTAAAACACATACGCATTTATATTTTAAAATAGATTATTTAATGTTTATAAAATTGATTGTAAAATAGTTTACTTTCACCGTCTGTTTTAATCAATTTGATTAAAAACAGGCAAGTTTGCTAATTATATATTCCTGTTGCTTTTATTGTAATTATTTTTAAAGTTAATTCTAAAAAGCGGAGATTTAGTTTTGTATTTGTCGTTTTTGTTTCAATTATCCCTGGTTGGAAGTCTTAAATTAGATTGAGCGGGAAATTAATATTTGCCCTGCCTGGAATATAGAATGGACACTAATGAAAGTTTTGCGCGGGAAATGTAGCAAGGCAAGGATAGCCCGCCAATTTTTAGAGAGAGAGATTCATTATTAGATACACACTTGGATTCTGGCCTGCAAAGAGATACCATTGTGAGTAGCTGTTCGGACACTTAATTCCTACTAAAAACTTAAATAATTATTGACAAACTTCGTTGCTGTGCAAGATGTCAAAATCCACTGCTGTGAGTTTTGCCGTCATTAGAATGTCTGGCTAATTTAAACAAAGGATGGACCCATGCCTACCAGCTCTCCTTCAGTCATGCCATGAACCTCTAAAATAAATATGGCCTCTACCTTGCCACTGTCAAAGGACCTAGAAGATGAACTATTATCAAAAGTGCGCACTCGTCACTAAATCACTAGAACTCTGCCTTACCATAAGCTAAACTTTTTCCTATTCTAGCCAGGGTAAATAAATTGCATTTAATTAAATCTCCACTCAATCTAATGATAAATATGTTTTAAAATGGTATTAATTGTTTTTTTTATTATTTATTATCTGTATGTACTCTTTTCTAGTATTTAAAGTGTGTCTTGGAATCTTAGTTTTAAGATTCCAAGTTTGTTTGCAATTTTCGTTTATCAGAGGGTGCATTAGGAGATTGTATTTTATATGTTTAATATATACCTGATTATTTCGTTAACTATTACAAAACGCATTGGCAGTTTTCGTAGTCTTTATTTATTCACCTACCCTTAGTTGTAAAATAAGGAATCTTTAAGTATGTTTCATTTGCACTTTTTGTGCAAACAACAATCTTTTTGCTGGCTATTTGTTAAGTTGTTTCTTCGGGTTGTCTGAAAGTAGTCATTTCTTTCTGGATTACGTAAGATCATAATCAAATATCTTTTGCTGTCTTGTAAGTGAGATCAACCAGTTTACTTTGAATGTAGTATTACTTGCAGCAGTCCTGCGGCGTTTTAACGACAGTAATTAGAATATTACTGCTCGGACGTTCACGCTGGTTACGTTGATTTCCGGCGGGACAGTAACTGTTTTATTATCCCTGATTCAGGAAGCTAAAGTTGTTGTTTGTTTTGTAATTTTACAACTGGCCAGCAGGAAGATATTTTCCTAACCATTTCTTCTATTTTAAGTGAGATAATTTTGCTGCCAAAATGTTTTATGCCTTCATGTTTGTCATACTCTTGTGCACTCTCTGGTAAATACGCGTATGTTACTATAAGCTACTTTTGTATTCATGGCTAGATGTCTTCACTCTATTGCACAACTTTTAATAAAATTAATAAATTGTTTAAACTTAATTTGGCTGATGTTTGTCTTTGTGTTTTGATTTCTCAACTGTCTAAATAATATTTAAGATATCTTGTTCCTCCCTGAGTGTAGTTCAGTGCCCTTTTGATTCGCATATCCTGTCCACCCTAAAATAAATGTCTAGTTCCTATTTTCGGACTAGTGGCGCCCCCGGGGTCAGTATATGCGAATCTCAAAGATCTTTCTCCCGTTACAATATATATAATACTTCAAGATTAACAAATAATCATGCAATTGAATTATAGGTAATTGAAATACCCTCTAGAGACAGCATAAGACAATAACTTTTATGAGAAAAAAATCGGCTCCATTTTTTTTATAGAAAATTGCTTGAAATACTTAGGTTAGAAAGAATGGATATTAAATTAATCACATCATTTATTTTAAAGATATTTTTTGATATTTTTAATTAACATGTCTGAAAGTTTTCACAATTCAAACATTATCAACATTCGATTCAAACAATAAAAATATGTAATATTAAATACTTTAGATAATTTATAATATATAATACTTAGAGATTAATACTATGCAACTGGTGCAATGAATAACATGATAATACTAGCATGGGAATTAAACTGGATAGCTTTAGATTTGTGAATACTAAATTTAATGAAATATCTGACTTACTAGGCTATTCTGTCAAAGGTAATAATCAATAGAAATTTTGTATTCTTATATCTAAGAGATCTTTCTAATTTCTCCATTTTTCTTTTAAAGTGTAAAGTTAATAAGTGTTTTTCAGCATAATGAATTACCACACAGAATTGACTTATAGGATTATGTGTCATTATCATGTGAAAGTTTCTTAATTTTTTTTTGTTTTTATTTTTTCCTCTTTGCCCAATATTTTTATGCTTTCTCAACCAGGCATACATTCACTGGTAAATGCATGGTCTACTACTTTAGGTATATATACAATGGTCAAATATCCAATATAAAAATAAGTATTTGTCCACACTGTTGTTATTGATATATACTTAATATAATAATTAATCTAAATAAAATCGAAACAAACAACTAATTATATTTACAATTATTTAATTATCAACTCAGCTTTCATCTCTTATTGAGACCTTTTCAAGATACAAAGTTTTATACATCACTTGACTTATTAACTATATTTATATTTACATTTATATTCATTTATAGTTAAAAATCCACAAAGCACATGTGCATTAGCTTAATGGCTGATTATTAATATTACAATTTACATTTACATTAATTGTTGTTGTTGTTATTATTATTATTTATATAATTTTATTTTTTATTTTATGTCATTTGTTTATATTTATATATATATAATTTGTTTATATTTATATGTGTAATGTTAATTATATTGTTGAAGGTAAAATAATGTCTAATAGGTGGAGTAAATGTAGTTAATAAGTCATGTGATATATAAAACTATATCTTGAAAAGGTCTCAATAAGAGATGAAAGCAGGGTTGATAATTAAATAATTGTAAATATGATTAGTTGTTTGTTTCAATTTTATTTAGATTGATTATTATACTTTAGGTATATTTGTTTTTTCCTTCTAATCATTAATTTATGTTCTTTTTATTATTGTTGATGAAGTGTCTAGTTTTACTAATTTATGTCTTTGACATCAAAAGGTATTTCATAGACACAGTTCTTGTTTTGCAACAATCATGTTTAGGTTTTGTTAAAATTTCTCACAATGTAGTAAGCATTTGGAAAGCTATTTTTATACATTAATTGCTTTTTTTTTTTTCAAATTTGTCTGCTGTCCCTGGCATAAATAGTTACACTCATTGGTTTTTCTTTTGATGTATATTTTTGTTATATATTTAAGATTTTCTTAATAATAACTGATAAATAATCATTCTTAATTATACAGGCAAAACTTTCCATACAGTAGTGCCCTTCAGTGCCAACCAGAGTAATCAATGGATGCCAGAAGGCTTGTGCATAAAATCCCCCATCTAGTGCCTACTCATCCAATATCACCAGACTAGTTTCTGGCTTGTGGCCTTCATCAGTGAGTAGCCTTGGATCTGAGAGTACTGCACCTAGATCTTAGGATCTAATGCAACCCTCCAGCAGCCACCTTTTATCTCTACTTAATTACAAAACTATGAGAAAAAATTGAAAACACAATAATATTTTCAATCTAAGCTCAATAGTTTATATAGTCATATGGATCTGAACTCAGTTCAGCATCCATACATTTTGGCGTCTTTGGCTCTTTAACAACCATAGTCACCATTATCCTATTATGCAGGACTGGTGTTAAACCACTAAACATTACATGTTCACCATTTTTTATGCTTTCACATAACTGTTATTAAAACAGGCAAAACTCTCCATCCAGTAATGCCACTCAATGCCAGCCAGAGTAATGGAGAGTTTTGCCTGTTTTAATAACAGTTATGTGCAAGCATAAGAAATAGTGATCATGTGATGTTTTGTGATTTAAATAACCATTATTTGTGAAAATGTGTTCTATGTTGAAACATTTTCCTTCAAATTACTGACTTCTGAATAAAAAAAATTTTTTTGCTATTCTATAGTGATCGTATGATTCTATATTTGTATTTTAATCATGAATGAATATATATGTTAAGTATATTTCTGTATATGTAGATTTTCTGTAAATGGTAGCTTTGATCATATGAATATCTAAGAGTATCAATTTGTGTATTTCTATTTTCATTATGAATTAAACTAAAGGAGATATTTTATTGATGTGTATCCAGAATATTTGCAATAGATCTTTACCAAGTATTCATACAACGAATGTATCATCCACACAGACAAGCCTAACTTTTAATGAAAATGGAATAATATTTATGGCTATGGGTTTAACTTCGTCTATGTAAATAGCAGTAGAACAATGTCAAAAATTGGCATTCTTAGATGTTCTTGTGACATGATTCCCTTACTACAAAATCATTCATATACACAAATGATCATAGCAAAAAAAAAAAAACTGAGGTCATGCTATCACTATGGAATAGAACAAAAAAAGCTTATTCAGAAACCAGAGACTTGAAAAAAAGAAAGTACTTTATAGAACAAACTCTCATGAAGAATGGTTATATATCAGCAATCATTAAAAAACATTAAATAGATAACATAAAGAAACATTAAAAGAAAAGTCAATCAAAAATAATGCAATACATTCATACATAATAATCAATAAAACAAGTCATATATTGCATATATCACATATTAATACATATCAGAGATAACTGATAAACTATAAAAAAATCTACAATCAATATGGTATCAATTTAGCTTCCAAAACCATAGCACAAAGGAATTCTGATCTCTACAAAATCTAATGTGATATGCTGAAAAACAAGACCTGTTACCATGTGAATCTGAAAGGAAGAATGTATGTCAGTAAAAGTAGCTGTTCCATTGAAAAATGATTAAAAGAGCACAAAATAATGATTAGAGAGAATAACATGATTATTATTAAAATAATAGACCACGCATGTATCAATGATCATGTGTTCAATTGGGAAAACTCAAGAATACTCTACAAAGAAGAAAAAGGGGAAAAAAAGATAATTTTAAAAAAAACTGCTCACATAACAATGGCAAATAATTCCATAAGTCAATTTAATGTAATAATTCATAATAAACAGAGCAAAACTCTCCATACAGTATTGCTTAATAATTCATAATTTTGGAAATCTCTCATTAACACAAAATGAAGAATAAAAAGGAACCCCACAGATAAGTATATAAAACTTAAATAACTATTGATTGTGACAAAATAACCTAGTTGGTTAATTTAAATTCAGATTTCACAAATCTATTCCTATGTTACTATTGTCATTGAGCAAGTCAGAAAAATCTGAAAAAACAGCAAAAAATATAGCATTTAAATGTTGTGTTCTGTACTAACCTGGGTATTATTATTAACAGTTAAATGAATTTGGAAAAAAATATAAATAAAGTTTGAATTTTTCTATGAATATTTAACAATTATATTAGATAATGAAAATAGTGAAATGTTCAGCACCAAACCTTCAGATAAACATATGTAATTTTCTTCACTGTTTTAAAAATTCCTATTTTTTTTAACCCTTAACACAGAGGTAAAACTCTCTATACAGTAGTGCCACTCACTGTAAGTCAGAGTAATCAATGGATGCAAGAAGGTTTGTGCATAAAATCCCTATCTAGTGCCTACTCATCCAATATCCCCAGACTAGTTTCTAGCTTGTAACTTTCATCAGTGAGGATCCTTGGATCTGAGAGCATTGCATCTACATCTTAGAATCTAATGCAATCCTCCAGCAGCCACCTTTTACCTTTTTAATTAACTATAAATCTTTGAGTCCAAAATAAAAACACAATAATGTTTTCAATTCAAGGTCATTTGCTTGTATAGTCATATAGATCTGAACTCAGTTTAGCATCTACACAATTTAGTATCTTTGGTGTATTGATTGAATAGGCACTAGCTGGAATTTTATACACAAATATTCTTGCATACGTTGATTATTTTGGCTTGACACTGAGTGGCGCTTCTGCATGGAGAATTTTGCCTCTGTGTTAGCAGCTTGTGTAAGCATAGAAAGTGGTGATCATGTGATGTTTAGTGGTTTAAAACTTGTATTCTTCAGATTTTTTAAATTCAGTTTTTCTTTTTTATTTGGCCTTTTTCTTTTTCAATAGCAAAATGTCTCAATTCTTCAAATTTTTATTGTTTTTTTACTCTTGTATCTTATTATTATCCTGTCTTTTTGTTATATTTTCTTTTTTAGTTTTTGCTTTTATTTTAAGGTTTAAAATTTTTCCCAGAATACTTAGCCGAAGACTTATAAATATAGCTGCACCAGTATAATTGTCATCTCACATTTTATGTGTTTGCTATTTCTAATTGATTTTTTGACAAAAGTGAAACTGTCCCAAATTAATTTTAAATAATTGGAATCATTTCTGTTATTAACATAATTTTGAGCTTCAAACACTATAATAATTTTATCTTGTTTGGATGATGTTTTTATTTAAATCATGTGAATACATTTCTGTATTAATTCATTGATGATGATAATTTAAAATTGCAGATATATTCTTTATCTTATGAAGATACAGGCTATGGGAAAGAGTTTTTCAAATGTCACCATTAATATATTGGAAAAATTACCTCCTTTTATACTTTTATATATCAGATTAGACTATCTATTATTCTATGACTTAGTATTTGTTTTGTTTCTATTAAAATTTATACTATACATAATATTATTTTATTTACTGATTACTATCTGGAAAACTTGCTATTTTATAATGGCTAGTTTTTTTTATTTTATTGGTACAATTCTGAGATTAACATGCTAAATCAAAATAAGTGTTCTTTAAACTGATTTAAATCTAAGCATTTTTGTTTTAGGCAAAAACAAATTTTATATGTAAACAATATACAAGGAAATATGTCAAAAATTTAATTATAATATGCCAACAATAATGTTACCATAAGTAATTAACATAAATACTATTTCGATTTATAACACAACACTACACCAACCTACAAATATATTTAGATATGTTTAAAGAGACTTCAGTTTATTCCAATTACAATATCTTGTTACTGTTGTTATTACGAGTTTTATGATCATGATTAATCTAATGAAAGATGGAATTCTTGATTATTAGTAATTGTCTCTGTCTAAATTTGAATGCATAATAGTTTACAGTAGCTTATACATAAAAAATGTAAGGTCACGGAATTTGACCCTGGTAATATACCATTATCAAAATGAAATTAAAAAACTGATTGCACATCAGTCAGTAAGATATAATAAAGGCTTGGACTTACTTATAAACAGAAATTAGAAAGTTGAGTATTCAAATATTTCAAAATATTTAACAAATGAGAAAAAATCAGTAAACAATTATATTTACACTAAATATTGTAATATTGTTGCATTTTTATTTTTTAAGTTTTTATAATGCAGTGGTAGTCAACCTGGTCCCGTTCCAGCTTTCATGGTGGGCGGTAGGGGTTTTGTCAGACACTGAAGCACTTTCTTTTTTAAAAAATTTAATTGACTTTTTAAAAAAATTTCACGGAGATTTATATGCTTTAGCTTGCTGTAACTCTGCTTTATAAATTTTATAAAATAAAGTTACTTTCCTACTCTATAAATTACCATTACTGTGGAACCAGTGGGTGGTTAGAAAATTTTACTACTAACAGAGATACAAAAGTGGGCTGTAGGTATAAAAAGGTTGACTACCCCTGTATTATTGTATGACAAGTTAAGGTTAGACTATATTTATATTTGAATAATTGCAAAGGCTCATTGGACTAAAAAGTCTATAAAGCCGCAGTTGTTTAAACCCTACACCTTGCTGAAAATAAATTAAGTCTTATGCAATATATATGTAATTATTAAATGATCACATTTTGTAACAGTTATTCTTATGCTACACACACATATACAATTCAAAAATTATTTAAATAATTTATTATAAATTATATTCAATTAAAATTTAAAATGTCTTACTTCCGCGGTGTAGTTACACCCAAAAATTAAAATTCTTCGGTGAGTTGACGAGTTCTCATGAGGTAATTGCCATTGAGTGTTCTCCTAAAAAAGTATTTGATAAAATATGATATTAGATTTATTAAGACAGCAATAAATTTAAAATTATTTTTATGTTAATACAAATTCACAAATTTTATTACTGCGATTGCTGTATTACTTTGTGAAACATAATTTGAAGAAAATGATTACTGTACAATAAATTGAAAGATAACTTTATTCATGTTTGTTTGTTTGTTTTTTTTTTTGATAATATACATTTATTTTGGTATAGTTACTCTAACAGCACATTAGAAAAATAAAAGTATTTACAGAAAGAAGGATAACTATAACTATTATAGACCAACATGTATTTTTTTAAATAATGGAATCACCATTTTTAATAACTATCAATATCTAAAGATTGAAGGTTTCCACATTTAACTGAGTTTTTCTAATTCATGGTGTGCAGGATTTCTAACAATTTTTTAGGATCCGGTTATCCAGTCAGCTTTAATAATTTGATCAAGATATTTACAATTAATATCTCGTAATTTATTATTATCAATATTTTATTTTTCTTCATTTTTTAAAGTTATTGAACATTATTTAAATCTTTTCAGTATTTATTTTTGGTTCTGCTTTATTGCTTTTATTTAATAGCTCTTTTAATGTTTCCGTATTACTTATGAAAACAATCACATCGTCTGCGAAATTTAGATGACTTAAGTAATCTTTATCTATTTTTAATTTATTTGCTTCTCAAAAAAAAAAAAGAGAGAGAGAGAGAAAGAGAGAATGTTTTTTTTATATATATTTGTATGTATATGTAGACAAAATGTAAGCATTTTTAAAAGCTCACTATAAAACAATAAACTTATCTAATAAATTCCAATAGAGAAACAGTGAAAGAGAGAATACATATATATTATTAATCATGCTTATAATATGGGTAAGCTATTAACTTGTTATTTTTTAAATTTGGCACCGAGTAAAAGGCATGTTAAACTTTTTATTCGGTAGCACACAACTTTATATAAGTTATAGATTTGGATAGCTAAAAAAAGAGTTGGATAACTTGGATTTGTTCTGTTAGTTGTTTTATTTTTGGTATTAAATATCTGTTTGAATATTTTAAAAGTATAGTCCACCAAAAAAAAACAACTTGCTTGGTGGTCGAGAGGTCAGTGCGACTGCCTTGCACTTGCAGGCAGTTGCCCGGGTTGCGGGTTCGCGTCCCGGCCGATGCTATGACACTTAAAAAAAAAAAAAAAACAACCTTCAACTCCTAAGTATCAACTTTAAAAAAAATTACTTGGGACCACAGTGTGAGTCTTTTTAAAATAATTCTAATAGTTTGAATAGAAATGAAGAAGTTATAGACAACAGTTTTTTTTTTTAAAAAAATCACATTTTTATTCTTAGATATCTGTTTGAATATTTTAAAACTATGTTCACCAAAAAAAAAAACATCAACTCTTAAGTACCAACTTCAAAAAATTACTGGGGACCAAATTGTGAATCTTCTTAAAATAATTCTAATAATTCGAATAAAAAGGAAGACGTTGTAGACAACAGTTTTTTAAAAAAATTTCTTATATCATTAGTCAAATAGCTTCAAATGCTGATTTTGATAAAAACTCAACTATTCTTAAAATTTTGAAATACAAACATAATTCACATATTTGGAGTTTAAATGTAATATAGGGGATTTGAATACGGACTTTCAAGCTTCCTTCAGCTATCCACTCTATCTTATATGCACGTGACCACACAAATGTGAAAAAGATAAATGATCTTCAACATATGTATTTCATGCTGAACTGGCACTCACCAGTTACTCCAGATTATTACCTCCCACACTTATATATAGTCAGTGCTCAGTTTATATTAAGATAACAATTTTTCAAACTTTAACGAACAAACTTCAATCCACTCCACCCTCTAATTCTTCAGCCATCCATACCATTGAAAATCTGATGATGGTAGAGTTGGAGGTGGAGTGGATTGAAGCCTGTCCATTAAAGTTTGAAGATTTGCTATTGTAATATAAACCAAGCATTGACTATATATATATATGGGTGGGAGGATATGATGATTTGGTCCAACTGATGAGTGCTGGTTCAGCAAGAAATACATATATTGGAGATCATTTATCTTTTTCACATTGTGGAATCATGTGTATCAATTATACAAGAGAGTGGATAGCTGAAGGGAACTTGAACGTCTGTGTTCAAATCCCTACTTCTTAAAATTGTAAATATAATTTTAAAAATTAAGAAGTGATAAGGCTATTTGAAACTGAATGAAAGCCAGTATTTCATATTTTCAATAACTGAAGATATTTCACCAAAAAAAAAGCCAAATCAAAAAACTTAAATCTCCAGAAAAGGTTACATTTCTAAATTTAGATAAGACATAAAAAAAGTTCTGCAATATATTTTTACTGTGAAGAATATGATATTATTATGACGATCTTTATTAAAGACTGAATTACCATTTTGAAATTGCTCACTAGAGTTCTAGTGACATAATCAAATTGAATGAATCTCTGTCTAATATTCCCTGTGTTACTTTTAAAAAGTTTAATAATTTTATAAATGTGATTTATAAAAATTATCTGAAGGCAAGTAGATTTTGCTTGGAAAAAAAATTATTTTCAATTCATTTGTAAAATTAACTTCATTTTGTAATATGAAGATTTCCCAAATCCTAATTATTTTCCATCATCTAACCTAATTCTAAACAACTATTACTAAGAAGACTACTATTGATGATAGAACTAATATTTTTAGAGAAACAATCTCTGATTGAATGTTATTTATTTATATTTTGAGGATTCAAAAAAATAATTATATTGATTATCTTTAGAATGAGTATCCTAACTAATGATGGCAAGACTGGGAATCCAGCCATATTTCCTGACTATTCCCATCAAACATATCTAAGTACAGAGAGGATCTATCCGTTGCCATTATAGATGCCATTTATTTATTTAAAATGTATCTGTCATACTGCAGATTAGGGTGCCATCACTAAAATGTGAAACATCTATAGGTTGTTTTTTTCTTAGATACTAACCCCTCCATTTACCCACTACTAGCTCAAAACAAAAACATAGCAATGCAACATAGGGGGCGTGTGTGTGACTGGTTATGAATAAGAGAGAAAAATGGAGAACTGGACTTAAAAATAATATAAATATAATAGAACAAAATTTATTTACCTTATGGATTAACCCAACACATAAAAAATACTTATATATTTAGATAGATATGTATTCATATCGGATAAAATTCATTTAATTAGATTGAATTCAATTTATGAGATCAAATATGCTTACATCCCATATAAAATGATCATATGGTTATTATTATTTAACTATAACTTTAATCATAGAAATAAAGATTGGAAAAAATATCAATCAATCAATAAACAAATAGAAGCAAGTTACAATAAATATTAAACATTAATAAATGAATAAGACAATTAGTTTTAAGTTCTATTTGATTATCTATTGGTAAAAAAAATTATGCTGAGAAGAGAAAAAAAAAAGAAATACGTATTTAAGGGAAAAACAAAATATTAAAATTAATCAGAGAATATTAATTTTAATATTTTCTATAATATTTAAAAACATGTATATTATCTATATTTAAGAACAATATGGGTATGACAATAATATTGGCATCAACAAGAGCTTTGAGCATTCCATCCTCAGATTTTCAATGAAATGCATGGCTGAAGAGTTGGAAAGAGAAGAAGATTAAAGTTTGTCCATTAAAGTTTAAAGGTTTGCTATCTTAATATAAACTGAGCAGTGATTGTATATATGTGTGGGAGGTGGTGATCTGGACCAACTGATAAGTGCCGGTTCAGCATGAAATATATATATTGGAGATCATTTATCTTTTTCACATGTATATGGTCATATTTCATGCTGAACCAGCACACTTATCAGTTGGTCCAGATCACCACCTCCATGATAAATGTAGGGAGCTTAAAAGTGTTAGTTCAACTTCATTATAATTACATTTAGTATAGACAATATACATATATTTAAATATTACATATTCAGCCTGTATTCTGCCCATCCCTCTTCTGTATAATTAGATGGACATTTTAAGATCCTATATGTGAGGGGTCAGATTGACAAAAGGTCAACATAGATATGACAATAATATTGGCATCAACAAGAGCTTTGAGCATTCCATCTTCAGATTTTCAATAAAATGGGTCACTGAAGAATTGGAAAGTGGAGAAGATTGAAGCTTGTCCATTAAAGTTTAAAGATTTTTTATCTTAATCTAAACTGAGCACTGTTTGTATATATGTGTGGGTAATGGTGATCTGGACCAAGCATGAAATATATAGATTGGAGATCATTTATCTTTTTTTCGTGTATGTAGTCATGTGTATGATAGATTTGATAGATGTAGAAAGCTTGAAAGTTTGAGTTCAAGTCCCTTATATTTTCTATAAATATTTTTTATAAAGGCTTTTTATTTTAAACAAAAATTTATCTTACCACGGCATCAGAATTCTGACTTTCCCATTTAATTGATTAAAAAATATAGATTTGAACTATTTTTGAAAAAGAATGAGGATTTATAGAATAGCCATTATTAGGAAAGTTCAAAGTTTTATTTGTTGTACTTTTCTTGACATCTTCTCTAAGTAGAATGATAGTATCAGTGGATTGTGCATTCATCATCAACAGGTTAGCAAAATCATGTGAAAGATAACAAATATTGCTTGTTCTAGTTTATCAGTGATTGGTACATGCAAGAATGACACATTTTTAAAATTGACATCTGCAGGAAGCTACATAATTCCAGGTATAGTTAACTTGTATACTAATTTTAAAAAATTTCATCCCAATGTAATTGAATTTTCAGCTACTGTATGGTTTGTATGGTTTTCATTTAGCTAGTAATATTTCCCAAGTTATCTATGACATTCTAATCAGCTCAACTTTCTGCAATGCTATTAAACAGAGTTTTTTCTGGTTGAATTGATTAAAAATCCTTGACTAAGATGATGTTATAGCTTTCTTAAAACAAAGTTTTTTTTTAAATACAACAACTAAAAAACACTGGCATCCCTCACAACTTTTTTTTATATAACACTATTTAATATTATGTGTAATAAATCCAGGTGCCCTTTTCTATTATTACAAATTTTTAAAAAAATACATTATTTTTCTTTTTAAAATATAAATATGAGTATATTGTCTATACTGAACTCAATATTGGCATCAGCAAGGATTTTGAGCATTCCATTATCAGATTTTCAATGATATGAATGGCTGAAGAGTTGGAGGATGGAGAGAATTGAAGCCGGTACATTAAAGTTTGAAGATTTGCTATCTTAATATAAATTGAGCACTGATTATATATATATGCATGTGGGAGATGATGATCTGGACCAACTGATGAGTGTCGGTTCAGCATAAAATATGTATATTGGAGATCATTTATTTTTTTCACAGGAGTGTGGTCATGTGCATCA
Organism: Epiperipatus broadwayi; assembly: GCA_028023455.1. NCBI lineage: Eukaryota > Metazoa > Onychophora > Udeonychophora > Euonychophora > Peripatidae > Epiperipatus > Epiperipatus broadwayi. The sequence continues at coordinate 3,857,189 of JAQFVV010000033.1, forward strand.
GTTGTATAAGAGGGAATGGTTAGCTGTAGGGAGTTTGAATGGGCTGAGTTCTTATATATATATATATTGTAACCGTAAATCTTGATGGCCAGCTAATGGCCACCGAAGGCCCTTGCCCTCTCAACTACCTATCGTGCCGAACTCGTTGCGGCACCAAAAATTGTAACCATTTGATTGTGTGGTCCCAATTACGTAACGTAAGTGCACTAAGAATTGTAACCTTGATCACTGATCAATTCCCACTCAATTATTGTCAGCTATTAAGAGCTGTAACCAAAAGCATATCATGCTATCTATTTTATGCACCAAAGACCACAATCAACATCTGGAGCAACTTACCATAGACCAAACTAATGATCTAACATAAACTTTTGTGATTTAATTTGATCGCAGCCAGGGTATACCGCGAAGACCTATCATAGTATTATTATAAAACACATTAAACAAATTATAAGTGCAATGTTATTATTTTCAAACCTTAATTTGCGATTTTTATGGTATGCGACCCTATGGCCGACCATGTACAAGATGGCGTAATTTGTGGAACTACATAAGATTATGAAATTTTAAACCATCTATATGATTTTTAATACAAATGCTAGTCCAGGTAAAGCTTTGCAATAAATAAATATAAATACTTGGGTTCTTTTTTTATAGTTTACTATATTATTGAGACTCTTATTATACTGACAAATGACAATTTAAAAACGTTAAGTAAATATATTTAATCATATCATTATTTGGTAAATCTGTTTACAAGTTTAATAATTAATTTGTATTTTATACTAGAATCAACTACGCAAAGCCACAATGATGGAAAAGGTAAATGGGATTTTATTGTACCTTACTCATCATAAACTACCAAAGACGAAAAGCATCTAAATGTTTTCTCAAAAAATATTTATAAACTCTTATATCATGTTGACGATAATATGTAATTCAAGGTATGCTCTTCAATGTATGCTCTATCCAAAGTTTATGATTTCTGATGTTATGAATGACACATAGCAACGGCACAGTAAGTTTAATTATAAATCAACTTTTATTTACAAATTTATGAACAATAAGTAATTAATTTCAATATTCTAAATAAAACATAAATAAACAAATCAAATAAATAAATTATAATTCAATCGACTTTCTTCAATACATCTCATAGGTACAGTATTTAAAAACCTAATCCCACCTTATATTTCAATTTTATATACTGAATATTGAGGAATTTATAATAAATTCAGCATCAATTCATGAAATATTGAACGTCATTTCCAGATTCAATAAATCCCTACTGTACACCTATAATAATATAATAAATAATATGATGTCTGTATGATTTAGCTATAATGTAATCATTAAATAAAGTGACAATTTAAACTTACGTTCCGGTAAATAATAATCAACCAACAGTTAATTATTATGAAGTACTTGAATAGAATGTCCTGCTACCATTTAATAATCTAACCGATAAATTATGCTTACAAATGAAGAAGATGATTTAGCAGATTAACTAAAATACTTTGCCCAACTTATATCTGTGAAGCAAAACATATTCCTGTGGATGCATTCATCTACACGTAGGAATTAAATAATACTAAACGTTTTGTGTATTTAAACACCATCATAAAGTAATACGTATAATCACACAATTCCGCGGATTAACCACCAGCGCAGGAATGTGTGTAAAATACAAAAATGGCAATTAAAATAATCTGCGGATTAACCACCAGCACAGATTAAAGCCCTTTAACATTCTAAAACAACATTATTATTTACTTCACATTAAAGTGCAAAATCATCCTCCTCAGTTCTTCTGACTATTCAGAATACACTAACACTTTAGCAAATGTGGGTTCTTGCATAATAAAATGTTACGCTAATCAGGACAACTAATGTACTACTTATCTTGCTTAAAATAAACATGTGTAATATAATATAAGTAATATTGGCATAGGAATATAAATCTGGAAAGACTCACAAAACATCTCACAAAGATTGATATATCTCATGAATTCATTTAGTACTTTTAAGCTTTTCCGCAAGCGCTATTCTCTTGAATAAATATTTTATTCAACCCTTATTAATTTAAACTTAATAAAATATAACTTATGAACTTCATATGCAAGTTCATATAACGATAAAATTAAATTAATGTATTATTCATCAAATATATAAAATTTAACGGTGTGTGTGTGATAAAACTAAATGTAAAGCATTTTATAGTTCAATACATGAATTTTAGCAGATGTGTGTATCACAAATTGGATTGTATAGCATTTTATAACTCCTAATGTGATCCGTGGAATCCATGTACGATGTGTAGAACAATAAGTATACGAAGTAATAGCTATAATTATAGTCAAATTCCATACATGCAATTTTATCCATTCGTATTAGTTATTATAATCACTATTAGATTAACGATTTTACGTGGCTACATAAACATGAAACAATTTCAAAAACATGATACGCAGAATTTAAATGAAAATGTTTTTCATAAAGTTATTAATCTCTACATTTCTCTATCAAAAGTGTTCCAAGTTTATCACATCCATGCAAGTATTTATTTATCCACGCGTTAATCCAGGAATACTAATTACAGCAATTAATTTATTCATTTCAAACCGACGATAAAATTATAAAATAGCTTTGATTAATTATTTGAAGAATGTTTATTATCCAAATGTTAAACAAATTAACTAGCAAATATTACTGGCATTGTAAAGTTAAATATCAATCAATATTATATTTTATTAGAATTAAAAAACGGAAATATTAAAATATTTTGATAACTTTAACGTTTTACTTTAACTTAAAATTCTTCTTTTTTAAAAAACAAATTTTCATATTCATAAAACTTCTGTAATTAAAATACTTATTTAATTTTTCCAAATTGTAGAATAATAAATATTTCAAAACATACCAAAATCTTGTATTTAATTCTTTCAAACTTAAACTGGGAAGCTCCGACATTTTAAAAATGTAATATTGGAAAATTTATTACCGGTGATTCGATCCACTTGGCCAGCCGACTTGAACAGACTTTTAAATTTAGCAATTCATCTTATAATTAATTACCACTATGTTATATTTACGTTTATAGCAAATTTTGTGGTAATCCGTTTACTTATTAACTATTTTAAAATAAGCTTATCAAATTTACACCATTTGCCTTTACCATTTTCTTTTCTTTCTCCCTCCAAAAGCAAACTATCAGACAATCTTCCCTTAAATTCGCGCTCTTTTCTTTTTACATTGAGACGCATATGTAATTACTGTATTTATTTTTAATAATTAATTTTAACTGAATAAATGGTTCTGTAAATTTAATAGAAATAATAATTTAAGATCATTTTAAACAAATAAAACAAAATATTATTTTTAATAATATTTTACCAAATTTTTATGTGTTGTCAAATTTTTAAAAAGTTAAACGTTTTGATATGAGTTAGTATATGGGAAGAAGCAAATTTAAATTTATCAAAATAATATAAGAGAGTAATCTGTTCAAAGTGCAGCTCAAGCCAATCAAATCACCAAAAGAAGAAAGAGAAATTTTTATATTAGTTACATCAATTAATATATTTTATACTAAAATATATGGTTACAATATATATATAATTTTTAAAAGGAGGTTGCCTTGACAACAGTTTGAAATTGTTGATTGTTATTGATATTGGGTTGTGTAAGTGTTGATTGGTTTTAATGATATATATATATTTTTTTCTTACTATTATAGTTTTGCTTTTGAGACTTTAGCAATGTTATATTGCTAACACTATTAATATATGGTGTATCTGAATTTAGTTCAGTCCCATATGGTTATTTTTAGATAGCTGGATTTGAAGACATATAGATTTCTGAAATTTTCAAATTTTCTACTTAATAGTTAAGTATTAAATAAATACTGCACTTGAGTTGGTATTTTGGATCTAGTATTTGAATATGATAGTGCCTCACTGAGAAGATCCATCAGTTTGAAACTAGTTTGGGGATAGAGATAATTCTAGATGGAGATTTTAAATGCTTTCTTTTCCGACATGTATCAGAAAAGTTTGTTTAGAGCTATAAGCACACCCATTATATTAGCACAAGCTTATTAAGATAAGTCACATGATGTATGACTTGATTTTCTTACTACATATATATAAAAGACATATTTTGCGGGTTCATTCGTGTTAAAAAATTTAAATATTAATATACCGATGTCTTGACTTGATCGCACAAATCATCTACTGAGTGATAAAAGGTAGAAAGACAGTTGTAGAGGTGCTACAATTACTGATTTGAAGAAAAAAAACAAAACATTAAAATTCCACCAATAGCAAAAATGTTAAATTAAGAATATTTTTTAAAAAATCTTTCCAAATAGGAGGAAGTTTGCATGTATCATCTCGCTTATTGATACAATCTGGCCTTTTAAGTATCTCAATGGCTTCTCTAATTTTGCACTGGCAGAGATTATTATATTTGGATATGATCCTGGTACTAGAAAAATCAATTTTATGACATGAATCTATATGGAGTGAGAGTGCTGATGATGATGAGTGTTGTTTAACTGCATTAGCATGTTCATCTCTCCTAACACTGCTGTGATGATTAGTCGTATTTATGTAAGAAGTTTTACAATTTTCACATGAGACTTGATAAACACCATGAGATTCACGAGGGATTGAATCATTAGGCTTGGTTATTATATTGCTGATCTTTATATGAGTAGAAAATGCTGTATTTATATTATAGCATTTTAATATACATGCAATACTGTCTGTAGTGCCTTTTACACATGGAACATAAATCCTAATAGCTGATTTATCATTTTTTTGTTTCCTATTTTGTCCATTTTGGGCTTAAAATAAGGCTTGTTTAATAAATTTATAATTTATAACTATTTGCTAATAAAACACTATTAATATGATTTATTTCTTCTTTCAGATGTGACTTATCTGAAAGATTAATTGCTTTATTTAAAAGAGTTTTGGCTACAGAAACTATCTGACTTGGATGATGATGAGAATGTAAATGTAAATATCTGTCCGTGTGCGTATTCTTTCTGTAAATTGAAAAAGATAAACTATTTGGTGTTCTGGTTACTAGAACATCAAGAAAGGGGAGTATCTGGGCCAAATGAGAGGTTTTAAAGATGATGATTCCAAAGTATGAGTTTTGAGAGCATTACAGACAAATTTTTGGTACTCATATGGGCTCACCTATCTCAGGAGTAATAGCTGATTTATTCATGGAAAATATAGAAACTCGTGCTTTAGAATCATCATCTTTAAAACCTCTCATTTGACTCAGATATATAGATGACACTTTTGTCATATCGCAACATAGAAAAAATAAATTAGGTGATTTTTTCTTACATTTAAATATTATGCATCCTCATATTAAATTTACAATGGAGACAGAGTCTGATGGAAAACTCCCTTTTCTTGATGTTCTAGTCACCAGGACATCAAATAGTTTCAATTTACAGAAAGAATACACATGGACAGATATTTACATTTACCTTCTCATTTTCACCCAACTCAGATAGTTTCCGTAGCCAAAACTCTTTTAAATAGAGCAATTAATCTTTCAGATAAGTCACATCTGAAAGAAGAAATAAATCATATTAATAGTGTTTTATTAGCAAATAGTTATAATTATAAATTTATTTAAAAAAGCCTTATTTCAAGCCCAAAATGGACAAAATAAGAAACAAAAAGATGATAAATCAACTATTAGGATTTGTAAAAGGAACTACAGATAGTATTGGACATATATTAAAATGCTATAATATAAATACAGTGTTTTCTACTCATCAAAAGAACAGCAATATAATAACCGAGCCTAAGAATTCAATCCCTCTTGAATCTCATGGTGTTTATCAAATCTCATGTGAAAATTGTAAAGCTTCTTACATAAATATGAGTAATCATCACATCAGTGTTAGGAGAGATGAACATGCTAATGCAGTTAAACAACACTCATCATCATCAGAACTCTCACTCCATATAGATTCAGGTCATAAAATTGATTTTTCTAGTACTAGGATCATATCCAATTGTGATAATCTCTACCAGTGCAAAATTCGAGAAGCCTTTAAGATACTTAAAAGGCCAGATTGTATCAATAAGTAATATGATACATGCAAACTTCCTCCTATTTGGAATTTTTTTTAAAAAAAAACCATTCTTAATTTAACATTTTTGCTATTGGTGGAACTTTAACATTTTTTTCAAACCAGTGATTGTAGCGCCTCTACAACTGTCTTTCTACCTTTTATCACCCAGTAGATGACTTGTGTGATCAAGTCAAAAAGTCGGTATATTAATATTTAAATTCTTTAACACTTGGATGAACCTGCAAAATATGTCTTTTATATATGCAACCCATGAAAATCTTCATATCAACATATATATATATCTTGCTGGTATTAATAAGAATAAAAATATATAGCTTGCCTAGAGAGAAAACAAATTAATTCTGATCTGAGTACTTTTGCTTATATTATTTTTTTCTTTCTTTTTTTTTATATATCTGTGGTAGAGTGTGGATAAATAGCTTGTAAGGTCAGACTAGCTTTATTTCTAAAAAGAGCCTGAGCTGATACAATATCCCCAAGGCCAAAGAAAGGAGATAATGAAATTATAATTACACATTTCCATTTCTCATTGCCAATATATTCAAAATTGTTAGTTCTGGCTTCATTCTGGAATTAATCATTAGAAATACAATTGATGACATTTCTTTTAATATTTTCATAGGGAAATTTAACTATACTTATTAAGCCAATAAACATCACATGACCACCATCTCTTATGCTTGTGTATAACTGTTGTTAAAACAGGCAAAACTCACTATATATATATTGCAGTGCTCTCAGATCCAAGGCTCCTCACTGACAAAGGCCATAAGCCAGAAACTAGTTTGGGGATATTGGATGAGTAGGCACTAGATGGGGATTTTATGCACAAGCCTTCTGGCATCCATTGATTACTCTAGCTTGCTGTGTGTGGCAAGAGATCCTAAGATCTAGGTGCAGTGCTCTCAGGTCCAAGGCTCCTCACTGATGAAGGCCATAAGCCAGAAACTAGTCTGGGGATATTGGATGAGTAGGCACTAGATGGGGATTTTATGTACAAGCCTTCTGGCATCCATTGATTACTCTAGCTTGCTCTGTGTGGCAATATATATAGTGAGTTTTGCCTGTTTTAACTATACGTATTGTGAAAAACAATCTATCCAGATAATTTCAGTGTTGTTGATCCATCTACATACAAGATTTACAACTTGTCATATACTTTGGAAGCTAAGGAACTTCTCTCATCAAGTTAATAATCCTTTTTAGCCTTAGATTGTGTCACATGAGTTAATGTGGCAACAATCAAAATAAAAAACAACCCCCCCCCAAAGATACTGAAGCCAATAGTGAATCAACTATGATGCACTTCCCAAAAGGCATACCATCTCGATATCTAGAGACGACATAATCTTTGACAAGATATTTATGAACTAACCTTTTTGACATTCCTGATAATTTTAAGCATATCAGTATTATTAATACCATTAACAATGTTATTAAAATTTTTATCCTTTGACAGTGAATGAGTAAAAGTTAACATATACTGGAAACTTTGAATACAGCATCATTAATACTGTTTAAGAACATGAATGCACTTACATTCTTCAGCCATGGTAAAGTAAAAGTTCAATATACATATATATAAGTTTGACTGAAAACATTAATAATTTTTGTAACATTTGATTTTATTTTCCAGCGCAAAGATATGTAATTTAACGCATGCTCTGTACTGTTTATTTATAATATCTCGATAGTTTCCTCAATACTCAACAAGACATCATTGAGATATTATAAATAAACAGTGCAGCGCTTGTGTTAGGATGAAAAATCCTTACTGTTTAAATTAATAATTTTCTATACAACTAATACAAAATTTAAATAATTGCAGTATACTATAAAGAAACAAAATTATTTAATAACAGTTGAAATTTCTTGAATTTGCAGTTGTCATTTTTTTAAAAAAATAGTATTTTATGATTATTGCTTCTAATCTTATTGGGGATTTTAAAGCAAACAAAATCTATTATTTAATTCTTTTTTCATATAATATGATACTAATTTTTAAAATGTTGCAGACTTCCAAATAACCTGGCTGATTAATATTTCAGTTACTTTATTCATATTATTATAATACGTAATTTAATACACTGTACGGGCTTACACACACCTGCACGTATATTATGTAGTATATAGGGGATTCGAACTCAGACTTTCACACTATCCTCAACTCTCCATACCATCTCATATTGCTGACCCACCTGATCACACACATGTTGAAAAGATAAATAATCACCAATATACGTATTTCATGCTAAATCAGCAATCATCAGTTGGTCCTGATTACTCTCCACACATACATACAATCAGTGCTCAGCTTTATATTAAGATAGCCAATCTTCATACTTTAATGAACAGGCTTCAAACTACTCCAACTCACAACTCTTCATCCATACTTTTATTGAAAATCTGATGATGGAATGTTCAGAGCACACACTAGTGCCAAGGTAGTCATCCTACCCATGTTGACATTAGTCATTCTGCCCTTCATCTACAGGACATAATCCATTTACATACATGTATGAGGGATGGGCAGACTTTACAGCACTATATTTTAATATATGATTTTTTTCCTACAGCATCGGCTTTTTCATACCTGCACTCCAATATATAATATATAGGGGGGTTGAACTCAGACTTTCACACAGCCCTCAACTATCCATGCTATCTCATACTGCTGACATACTTGATCGCACACGCATGTTGAAAAGATAAATAATCACCAATATACATATTTCATGCTAAACCAGCAATCATCAGTTGGTCCAGATTACTATCTCCACACATATATACAATCAGTGCCAGCTTTATATTAAAATAGCCAATCTTCATACTTTAATGGACAGGCTTCAAACTACTCCAACCCACAACTCTTCAGCCATCCATTTCATTGAAAATCTGATGACAGGACATTCAAAGCCCACATTAGTGCCAAGGTAATTGTATATATGTGTGGAGATAGTAATCTGGACCAACTGGTGATTGCTGGTTTAGCATGAAATACGTATATTGGTGATTATTTATTTTTTCAACATGTGTGTGATCAGGTGGGTCAGTAATATGAGATGACATGGAGAGTTGAGGGTTGTGTGAAATTCTGAGTTCAAATCCCCTCATCATAGTAAATTTTAAAAATTAACTAATTCTACTTGTATGTGAAGTAGTTTATTTAATCATTTATTATATATAGCTATCATTTTTTATTAATCTTCTCAATGAACTAAACTTCCAAATGCTATCTATATCAATAAAACATCTAGAATCACAATTCACATAGCAGACAAAAAATGAATTCTTCTTCATCTGCCATCCATAATCTTATATGGATAGTAGATTAACAACGACACATCAATGGACATTCACATAGTCTCATTTGAATTTACTTATATTGTATTTTTAATTTGCAAGGCAGAGTTAATTTCTATTCATATTAAAACCTTGTAAACAAACAACCAAATATGTAAAGATGAAATTATACAAGGTCAGTAATATTAATAATTGGAATGATGAACTACATCTTTAAACTATATTAATCATTGGTTGCATTTTTTGAGAAATTTATAGGAGGCGCTACTGTACAGTTTTATGTGCATTTCCAATTTTATGTTTCTAATCTGACAATGCTTTTGTATATATTTGTGTAAAAAAATTTAAACATGGTTTTGATCAATTAAATGCAGCCTCTGGTATTTTTTTAAAAAAGCTGTATTTGGTCATTAGCAATGGCAATTAATATAAAGAAAAAATATGATCAATAGATACTATTAGAGGTCTAAAATGCAAAGGAGACCTAAAATAGAATTAATTTTTGTGTGTGTTTTTTATATTTAAATGTTACACGGACTGATTTTAAAGGGTTTTTATATGTAATTTGAGATGGTATGCAGACGATAAATAACATTATTTTACTCAGATTTTGAGTAAAGTTGTAGGAATATTTATCCTTTTTTAAATATTATTCATAACATTTCACTTTTTTTTAGATGTATATAGATAATTTCTAATGGTATATAAATATATTGCTATAATTTTTTTTTACAAATATACATTTATAAATTATTTTATTGAAATGTCACATTTGTTCAAAATCCTGTGATTACTTTCTATCAACATGGGTAATACAGTGTCCTCTAGTATATCCCTATTGATTTGACATATCACTGTCTATGTTGTTATCTATTTAAGATTGTGGACATATAAAATTATATGCATTTTTTTATATGCACCATAGTTTGCTTCGATACTAGATGGCATAATGCAAGTTATTATATATTAATAGTGTTGTATAATTTTCTCTTTAATCTTTCTCATTATTACTACTCTTGGAGATTTCATCATTGTTCTTTACATTTTTCAAAGATTGCATTTTGATAGTATATAATGCTTTTTTTTTTTTTTTGGTTTTTTCATAAATATAAATGTATTTTAATGATATAAAGACTCATTAGAGTTTATGATATAATTCTGAATATTGAAAAAATAGCAAGCAACAAAACTTGTTAACAGCAAATCACTTGGCTATAGAATACTATTGCATGGTAGCCATGCAGTTTAGCACAATGGTAGAATGATAAATACAAGTGTTAAAGGATGCTTAACAGAAAGTTAATTTGTCTCCTAAGCAGTTAGCTATCCAAATATTATTAGTTTTACTGCAACTACCTTTATCTTCTTTTGAAAAGAAGATTTCTATGCATATGTGAACCATTACAAAATACTTTTTTATGTATATAGATTCTGAATAGTGCAAATATTATATATTATTAATCTCATTTGCTAATATTTTGTGATTTTTAAAGTCTTTCTTTTTCAAAAATAGTTAATTATGACTATGAAATCTGTCTGCCATAAAGAATTGACTATTACTTCTGGAAAGTTATATTTATTATTGTACATTAATTTCATATCAAATGTATAGACTCAGATTTTTTTCTCTCAGTTTGTTATTGAACCAGGACTTTTGCTCATCACCAAAATATTCTTGGTCCAAATGCTCATCTCATGGATCTCAATATAGTCAGGTACCTAAATTTCATTTTACATTTATTGATTTTTTTTAAATATTGCTTTGATATTATGAGAGAATACAGGGATAACTAATCAATAAATTTAAGATTCTTTTTTTATTATTAATATTAAGGAAAATACACATACAATTACAATATAAATCTTGTTGGTATACATTTGTTTGGATTTGTTACACGTATTATGACAATCATTAGTAAATAATTTTCCAAATTAGAAAATATACCCATTTTGTACATTAGTTATTATTATGACAAATTAATTTCATGATCAGAGCAAGAAGCTCATCGTTCAAACTTAGTTTATAATTATTGTGTTCTAATTTTATATCAGAACAACTGGCTCTTCATTTAGTGACGTAACCAGTGATCATTGTGCAGTCTGTATTTTGATTGGCAGTGATCCTTTATCAAAATTATTTTGAAAAGTGATTTTTCATAAAAGTCACTATCTTGTGTCATGATTTGTGAGGTCCCTCTATCAACAAAATAATATTGCTTGGCTATTAGAAATTTTAAGGTGCATTTGTTACAGGTTAAAGCCTGTTTAAGTATTTACATATACTTCCTGTGCGCTCAATAAAATATAATTACAACTCTATAAAAGACCATGTAATACTGATTTAGAAATTAATTTGTTATAAATTAATAATGTAATTGACAGGTTTGTTTCAAAGTTTTAGTATTATTTTTCTTTTCAATTTCCTATTTGGTTTAAACAAAGGATGGGGGAGGGGTGAAGAGGGAGAGAAAAAATAGAATCTAATGTAAGTTTCTTATTGCTTTACAAATTATTTTATAAATCAAATATATAATTTCAGATTTGTTAGGAACTTTTATTTTATTATTTGTCTTTGAAATTTTTAAATTTCTTCTTTGGTTTTGAAAAAATGAGACAAATAAAAAAATCATTTGTAATTATTGACCACTATTTCTTGGAAACAATATATACTAAAGTATCAAAATAAAGGTTACAAATTTCTTATTTTCCACATAAAAGCACTGTCTTTTTTTCTTTTTTTTTTTATTCAGTACAAATTATAATATGATAGTCAAAATAAAAATGAACCAGCTTTTTAAAAACAACAAATAAAGAAATATTAAAGCTGTGAAAATTATTTACTTTGATTACAACTGGCCAATAAACTGAGGATACATCCTGAAAGAAGATAGACTAGTAAGAGGTCTGTTTCATAGCTGTTTTTTGCTGAGGCATTTACTAGCAGTTGTGATCCAGATGATACTGCAAAGTAATTCAAGGGTTTTGCTTCTCATCTTCTCAAGAACTGTATTTGATACAAGGTAGTTGGTCTTTATTAAGAAATGTGATCTAAAAATTTTAATGCACTTTCTTCAGTGGCAATTATTTTTCATAGAAATCTTTGATTCAAAAGATATTTCTTTCAAACAGTGATATACAAGTCAGCAAATTGATAAATTTCTTAGGATCAAAATGACTAGCATTCTGAGATCATGAGTTCTAAATGAAGACCACCAGGTTTATATTGACATTTCTTTTTTAAAAAGTGAATAATAATAATAAGAAGAAGAAGAAGAAAGAGAGGAAGAGAAGGTGGTTTTATTTGTAAAAAAGTATTTATTTATTGTAACATGCATAAATGTTTCATTTTTATTTTTTATTTTCTGTTGAATTTTTTTTTTTAAATATTTAAATATATATTTTCAGGAGCAAATCAATCTCCACACATGTGCCATTTTAACCAATCAACATGCACTCTCCTGTAAGCAAAGATTTAAAAGGACAAGCGAATTCATTTGTCCTTTAAGCTGATCTATAATAAGACAATCTTTTGCTTACCATGCATATTAAGGGCTTGAATCTTTTGTATGCCTGCTTTTTTAATTGATGTTTATTACAAAAGAGAGAATTTACCTCATTTTTAACCACCTGCTATTAAGATATAATAATTTAGAATGTAAATGCATAAATTAATATTTTTATTTTTACACAGTGATAGTATTATTGTAATATTTTTAGGAGCAAATCTATCGATACATGTGCTGTTTTAACCAATTGACATGCAAGGGAGAGTGTACCAACGCATGTATAGAGATTGATTTGCTCCCGAAAATATTACAATAAATATTGCGCTATATAAAAATATTTATTAAGATATTTAAATATATATATTTTACATATTCTTATATTTATTGATTAGTTATCCCAATATTTTCAACACATTGTTTTATAGAATCAAGTAAATGTAAAACAGAACGTGGGTACGTGACTATACCCATCATATTTCATAAAAAAAAAGTTCTAAAATTATTTATACAATATATTTGTTTTAAAACTAAATCGATTTATTAAAAAAATTAATGAAATAAAAATATTTAATACTTAATATTTTATAAATTATTTACAAATATTTTATCTAAATACTATAATTCTTAAAGTTTGCTTAACAATATGACTTACTTTTGGTATAAAAGGTTCATGATAGGAATTAAAATCTTTTAAACAATGAATATCCTGATTATCATTGTTAGAAATAACAGTCAAATCATAACCATCTACAGAGGCCAGAACTAAAAATTCAAACAATTTAAATATTTTTAATGTAGTATATAATAATAATTAGAAATAATATTAATTTAATGACAACAATTACTTAACTTTAAACTTCCAGCCAAATTTCTTATTAATATAATCTATCAATTGATTATATATATAAAAATAGAAACCTATCTACAACTTAAAACACACGCATTACCCACAATTCAAAGCAGCATTTTAACCATTAATTGGAAATGTCTTTTAACTTAACAATATTTGAAATGCTTCTTTGAATTTTGAATATTATGTGTATAATTTAAATTCTAAATCGACTTTAATTTTATTTATAATTTTGTTTGATTTGAAAACATTATGTAAAACAATGAAATCAAATGGTAGTTTATATGAACAAAAAGTTTTGTTTAAAGTTAAATAGTTATTGCAACGTTTTACATGGTTAACACAAATAAAAAATGAAATTACATCTATAAGTAATAAATTAAGAGATGAAGGAGGCAAACAAATGGATGCGGAACAAGATCTAACATTTCATAATGGGTCAAGACACATTTTGTTCATTTGACAAAATATAAATGGTTCTGTTTTATCTTCACTTGGTATAAAAGTGTTTTGTCTGTTAAACAATTTTGAATATTAAAAAACTTTATTTGCTCTGTTTGCAAGATCTATTCTTTTAACTTTTTTTTTTTTTGAACGAACAAATCTGTGCTCAAAGAAACTCATTTTTAATTAGAAAAAAAAAATGAAAATAAAAAACAATAAAAATGTTCTAAGGTTTTTTTTTAGAAAATGATAGATGGCACTACTTTAAACATCACCAGCAATATATATAAGCATATGTCAATATTGTCAGAAAAAAATACTTTAAGAGTAGTTATGGTTGATTATTTTTAATTTGCTAAATATTATATATATATATATAATAAATATAACAGTAATTAATTATTATATACAGTCTTTGAATCCACAGAAGTAGTTTTGGTTAATTCCTTAACCCTCCTCAACTGCCATTAAATTTAAAAAACATAATGGAAGCAAAAGTCATCAACTCAAATCCCATGAATCCTGAATTTTAACATTTGTTTTCTGTTATGTTTTTTGAATTTAATGACAGTTGAGGAGGGTTAAGAAATTAACTGAAAGTACTTCTTCAGATTGAAAGACTGCATATAATAGTCAATTACTGATATATTTATTATTTTTATTGTTATTACAATAGTTTTTAATTAATGGACATTTTATTTGTGTGTAAATATATATATACTTATCTGAGTGAATATAGACCCCTCTGGCAAATGACATAAATTGATGAATGCCATTCAAAAAAATCTCTTCTAATATTATTGACATTAGATGTTCTTGAAATGTAAACTCTTGTAACCATTAAACAGCATAGTTTCTTATATTAATAAGTCTTTTGTGATCTGTTTATTTTATAATAAATATTTTATAAACACATAGTATAATTAAATATATTCAAAGCAGCTTCCCAACATTTAGTACATATATAGTTTTATAAAGAGTAGATACATTTTATGTGTCATTTATAATCTCACACATCTTTGAAATTATTATAAATGTGGTTATTAAACGTAGTTAATAATCACATACACATAGATCATATTTAATCTTTTAATAAAATTTCACTGCTCTCCTACCAGTATAGTTTAAATTTATTAAACCATTCAACAGAAAACATATAGATATTTAAAATAATGTATATCTTATTTTATAATATTTGCTTAATGTTGTACAGTTAGTTTAGATATAATACATTATTTAATTATCTGTCAGTGTTAATAAAATTCATACCATAAAATAATCACAAAACTTCCATTATAAAACAAACTATATTGCTTGTTGAACTAATAGAAGTGTTAGTATAAAACTACAAGGTTTTGTATTTTTATTTACATATTTATTTAGCATATGGATATTATGTAGACAGTTTAACTACAAATATCTTCAAGAAACCTGTAGAAAATCCAACCAAAAGATAGATTTGCAATTGAATTTATTGTCCTTTAATTCTGCCACTGTAAGCAATAAATTCAATAATCATTAACTTTATGGTTAATGGTTTATAGATCAGTGACTGATAAATTTTATTTATATAGCCAATAAATATAACAACCATGGATTGTCCTATATCTGTTAATGAAACTCCAGTTGCATCTAGAAAAATCAAATCTAATTGGCATTGTTGATGGATCTGGAAAAAAAATGTTTTGAACATCATAAGAAGTCAATCACACACACATATATACTTAAGAAATCTTTCTGTTTGCAACATTGAATTAAGTCATGCTTGTAAGAGAATATTGTGATTCACTTAGATAATTGTATATAATCTTTGTGCATATAATATATATAAATACTGTAATGGTCAGATTAGCATATTTCACAATTTTACATTTTCTTTCTTTCTTTCTTTCTTTCTTTACATATATATTACATGAGCGCCACCTGGCTTTAAGCATCAGGAAATAAAGTAATATATATTTTAAACAATATTTTATTCAATATAATAATGTAACCATTACACAACACCATTTATAATGCCAGGCTAAATCATAGAGAACATAAGTTACTCCTGATGAATGAAGGTAGAAGTAACAAATTATGAAATAACTTATTTATAAGCATACTTATTAATTGATGTACACAGGTCCATTATATAAGTGTGAGAAACCTTTGTGCAAGATAAATTTCAATGCCCCTAGTGTCATGAACAAAGCTGTCCTGAATGCATTGTGATGGCACACAACCTCACATTTATCAAGGCTCCATATCTTCTTGATCTATGTCTTTTGTGGAAATTAAATCATTTTATCACATGCTAAATGAAATTACATTTCATTTTTTTGCCCCTTTAATTTGTAAGTTCTATAATGAATATCATATGTGAAGTAATAAAACTGTAGATGTACTAATATGCAGTAATGCAGATTTTTCAGTTAGGTTGTTTTTCTAAATGTTTTGGAATGTTCTGGTCATGTTAATATGAAATCAGCTCTTCATTAGCATTTTTATGTGTTGAATTAGAATACGCAAATAATGATAAAATTAGGATGATATTATTAATGGATTCACAATAAATATATATATATTCTATTTTGTTTTCTCAAATATTGATTTAATAAAATTGCACAAAATCATATATTAGAAGTACTAATTTGTGCAATTTTAATATATCTATATTTACAAATAAATTTATATATATATCTAAATATTTTTATTCTATGAAAAACATCCCCCCCCCCCATGAAATAAAATTTGTTAATTAAAACCATGAATTCTATATAATTTCATTTACCAAAGACACAATAAAATATTAAAAAAATTATAACTATTTATATTTTTACATTTTTATTTACATATTAACTCTCCTGACTATGGTGGTTGCAATGTGACAAATAGCAGCCAATTTTAACTATATCAACTATAATTATCTTTTTACTTTGTGTCATTCAGAATCTCAATAATAGAATAATTTTTTGTATGCTTTTACTTCAGTTTAAAAACTCAGTCACATGAAATAGTCAGATATCTAGGAATTTTAATGATTTATGTTACATTAACTTAAATGAAGAAATTTTAACACTTACATTGTCTATTCAATAAATTTTTAGAAGCCATTATAACACATCTTGCAGTTTTTTGTTAATGATAAATTGTAATAAGGAAAAAATCCAACAATTGGATTCTTCCACTAGTATATATAAAGAATTTTATAGGCACTTTCCCAATAGAGTGGTTACAAGTTAAGTTGTACAGGTGTTACAAGAATGTTGTGTTAATGAAATGTGGCAATATTTTTTTAAAAAATTGTTTCTAAATAATTTCATTAGCAACAACTTGATGAAAAATGTTTTAAAAATCCATCTTCTTACAAATAACTTGTTTATGTTTTATTTTAACAAAAATAGGGTACTTGAGTATTAACTAAGCTATGACGTACTACACAACCCAATGGTAGATATCACTGACGAAGAACCAAAACAATGTTTGGCAATTAAAGATTTAGCCAAGGGAAGAATTTTAAATTTTCATACTTAGATTGTTTATTCAATAAATTTTTAGAAGTCATCAAAACCCCTTGCATTTTATTTTGTTTATTCATGGGTTATATCATGAAATTTGTTAAGAATTAAATATTTTGTTTTGCTTAGATCTGCATAGTGGTGTGGATTATGGATCAATTAAGAGTTTTTAGATAGAGAACAAGTAAAAAGCTAATACTGCATTTTAAAAAAAGATAATATTGTTATTAAAAATAGGAAAAGCTATTTAGTAAAATATGTAAAAAGATAATACAGGATAATAATAACAACAAAAAAAAGATAACACTATTAAAAAAATGTTAGCACAACACAGCATCAAACTGAGACCTAACATTTCTAGGACAGACATGCTACCAATTCTCTCAAGTAAACAACATATTTAGAGCATGTTGAGCATTGTAATTTATTATTATCTCTACTATAATTTTTTAATTTAAAATATATTATCAGTGTTGAGCATAGTTATTTCCTTGCACCAACATAGGTATTGTTAATATTATAAGTGTCTTATATTGCATAATATTTTTTGCTATCCGATTAATATTTATTAAGCATCTCTACACTGATTTTCAATATAGTTTTTGATTAAAAAACATATATAAGATCTCCTAGTAGCTTGGACAAAGGCATATAGTGTTACTTCATGGATACTGGGTTGGAAATAAAGACCATATTTGATGAATAAGAAAACTATTGAATAGTGAATATAACTTATGTAATAAAATTGTAGAAATGGTTTTAAGAAAGGTACACCAATGTATAAAGTTGTTAATATTTATAAATGTAATATAGTAGATTAAAAAAAGTAATAAGGATTATTGTAAATAAATATTTCTATTATGTGGGTTTTTATTATTAATTAAATATGTTTTTGTTTCATTGCCATTATGACATCATTATGACATTATTGCATTAGCTTATCTATTTATCAGAAAATCTACTTTACTAAAGTTTGCATTAATAATTATTTTTAAGAGTACATTTCGATAGTCACGTAGTGTTTATACATTCATTTTGCTTAATAATGATTTAATTATCCTATCTGCATTCTTGGAAGATAACTTATATGATTACTTCATTTAAAATGCACTAATTATGTAGTTGGCAGCATAAAAATACCCTTACTGCTTTTTACATTATTCTGATATTGCTTATTCAAATTTGATCAAAAAATATAAGATTTCTCTATTTAATAGTCAATAGAAGTGAAACTGTAAAGTATTTTGAAATGTTTTTCAAGTTACTAACTATATATTACCTAAGTGTATGAGTACTCTGTTATTATATAATTTCATTTCTACTTACTTATAAACTAAGAGAAGTGTCAAAATTTCCATGTCTAGCTTAAATAATAATCATCATATTTTTTGTTAAAAAGTTAAAGTATTACCATTAACATTTTGTTCCAAGTGCATTTTATTCTGAATTTGAACCCTGAGATCAAGATATTTTAAAAAATGAGATATGATATTTTAAATTTGCAAAAGAATTTATATTTGAGATCAATATATTTTAAGACATAAGATATTTAAAATTGAAAGAAACCTATATTTGAAATAAAAATATTTTAAGAACTAAGAAAATATATTTTGAATTATAAAAAAAATCTTATATTTTAATAATTATATTTAGCTGTGGTATTATCTACAAGAGGACTCATATTCTAGTGTTTTAAAAATCCATATTATATGGTGCCTATTTATGTAATCTTTGATTGCTAGCCATTGCCTCTTTGTTTGGTCAATGCTCTGCAACTGTTCTGATGGGTTACAGCATTCAATTTTTAGCTTGCCTAACATGCTGCCTTTCAGTTGATCATAAGGTACTGATTGATTGCTGGGTTACAATATATATATATATATATTCAGATTATTAAACAAAAGAAATCACTTGTGATTTTTTATTTATATGGTTGGCAACATTAACATAAAAAAACATTTTATATTCTAAGATGGGATTATATAATATTTGATTAGTATTTAGACAAATACAATTTTTCTGTAAAGGAAAAGCTGTCAAAATCTCTGAAAAATGTCAATCATCACTTAATTTTTGAAGAAGCCCCACAGAAGTTTAATAATTTTTAATACTGTAATTGGAGAGGCTATAGAAAATATGCAATATTATTATTCAATTATCCGAAGTGTATGAATTGGAAAAGTATTAACTTATAAAATGATAATATTGTCTGAAAAGAATGTTTGCACCATGAAATGAATCTAGTTTGCAGTTATGAGTGACATGATTAGAGAATGATATGGCTTCCTAATTGTGGCAGTTATTAGTTTATAATTAGAAAAAAGGCACTTTGGAAGATAGATTTCTTTCAGAAATTATTCAACATAAGTACTTCAATGGATGGAAAAGTACAAAAATGATCCATCCAATAATATGGCATGCTTCCAGTCATGTGTTGTCTGATATTTTTGCTTGTGATACTACCTGCATATTACAGCATTTAAAACATCAGAAACCAACAGTTTTGAAATAACAGCACAGCCACAAATATTCTTTTTTTTGTAAAGCTTATTACCAATTGTTTTGATAGATATTGGATTGTCCAGCCATATGTAATGTTTTACAGTTTTTTTTTTATCTAACAGTTTTCTAGCAATGACTATTGGTCATTTCAGTAAGAAGAGATATCCAACCAAAGTACATTTTAACAAATTGTTTTACAAATCTTCATAAGTGAAGTCATCAATCTTAACATCTTCAATCTTAAAGTATTAAACAGTTCAGAAATTTCAGTTTACTAAGCTTCAGATAAACATATACTAACAATGTGACTTTTTTAAACTTGAGTTTTGAAATTTTTTATCACTTACTTATAAAACTGATATCTACTTCCTGTCACATACTCATGCACTCTCATTTATTTATTGCATGATGTCAAAAATATTATTGTTACAGGAAGTATTTACAGGAGGTCCTCTACTTCCGTACGTTCTACTTCCATACAATTCTCTATTTTGTACACATTTCATACTTTTAATTTTTATCAATGTAGATGAAAAAATGTGCATACTTTCATGTAATAGCCCTCTCTTCCTCATGGACTATTAGTCACTAGTCTCTCCCCACCTCTTTGACATTAATCATGTCCATTTTCAGTGTCATAGATTCAGTCTTGAGCAGGGACATCTTGAGTTAACATGTGTTGTTAAGTTATGTCTTGCCAGTTTATGCTAGGATTGTGCTATCACTTTATGTACACTTCTGTTTTGATGAAAAAATTTGTCCTTAGTAATTCATAAACATGCGTGAAAAATAAAAAAAACAGCAGTATGGATACAGACAAAAGAAATCAAAGTCTCATAATCTTCATATGATTGAGACAAAGATTGTGAACCTTTGGATTCAATGGGTTGTTCATATAATTTAAACTGATCAACAATATGTTCAATCGTGAAAAACAATAACAAAATTAAGAAATATGTTCAAAATTGTGGAAATACAGTATGTATTTCCAAATTCATACACTATCAAGTTAATCTTCATTATGTTTTTAAACTTTTTTAATATTATTTGTCTAATTCTTATACATATATGATTGTATCACACATATCTATATATTTAGCTTCATTTTTTTTCAATTAAAATTTAAAAAAATTAGGTAAAAAATATTTTTAAAATGTAAAAATTTATTATATATTAAGAACTCTTTGAACTTGTTTTAAATATATAAATATAATATTTAGCAGAAATCTGTCTCTATACATGTATTTTGAAAACTCTTTTTGATGTCTTTTTAATATTACTCTACTTTTATACATTTCAACTTTCATACACATTTCAAAAACCAATTAGGTATGAAAATAGAGGATTGCCTGTATATTATTTTTGTCAACCATTCTTTCTCTTTCCTTATATATAACATCTTGGTAATCAATAAATATATTTCTATCCATTTTATAAATAGTTAGTATATTTTTATAATAAAACTTTAATATAAGCTTAGAAATATATAAAATATTATTTTAAAGATTTTATAATAGGTATTAAAAAGTAACTAAATTGATGTTGAATCTTCTCCTTCATTATTTAATTATGCTTCCACATTTCTTTTTTTAATATTTTTAAACAAAAATAAGGGCAAGACCTAATTTCTCACCATTCCACCCCTCTCATTATCTTGCCTATATTCATCACATGATTATTATTTTTTCTTTTATTTAAATCACTAATGGGTTTTTTTCGTGTAATTTTATATATATACAAGTACATTTACACAAAATATCATTCTTTTCCTAATAAGCTCTATTTGCTGAACTTGAAAATTTCTCAAAAAAAAAAAGTTTTGGATAAAAATAACATTTTTAACAATGATAAGCATACACAGTGTCATCAGGGGGTTTTTTTTTTTAAAGAAATTACATCTTAGAAAATATTCTTGATTTTAATAGATATGATCAGTAATATAAAAATAAGATTATATAATTAAATACTACAAACAATTAAAAGTCTCATTTTCCTCATTTCTTTACAAAAAACTTTATTTCTTGTATATATATATATATCCACTTGTTCATTATACCCAACGTTTCAACTATATTTAATTTATAGTCATTTTCAAGGATCTAGAAAAAAAAACACATTACATTATAACAACCCCCATAACTATTCACATAATAAAACCAAAAACATAAAAAATAATATAAAAAATCAAAATAAATAATAAAACTAAAACCATAAAATATAATAAATAAAAATAACAATAAAAATAAAAACAAAAATAAAATATAAACCATAAAACCCTACATACCCCCCCCACCACAATTCATCCATACTAAAACCTTTTTCTTCACTTATCCATATCTTTTATGTATAATAATATATTACACTATACTTACTTGTCTCCCTTCTCAAAAAAACTTTTTTCCTTTTTTACATTTTTTTTTTTACCCAAAACCCAATTATAACAAAAATACTTATTTCCTTCTTCTTTCCTATACCCTTCAAAACCACATTTATTTCCAAATTTTATTCTTCATGCATTACTTATCTAATTTATTCTATTCAAAACAGGTTTATATCTTTTTACTTTACCATTCTCTCTTTATATAATATAACCCTCTCCAACATTTTAATCTTAAAATCTATATGTCCAAATTCCTTACTATGTATATTTACATTAGAATTCTTATCTCTCAAATGATGTTTCAAAAAATAAAGTTTTTGTAAAGAAAGGAGAAAAATGAGACTTAATTATTTGTAGTATTTAATTATATAATTATATGTTTATATGTAATGTATATTTTGAAAAGAAAAACAGGATGGGGTGTTGATTGGAGGTTTTAAGAAGTAATAATAAATGGATTTGATAAAAATAAGAATATTCATGTCTGAAATAATAAAAATATTTTGAAAAATTATATATACCACATTCATTGTTTTTCATGATTATGGAAGTATAGTATTAGGAATTAATACATCTAAATCTATTTTTAAAAAAATTATATTTATCTAAGTAACAGAGATAAATGATTTATTGTAAAACGAAAAGCATTAAAAAAATTTTTCATGGAATATTTTTTTGGTATTTGTCATAATTGAGCAAAAATTTTAAATTAAAATAGGAATATTTCAAACACAAATAGATTATTATGAATTTGATACAACAACTACATGTTAATGATTAGAGTAAGAAAAGTCTTTTGTTAAGGAATAGATCAGATAATCTCAATTATAAAGTTAGAATTATAATAATATTAAATCGTGCTTTCACACTTCCAACTTAAAGCTATGAATTGCCAATCAAATTCTAAAAGTTTATAGAAAAAAAAATTATACTACAGTTTTAAATAATACCACCAACTTTTTAACTGAAATAAAATGAGGATGTGGTGAATTCGTGGTTGTTGTTGCTGCCGCCGCCGCCGCCTCCACCACCACGACCACTACCGCCACCACCACCGCCACCACCACCACTACTACTACTACTACTACTACTACTACTACTGTTGTTTAGTTACATGATCCTTTCATAATTATTCTTGATTTCATAATTTATAATGATCTTTATTAATTAATAATAATAAATTTGAAATCCACTAAGTTTTTTATATATTTTAATAAAATTTTATTTTTAGCTAAAATGTAAAACACACACAAAAAGAAATTATAATTTTTTTATCCCACATTACTGTTTTCTCTATTATTATTTCTTCTAAAAGGAACGAAAACCAAACTATATATATATAGCAGTTCTTTACTCTAATGCCAACTGTAATAAATTTGAGCAATTAATAATTACGAAATGGTAGTATCGTTAAATCCGGACCAGTTTTCATTTTGTCTTTATTGTACGTGATATGAGTTTTAATCTTGAATATTATATATATATGAGTGGGTTATAGTTCATTTACCAAACGTTAAAAATATATATATATAATGGCACTTTCAGTTGAGATCCAGAGGAAATTACTTTTTCTTAGCTGCAAATCTATTTATGTGAAAGCCATTTACATGATGTTAAATTTAATTGATGAAGATAATTAAAAACATTTAAAAATTAATAAATTGACTCTTAGCGTATTTAAAATAACTGTTGACAAAAGGGAGGAATCTCCTTAGGACTGTCTTAATAGCACAACGTATAAAATACAAACTTAAAATCAATTTTACTCATTCTAACTATTTAATAATTTAGTAATATATAGGATATATGAGCACAGACTTTCACATGACCCACCACTCTCCGCTCTATATCATAATACTGATACGCTTGAACACATATATGACAAAATACAGCACTATGCAGGCAAAATTGGAAACAATTTTAGTAGAATTATAGAAAATATAAAATAATTGAAATTATGCTTGTAGATATAGATTTACAACTGAATTCTCTGCTGCTTTTCGCATCACTGTACTAGGAAATTCTTTTCAAGCAATATCCAAAGTACTGTGGCAAGCACCTACAGAGAATTTCTAGTTGGCCATTTTAAACAGTTTAGAGCATTAGCATTGTTTTTTTTAGATAACTTTTACTTTTAATGAAAGAAAGGTGTAAATTTCATTATCACTTCATACTAGCAGTATAGTAGTAATACCAATAATAATCTTGGAAGCATTTGCATAATTCTCAATGAGGTCATGTGACCACGAAAAATAAAAATATCATTCCAATGAAATGGAAGGAAGTCTAAGCCAATGAAAATTTATTTAGAAATTTTATAGAAGCAAAAGTATATAAATAAAAGATAAAAAAATAATTACAATACATTAGAGAATTTATTTTCTGTTAATCTTCTGTTTAAAAACGACAAGTTCAGAGAGTTGTAATGTCTGCTCTATTGTTAATTGAGGTTCACTCATGAGTATGTCATATTAGCATGCATGTTTAAGAAAATACATTGGATGATATTTATGTAAGATTTATTATCCAGATATAATAAACATGGTGAGGTTTATTTCTTTTCTTATATATAGTTTAACTCTTCACTAAATTAAAGTAAAACAGAAAAAAATAAATAAATAAATTTACAAATCTATCCCGACATTAAAAATATACACATTCAACTATTAATAATAACACACAGGTTACAATGTTTCCAGTGATATTGTTTTCTTCTTTTCCTCAGTTGTTGCTGACTTGCATGGTAATTGAATTGGATCTTTAGATTCATGAATATTGAACATAAGGTGATGCTCTAACCAACTGAGCAACAGTCAGAAAAAATTTCATATCCTTATTTATCAAGGACCTTTTTGCTTAAAAACAAGGTTAATTAGTATCTTCCAGGCATTATATATTATCACACTGGGTTGACTTTTGGGGTTATTTGCCATTATTATGGGAGCACTTCCTATGAATTTTTTTCTCTCTATCCAATACTTTTACATTTTCCCAATTGAACATATGCTCATTGGTACATTTCTAATGACCAATTTGTGGCCTTTCAATCACTTTTCGATGAGACAACTGGTCTCACCAATATACATCCTTCCACATTTACATGGTATTCCATAAATGCAGTTTTTGTTTTCAGTATTTCAAGTGTGAGATTTATAGATGTTAGAATTTCTTGCAATGTGATATGGCTTTAGAAAAGTGTTCTGATATTACATTCACTTCAGATTTTCTTTAGTTGTTTGTTATTCCTGACATATATTGATACACTGTAGTGTTAATATTGTTTTTTTTCTTTTTATGTTTTTTTTCTATTTAAGGTTATCTTGATGGCAGTTGTTAGATAATCATTTTTCACTAGAGTTTGTTCTATGTAGATCTTTTTTTTTCCAAATTACTGTTTCCAAAAAAAAATATTTTGCTCAATTGCATATTAATAGTATAACTCCATGTTTTTTATGTGTGTCTTTCTGGTATTATTTAATGTACATGCTAAGTATTTTTCTGTATGTGGGGGAGGGGTGAATTTGTCATGAGAAAGTATTGTCACAAGAACATTTATGAATAATAATTTTTTGTTCTTATTCTGATTCTATTGTGAATGTAATCAAAGAGGATATGTTGATGATGTCTATCCAGGATGTTTGTAATAGTTCTACATCATGAGGCCATGCAACAAAGATATCATCAACATAATAATGCCAAATTTTAGGTGAATATGGAATAGTAATTATGACTGTGGTTTCAAGTTCTTCCATGTAAATATTTCTAATCAAAGGTAGCATTGGTGAGCACATAGCCATTTCTTAATTTGTTGGAAGAATTCCATGTTGTATTGGAAGTATGTTATTGTTATGCAGAATGCTAATAATTACATTATACTATCAATAGGAAGAAGTGTTTTGATTTGTAACCTACTGTTGCCATTTAATCATTTCCTTACAATAAACAGTGCTTCGTTATAGGGTACATTTATGAAGTAAACTTTCCACATCAGAGTTCATCAATATCATCACAAAAGTGCTTTGAACTTCTCATAAAGGATTATGTCTTGTATGGCAAAGGTCTAAGAACTTTGAAAAGAAATTGTGACAAGTTTTGGCAAGATGAATTTCTAAAGCTAACAATGGGTATTAATAGAATATAGTCTTTATGGATTTTAGTTACACCATAAAGAAGATAAATTTTGTTAAATTATTTTGTTAATTTACTTTTTTTCTGAATCATTGTAGTATCTGCAATGCTTTCTGATTAATGTTTGTAACTTTGTTTTCATACTCAGATTTTTGCTATTTTTTATATTGGACTAGTGTGACAAGTTATTGCATTTTGTTATCATAATCAGTTATATCCATTACGACTGTTGCATTGCCTTTTTCAGAAAAGAGAATGATTATAAACTTGTCTAATTCAAGAGATTTAATAATTTTCCTTTCATTGTAGAAAATGTTTGCCCCCAATTTTTGATGTTTTTTTAGTGTTCTCCTTATTCTCCAGTGTAATTCTGCCATTTCGAATAGGAGCAAAGTTTGAGTGATTTCCTCAGTGTCTGCCATTATAACTAAAGAAAAATATTATATGATGTGATGTCTGAGTTTAATCCTTTTGCCAGATCAGAAATTTCAGCATATATTAGATGTTTAGAATTAAAACTTTTAATAGATGAAATTTGTAGATTGTTTGTTACCATATAATCTTTGATATGCCCATGTAGATTTACAAGTTTTTTTTTTTCAATTCTTTTATTTTCCACATTTTAGAATATGATCTTTTTACTGTATGAGAAGTTGTTGTGATGTCTTCACTAATAAGCTTATTTATTTTATAAAACATTCTACATTACCAACAGAATGCAAGAGTTTATACTTGGAAAATCTTTGAACATTTATTCTTTCTCTTAGCAGAGTCTTACTTGTTCTCTGAATAATTTTCTCAGCTCTTTGGGAGCAGATTAAAGGTTTTAATTGCAAACACTGGAACAATTGTTTTAGGTTTACATAAGAAAATTAATTAATGTTGTACTTTGGCCAGTTTTAAACAGAATTTTTCATAATGTCTAAAGTTGATATGGTATCAGGTCCATACCTAAAATGTCATCAGGACTAAGTTTAGTGATGATGACATTTTAATAATATTTATATGTTGGACCATTTCCACCATTGAACATTAAATATTAAATGTCTATAGAAAAAAATTAAATTTTATGCCAACTTTCCAAATACACTTAAGTGTTAATAGTAGCACACAGGTTGATGAGGCCCTGTTAAGAGAAAAATAAATTGTTAAAGCTTATCCAAGTATTAAACTTTGCATTCCGTTGGTAATGCAGAATGCTTTCTAAAAAATAAACTTACTCATGAAGACTTCACAAAGAGTTTCTCAAAAGTGTTTATCAAACAGTAAAAAAAAATCATATTTTAAATTACATGAAAAAATAAAAATGTTAAAATAATAAATTTGTAAACCTACTTGGGTGTATCAAAGGTCACACTATACCAAACAACCTATCAGCGTTGTCTGTTATAAATCTTAGTTCTAAACATCTAACAGATGCTAAAATTTATGTTCTGTAAAAAGGATTAAACATTGCTATCAC
The DNA here is from genome assembly GCA_028023455.1 of Epiperipatus broadwayi. Classification (NCBI taxonomy): domain Eukaryota; kingdom Metazoa; phylum Onychophora; class Udeonychophora; order Euonychophora; family Peripatidae; genus Epiperipatus; species Epiperipatus broadwayi. The sequence continues at coordinate 3,885,391 of JAQFVV010000033.1, forward strand.
ACCATATAATATTTCTTTACTAGATATAATGGCAGCCACTCTAAATTTGCTTCTAGTAGAAGCAGCAGAATTATTTTTGGAGAATAAAAAAAATATTTGAAACATATCAAAAGCAGAAAACAGATTTTTCCAATGTTGAACAGAAAGTTACTAAATCTCTGAAACTAGACAAAACTATTACCATTCTCCTTTCTGATAATAACAATACTGCAGTTCTAATGGATATAACTGATTATAATAATAATAATAAAATACAAGAATTCCTTTCAGCAGACTAACATTAAAAAGTGACAAAAAATCTGATACCAGAGTAGAGAATCAGATTTACGACTAAATTAAGCAAATTAACATCACACTTTAGCAAAATTCCTCATTTTTATGTTCTACCTAAAATCCATAATGGTTGTGTTTTATTAAGACTTATTGTTAGCTCTAGAAATTTCACTTTGACAAAACTGGTCAAGATTTATTCTCAAAGCTCTTAGTCCTTTAACATGCAAGACACTATCCTTTGTCAGAGATCCAAATGACTTTAACATATTGGTGAGTTCTGATGTGGAAAGTTTATTCATAAATGTATCCTGTGTTGAAGCATTGTCTATTGTAAGAAAACAATTAAATGGCAATAAGTTTACAAATCAGAACAACTCTTTCTATTAATAGTATAATGGAACTACTGTGGAATTCTTCAAACAAAATTAAGAGATGACTATGGATTCATCACTATCACTTCTGATTAGCAACAATTGCACAGAAGAACTTGAAACCACAGCTATAAACATCACTCCTTATCTACTTAAAGTTTGGCATCATCATTATGTTGGTGATAACATTTGCACATAATCACATGATGAAGTACTATTACAAACATTCTGGATACACATCAATGATATATCCTCTTTGATTATATTCACAATAAAATCAGAACAAGAATAAAAATTGGCATAATTAGATATTCATATTACCAAATTCCTTCATGACAAAATCAAAACTACACTTTACAGAAAACTCACACATACAGGAAAATACTTAGCATATATATCAAAAACAAAGAACATGGAGTTTTATTGTTACTGTGAAACAGAGAAAAAGAAATTTCTTCAGAAATAGTGATTTAAAAAAAAAACTTTCATAAAACAAACTATCATGAAAAATGATTATCTATCGGTTGTTATTAATGAAATCTTAAATAGACAACCAAAAAAAAATATCAAAAGAACAAACAATTACTGATACTTGTCTGCATAAATTATTATTAGTCTGCATTTAGATCTGGTTATATTTACCTATTTAAGGAAGTTTATTTAAACTTCTTTGTATAAATAACTTCAATCTCTGTAGTCAAGTTGCAATCTTTAGTGTCTATATAAATATATTGGATTATAAATAAATGTAAAATTTCATTTTTATTGTTAAAAGGAAGTTGACTTGACAACAGGTTGAGATTGTTGATTGTTAGTGATATTAGAATTGTCTAAGTATTGACTGATAGTTAATGATTTATATTGTAGTGTACCATAGGAATAACAAACAAATTAAAGAAAATCTGCAGTTAATATAATATCAGAACAGTTTTCTAAAGCCATACCACACTACAAAAAATTCTAACATCTACAAAACTCAAATTAGAAATGCAGGAAAATGAAAACTGCATTTATTGAATATCATATGAATGCAGAAAATTTTATATTGGTGAAACCAGTCACCCCACTGAAAAGTTTCTGAAAGAGCACAAACTGATAATTAAAAATGAGAGCAAACCATATATGTACCAATCGACATATGTTCAATTGACAAAATACAAAAATATTGGCTAGAGAAGAAAAAGAGAAAAAAATAAAATTTAAATAAGCTTCTCGCATGATGATGGCAAATAATGCCATAAGTCAACCCAGTGTGATAATATATAAATGTCTGGAAGATATTAATTAATCTTGCTCTTAAGGAAAAAGTAGAGAGACAAAATGAACCTTTATAAATATGTATATATAATTACTATTGACTGTTGCCTTTGGAAGAATAACTTAGTTGGCTAGAACAATACCTTAAAATTCAATATTCTTGAACCTAAAGGTAAAGGTTTCATCCCCATGCTAGCACTATCACTATATAGGTCAGCAACACCTGAGGAAGACAAGGAAATAATACCACTCAAAACATTGTGTTATATACTAACCTGTGTATTATTATTAACAGTTGGATGTATTTGGAAAGTTTAAATATTTTTCTAAAGATATTCAATATTTAATATTGTATGAACCAACATATAATTAACACTAAAATGTTATTATCTCATAAAAAGAAGTTTATAAATTTTAAAACAACTGGGCCAAAATCCATGGATCTTGACCAGTGGAGTTCCAATTTATCATTGCACCAAACAACATTCTGAGTATTTTAGTAATCACTGTATTGACCAATAAAAAAAAAATTAATATTCATACTGTATTCAACCAAAATGGGTGGTATCAAAGATGTGGGTGGAATAAGTTTTGACACTTGTAACCCAAAATGTAATGGTTTACTATATATATATTGTAACAATCCGGAATAAGAGACTTAATGTAATATACACTACAAGGGCGCCATCTAGGCATTTGAACCTAGAAAATTTATATAGTAGGCAGATATGTAAGTAAAAAAAAAAATTATTTTATTTTATATATTTTGATTCCGGTCATTAGCCCATTGTCACTAGCTCAGTGGAACAGCAGAGATTTATATTTTATAATAAATTCTTGTCTAAGATACATTTCAATATTAAAAAAGGAATAAAATAAGCCACTGCCAGAAATTAACACACAAACATTTATTTACGCACATATATATAAAATTTAGCATTATTTTAGAATAACTTTTACTTTGGATTTTAACTTGATTTTAGAATTTAAATTTACATTTTAATTTTTATAATATTATAAGTTTACATTTTAATTTTTATAAGTTCGCACAGATGGATTTATGAAAGTTTGTTTTATAATGTTGAGTATAGATCGGTTACATAGATTACATGGTTAAAAACATTTCAAAATAAACATAACCGATCAAAATACAAAGTCATTGATAACGTCAATTGCAGAGGGAATACAAGAAACCCATTGGCATTCATCATAAGATGCTGCATTGACATCGATGACTTATATATTCTAATCGAATATGAAAACCACAAACATCAGTAACCGCTAACGAATCCATGCAAGTGTCTATACCCAACTTAATTTTAATGCATTTTATTTAGAGTGTCGAGTATGAATAGACTACATAGATTTGCATTTGAAAAGAAAATATTCTATCCTTATTTAACCTTAGGCCAAAAGTTCGCAGTCAAACCAACGTCAATCCATCTGATATATCGATGCATTCAATGTAACACGAATACGGCAGCACAAAAGGTTAAGAGAAGAAATTGCCTCTCATCAGATAGGAATACTACATCTATCTGATGGGAAGAGCAATAAAAAAAAACTCCATAGGAAAGGACTGCGGTCATTTTGCCGACTTACGATCGCATTCCATAGGCAAAAAGGAAGTGTGCGGCGTATAAAGCGATTCTGCCCGTAGCGAATCTCGTACTACATCTACTAATTACACCAATATATCCAATCCATTGACCCAATTTAACTACGAAACAAATAACCTAAGATTACCCTCCCCTAATATAAACTTTACAAATCTATATAGCCATTCATGCCCGACTTAAGTTTAACATTTATATAATTTAATTTAACGAAAAACAGAAATCATAATAAAAACTTAAAAGAACAAAAAAAAAAAAATGGAAATGATTTTACAAAAGAAATACATCAAATAAAATTATAACTAATTAATAAATAATTTAGTTTGGTCAGATAGGAATCTATTTCTTTTTTTTTTTTTAAATACTGGGAAAGTTTATATTTTAAAGTTCTTAGTGTTTTCAAATGTTCATTAATTATATATTTCTTACTGTTTTGAAAAATGTCCATAGTCTCTGATTTCTTGTAATGGAAGGTGTTAATTCCCACGAAGTCATAAGGAGATCGGTGTGCAGTTAACCGTTGGTCCTTTATGGTTGATGGTATTCTTCCGGGCCTTGATGTCCTGTGGTCCGCAATATTGGAAAACGATGTTTCATTTTTTTGAACAACTGAAGGAATTGAAAGTGCGTCTTTCAATCCCTTCTCCTCCAACCCTCTCCAACTTAACACATATCTGTCCTCTCTTAATAATAATTATTCACTAACCATTTTATTTCCAAACTTTTCTTTTATATGTAACTTTAGGATCCAATGGACATTACATCATCGATGATGATGATCCTTCCATTGAGGTCTGATTTCCCGATGGATTTTTTTCATTGGCCATTAGTTTCTATTGTTTTCCTATCTGACCATTGCTTATACATTTAAATGCCCAAGGGCTAGTTCACTTGGACTAATTAAAATAATCATTTCCATTTTTTTCAATAACATTAATTAATTTGTTTTGTACAAACTTAGATATATTTTTATCTTTAAATCTTTACTGACAATTTAGTTTTAAAATACTTTTTCTTTTTTTTTTAATAAAGTTCTTTTTTTTTAATTTCTCATCTGTGCGATTTTAAATATATATGAGTTTAGTATAGAATTTTAATTTTCAATTTTTAATTCTTAAAAAAGAAGTTTTATTTGCGAACTTTTATTTTTTTCATGTTTAATAATAAAATAAATAATGTAACGTCGTATGTGCCCATTACAATATATATATATATATGTCATTATTATTACTATTTGTGGGATATTCCGTGTAGTGAAAAAGCTAAATGCTGATGTTTTAGTACAATATCAAGTACCTTCCTCAGAGCGTCCTCTTTCTCAAATTAAAATATTAGTATTAACATATATATATAAGAGATAATGACCTGGGCCAATTGATGAGTGATGGTTCAGCATGAAATACATTTTGGGAGTCATTTGTCTTTTATTGTATTTTTATTCATTAGATTTGAAAAGAATGTGCGGATGGAGTTTCTTCAATATACAAGTAGGGACCCAAAAGTAATCAGAATTTTATAAAAAAAAAATTGTTTATTTATTTTGTAAGTCATATAAATTTCATCTCTTTTAAATTACTATCCATTTGATGCAATACACTGATCTAAACATGTTTTTCATTTTTCAAAGTAGTCCAGAAATACTTGCAAAGTGGTGACTTTTATTGCCTGTGGCATTTTTTCCCACCACTTCTAAGTTTGCAAAAAAATTCAGACTATTTTTCATTTGAGAGATTGAAAAAAAATCACACAAAGCAAGATCAAGTGAATATGGCTGATAGATAAGCTGGGTCATGCTGAATTTAATTAAAAAGTGTTTTACACTCATGACTTTGAGAAATGACACTGTTGGGGTGGAGTTTGCACTCTTTTCTTTGTCACAAAATGGGATGTTTATGTTTTAATGCATCATGCAAATGTTTCAGAACTTGTAGATAAAATGTCTGACCATTACAAACTAAATCTGAGAGAAAATGCCATTTGCATAAAAAAAAATCAGCATTAATTGTTCAAACATTTTTTAGTCATTGTAAAAAAAAAAGACAAATATACTAAATATACTTTACAAAAAAATGTGCTATGTGGCCTCACGATTTCACATGGTGAGGTCATTTGGCAGATTGATGCAGAAGAATTCATGTAAAAAATATGTAGCAGAAAAAGTATATATTACAACAGGTGCACAAACCAGGAAATGATTGTGGTTATTTTGGGATCTCCCCTCATAGTTATAAAGATATTACATGTGGAATAGAGCAATGTGTGTGTATTTAAATTTTAAAAATCAGATTACATCTGGGCTAGAGACAATCCCTAGTTGACTAAATGATGTGATATTCATTACTGTATTAATTGAGAGGGGAAGGTGTCAAAGATGTGAGTGGAGTAAGTTTAACATTTGTAATTCAAAATGTAACAACAAAAATTAAGTATTAATTTGAAAAAAAAATTATAAAAATAATTATCTTCATTATTAGTTGTCTGGTTCTGGTATCACCAGAGCACTATCTTTATACCTTTCAGTTTTACACTTTATTTTTCAAACATTTATAACTTCTCCTTTCTTAAAAAATCATCAATTATTATTTTATTATATTTCATTTTAATCTATACAGTTTCATCTAACTTATTGGTTATAGTTGTATACTTTCAAGTCAATGCAAACCAACTCCTTTTTAAACTCATTATTTTGTTAATAATAATCTTTTTATATACTTTTTTTTATTACAGTTACCTTTGACAACTCATCTTTTTTATTGTACTCATTTCTTAAAACCTCCAACATTTTCTTATCTCTTCCTTACTTGTTTTCTTTGTTTGAAGTATAGCTATAAAGTTAACTTTCAAATGATGCTTTTAAATAAGCTTTTTTTTAACACCGTAGAATGATAGTTTAATCGTATTAATGTTTAATTAACTATTGCATTTTCATACTAATTCTTTCGCAATCCATTTATCTTAGATAATAACTTGTATAAATTCTCAAAATCGGTAAATATTTTTCCAAATGCCAATTAATTTTTTTATCATTTTCATTTATAATTATTGCTTTCAGATAAGATATGCAATATTTATTTTATTCTCATTTCTATTATTTCATTTCTCTACACCCCCCCCCCCCACTAAGTTGTTTAATTCTATTATATTTTAAATCAAGGCTATCTGTTTTTGTGTTACTGCATTCGATTTTTAATTGCATTTTTAATCTTTATATTCAGAACCAAGGTTACAGAAAAAACTTTGACATGCTACGATAAATTAATCTGGAGTTGAATTTGCTCATTTATAAAATGTTTAGATTATAATATTGTCTTTTAGGCTACTAATACAATGATAAGTTCACCTACTTAATTTAAACTAACTGTAACATTAACTATATAATTGTAATCCCATGTTTTTTTAGATGTATATAAGGAAGAATTTTTAATAAAAAAGAAAGTTAGGATTTGTGATTATGAATTTCACAATAAGGGGATAATCTCTAGTCTATTGTATGACTAATAAAAATTATTGATATATTTCTATCAAGTGATTTGTGTCAAAGTTGTGAGCGTAGTAAGTTTGATATATCAATTGAATTATAATAATTCCTTATCTATATATATATATGTATAGTGAACAACTATAAAGATATGGTGAGAGAATATGATCTGGGCCAACTGATGAGTCCTGGATCAGCACAAAATTGAGGATTTGGGGGATAATTATCCTTTTCACATGTCTTTAGTCATATGTTTATAATACACACCTCCACAAGGTGTTAAAAGTGGACACAAATCAATCTGTCAAGCGTTGCTAGCTGAGAGGTCAGTGCAGCTGCATTGCAAGCAAAGCGGTTGCTTGCAGACAGTTGTCGCGGGTTCACTTCCTGACCGATGCTTTGACATAGGGAAAGAAAAAAAATCAGTCTCTACCTTGTGTGAGAATGGTGTTTGAAAATTACATTATAGAAATATTTTTCATTAAGTGGATAATCTTTAGATTAATGGATGACTAATAAAAATTATTAAGAAATACTAATAATAATTTTAAAATATTAAAAATATAATAAGAAAACATATATTTTAAAATACTAAAAAAATACTCAAAATAACAAGAATAAAATCTAGAATACAAATATTTCCTTATGCAGGACAGGTTTTATTAATAATATACACTTGCTTTAGATATTTTAATTTGATTGCATTTAGTTACTATTTTATATTAATTAATTAAAATAAGCTTCCCAGATAATTATATTATAAATTCACACATGAAAATTGTTAACTAAAAAAAAAATCAATTAATAGAACCTACTCACTGCTGGAAGGATACCATAGGAGAGTGGCTCTAATAATCTTCTGTTTGCCATTGAAAAAAAGATAGAGATTATAAGATAGATTCCTTGGTGGTGGAGGATAATCTATATAAAAAAATAATAAATTTAGATTAGTTTAATTATCTAAATATAAGCAAAAAAAGATATACAGCACACTAATATCTATATAATCATTTTGAGTTAAGCACATAATGAGATACTAGATAGAATTGCAAGCAGGTTATCATCACTGATTTCTAATTAACTATTATTATTAATACTATTTTAAACTTGAAAAATGGAGGAAACTGTATTAAACTATCTAAAAGAGTATATAGTTGTTGCTTTCTAAAATTTGCTCATCCAAATTTAACATACAGTCTATGATATGATAAAATAAAAATATAAGTACACAAATACGTATTTGTAGTACAACAAAACAATGCAATGACATTTTTACTTAGTCTATAACCATTTTTAGGAAAGCACATAATAATAAATGAACACTAGATGGCAGTGCAAGCATATTATCATGATTAATTTCTGGGTAATCTTTGACTTAGTAATATATACTGTTATGCGTAATATGAATACGTGAGGTTGTTTACTCAGACTAATAGCTTTAAAAATTTAAACATTATAGATTTTGAATTTAGGAACAATTTACTTGCAAAGTTATATAAATAATAAAATAACAAGACTTATATACCTATATTGTAATGGTATGAATTTGGGATGAACATGGAATGATGGAAAATCATCAACATCAACACCAAGTTACTGAACTAATTTTAAATTTATAAATAATATAATAACTATGAGGAATCATGAGTCTGAAAGATCAACACCCTACTAACTAAATAGCTATAATATTACCAACATTACACAAAAGCCATAATCATTCATCTTTATGAATAATCAAAATTACAAAATAAATCAACAATTAATCTTTTGACTAGATTTGAAATTGGCCTCCTATAGACCAGTCTAATTATTTAGCCCTTGCCAGCTTGGGGAAGATTATTTAAATAATAATTTGGATACACAAATTTAAGTGCTAATCTATAAGAATATAACAATTAAAAAAAATAATGCTGGGTTACTAAAACATGCTAACAAACATCAATGCTCTGGCCATTTAGTCCATTAATATATTGGTAAACTATAAACTCAATTTCTAAATAATTAAAATGAAATGTAATGCATGGACTTTCAATGATATCTCCTTTGTGACAACCAGGATCATCATCATCTAGATGCCCATAACCCTAAACATAAACCCCTTTTATAAAACAGACTATTATACACAAATCCAGCTCAAAGAGCAAAAGATTTATAATTGTTACCATGATCAAGAGATATAATACAACATATAATAATTTATATTTTAGGATTAAATAATTTCACTGAAATAACTTTAACAATGAAATATTAATTTAAGAATAACAATTAAAATGAAATTAAGGTCTGCTGAATATAGTTATAAATATAAATTAAGTCTTCTGATTTTTATTAATACAAAAAGAAATCCACTATTACATTGTAATTTACATATATGTCTCAATAGGTTTACATAAAAGACACATATATAAGCAAACAGATGTGTGGTATAATAATTTATGAACATATTTGAATTGTCATAAACCTATAAATAAAATTCATTTTTATAATACATAATTAATGACTAATTTAACATATATGTGTGTGTATGGAAATATATGCATATACTAGCATTTATAAAAAAACCTAATAAACCATATTATATTTTCTCAATACACAATTAATTCAATGTCAAAAAAACATAAAATGCACATATGTATATATAAGCACTCAGATATGTGGTATAATAATTTAAAAATTAACATATTTGAATTGTCATAGACATAAAACATTTCAATTTATTTTTAATACTACATAAATGTACATGCATAATATGTATATATATATAAAAATAGTATGAATTAAAGCTATTAATTAGCCTCTTTGTTTTATGGTAAGTAAAAATTTCTTTAAAAAATGTTTACTCTTTTGTTAGACCTTCATCAAAGTTTTTTTTCAAGTTACTCTTAACTGTACATGTCTTTAAAAAATACATCAGCATGTTTTTTTGTTCCCTAATCTAGAAAGATTTTTGGAGTTCACTTTTTTTTTCAAAATAAAATCATCTATGAATTAATCCTCTGCCTTTAGACCCTCAATTCAAGTAAAAATTATTTACTTGTTTTATTTTTAGACTAGAGATTTTAACAATTGTCATTTTCACTAAAGAGTTTCACTTTTAATAAATAAACTGGAACCACATCATACTGTTTGTTGAATAAAGTTATTTACTTTGAAAAATTGTAATTTAAAAATTACAACTGCCATTTTCACTAAAGAAATTATTTAAATAACTCACCAGCTGTACTTTTATAGATTATAATATAGTACCTTTATCTGTGCTTCTCTGAATATGAATAAAACAGTATATATATAAACTAATTCTTCAGCAAGCTGGTGGACTTTCTTGATAAGGTGGTCCCTTCTAAAACAACAGTCTGGCTTATTGTCATTTTCAGGAAAGATATAATACAGTGACTGTTAGCATGCAGTGAACTCCCTTTAGTCTCTATGTCATCTAATACACACATATATAATCTATGAACTACATAAAAGCTAGGTCTTGCTTCTATGTGAATCCAAACTCTACTGTTGTGAACTAGTAGTAATACCCAAACTTGTTGCTTCTTGCCTTCAGTTATAACTATATGGTAGTAATAATCTTATGATCATAATCTGTAAAAACTTTTAAAACTCTAAAAACTCACTCTAATCTTCTTTATAACCTTTTTATAGTCAGAATGAAAAATATACAGTAATAAAAAATAAGTTTTCTTTATTTTGATTAAAAAAAGTTAATGGCTCTTTTCAATTCACTTTAATCCTTTCAAAAACATCTCTGTTGGATTTTTATCACAATATGTTATACAAGTTTTAATTTTAAAAAAATTATTTAATTAAAATAGATAGTGAAATTTTATAATTATCAGTATATTTATTGTAACATAAAAGCATGCTTGTTTTAATTTCAAAATCAGAATTAATGAAATATTAATTACACCTTTTTAAATGTTTAATTTATAACAATTTTTAATTAAAAATTTTTAATCCTTAACTGTCATTCAACAGGCAAACCCCTCTATATAATAGTGCCATAAATAGTGATCATGAGATTTTTAGTGGTTTAACTGTTATTCCAGTGTAATAAAGGAAATATTTATAAAAAAATTTGTTTGTGTTTATTTCTACTTTTCCTTTCAACTTTATATATACACACTACTTTGTTGTTATATGCCATAAGACATGTAACCATCTCAATATTAATATAGCATTGGAAGAACAGTCCAAGTTAGGAGAAAGATACAGAAAACAATTGTTCAAGAATAATCTACAAAAGCTAAAAAATATGGAATTCAGATCATCTGTGAGGCTATAGGAAATATGTAACATTATGTTAATTTATTTCCTCACAATATTTGACTGTGTTGATTACTACACATTGAAGCATTATTATCTGGTCAACCACAATATTATTTAATAACTGAAAACAGGCCTATTATATACCTGTGTGTCTATATATGTAATATAGGGTATATGAGCACAGACTTTCAAATGACCCATCACTCTCCACTCTATCTAATATCACTGATACACTCAAGCACATATATGCCGAAAAGATAAATAATCACCAATATACGTATTTCATGCTAAACCAGCAATCATCAGTTGGTCCAGATTATCATCTTCCACACATATATACTATAAGTGCTCAGATATATATTAAGATAGACAATATTCCTACTTTAATGGACAGGCTCCAATCTACTACACCCTCCAACTCTTCAACCATCCATCCAATTGAAAATCTGATGATGGAATGCTCAAAGGCCACCCTGAGGCCGAGATTCTTGTCACACCCATGTTGACCCAAAGTCAATCTGAACCCCACATGTACAGGACATAATCCATTTAATACATGTGCAAGGATGGGCAGACAAAAGTCTGTGCTCATATACCCTATATTACATATATAGACACACAGGTATATAATAGGCCTGTTTTCAGTTATTACATTATAGAGATGTCTGCCCATCCTTGCACATGTATTAAATGGATTATGTCCTGTACATGTGGGGTTCAGAATGACTTTGGGTCAACATGGGTGTGACAAGAATCTCGGCCTCAGGGTGGCTTTTGAGCATTCCATCATCAGATTTTCAATTGGATGGATGGTTGAAGAGTTGGAGGGTGTAGTAGATTGGAGCCTGTCCATTAAAGTAGGAATATTGTCTATCTTAATATATATCTGAGCACTTATAGTATATATGTGTGGGAGATGATAATCTGGACCAACTGATGATTGCTGGTTTAGCATGAAATATGTATATTGGTGATTATTTATCTTTTCAGCATATATGTGCTTTAGTGTATCAGTGATATTAGATAGAGTGGAGAGTGATGGGTCATCTGAAAGTCTGTGCTCATATACCCAATATTATTTAGAAGAATATTTATATCATATGATGAACCCATTTTTTCAAAATGTTTTAAATAGTTCTACAACTAACATTTACACATGCCCAAACCATTGTAGTTTCTCTATCATGTTTCATAGTTCAGAAAAAGCAATATGAAACAATAAAAATCTGTTTTCGATAGTTAAAACAAGTTTTTCCAGGAATTGGTGCAGATAATAATTTATTCAATCATGTGACACACTTCCGGTTATTTTTTTTATTCAATTCTTAAGCTCATGACATCACATATTTTTGCATAAAAACTAGTAATTTAGTAACACAATTTGTTCATAATTGTTCTGAGTAGGAATATTTTGATAGCCATTAAAATGGTCTGATTTGCCTACACATCTAATTTGTTCTAAGAAATTTTGTATATTTCGCTAAATTCATTTTCTCTTAGTAAGGTTTTGTTCTTCTATTTTTTAATGAATGCAGTTATTATTCTTGAAATTTATAATCTTCAAACAGTCATTGCTCAGAATTTTCAATAATGATGTATCACTTACTGAGTAAAAATCTCTTTTAAACTAACTCAAGAACATTTTTTTCACCCATTTATAAAATTGATATCAACCTGTCATCAGATGAACATATTTCCAAATTCATTCTAAATTTTTTTTCTATAGTTTCTCTTATGTGTACTAGATCCTATGTATCATAGTGTATGCATTTAGTAGCAGATTCAGAGCTAAATGTTTCAGAATTTATTGTAATATAAGTGGGGTAAAAAAAATCTTAACCCAGGCAACTAAATAAAACTGTTGGGTTTAATTTGACATTTCAGTATTGGAATGTCATATGACTTCCTGAAAAATTATTCCTATGATTATTAGTATTTCAACTTTACTCAAGAAAACTTTCTTATTTTACCCATCTTTTCACATGAATATTACCTGAAGTTTTTTAGAATTAACTCTTATATTTATTGTCTTCTCTTTTAGTGACATGTTTTGGACAAACTGTAATATAGTATTTAATTTTTTCAATAATATCAAAATAAACATTATATATATATAATCATACATAAAAAAGCTCTTTTTAGCAACAATTAATTTTTGCCTCTTTCAAGGTGTTTTAACTAATTTACATTTACGATTTACTTTGTATTCATAGTGACATCTATTTTATTTTGATTATAAAATTTACTATAACCTGTTAAAACCATACAATATTTTTAAGGTATTCAAAAAAAGAACCCTATGTAAATGTATGTTACATAAGTTTCTATTTATTTATCAATAGCCAATTATTAGACAAATTAATTGATGTTTTATATATGTTCATACCAATTATTTTTGTTATAATTAATATAATTGGTGTCATATATTTTTTTCTATTAGTTTCTTTAATATAATTTAAAGAACATATTTTTAACACAATCTATTTTATGTCCATTTGTAAATAATGAATATATAAGGCAGATCTATCATCTCCTCTATTAATAGCATTATTACGTTCTTTTGCTCTTTCATCTAATTGGATATGCATATATATCATCAACGCATATAAAAAACTTACACTACAATAATTAGTATATCCACTTATTAAAAATATGATTTGGAGTTCAAAAGTAGATAGAACTTGACATTTCTCCCAGATATTTAAGAATTTCTAAGCAGTCCATGCAATTTTTAATTGCTCAATAAATATTGGACTCTTTTTGCTTAAAGAAAAATAAGATTGGAGTATTCCTAAATTCTCATCATACAGAAATTGAAAAGCTGGATATATTTTCTCATTCACTATTTCTTATAGCAGTGGGTGGGGCTGTTAATGTGATCTTTAGTCCAAAATAGAAAAATGTAATACTGTTTTTTTTTTGTTCGACTTATTTTTATTCTATTTGTATATAGATATACATAAGTTATTTGCAATAAGATATTATTTCTTTTTATTTGTTTTTAAAATGCTATGTATAATATAAAATTATAACACACTTTAAAAATTGAATAATTAATATACTATACAATCAATAATAATGCAACATTTTTTTTCCATACGTCAAAGCATCTGCCGGGAAGCGAACTCGTGACAACTGTCTGCAAGCAACTGCTTGCTTGCAAGGCAGCTGTGCTGACCTCTCAGCTACCAATGCTTGCCAACATATATTTTCCAAAAAAGATAGGGTTATATACCAATCCAATAAAACTTTCTAAATATTTCTCTCCACTGTTCTAATCATTAACTACTTATAAGTAATTTCTTTTTTAAATCATCATAAAAACACATGCATACCAAATTCAAATGCTCAGACCATAGAATGAATATGGTGACTGCCTTACTATGGTCTAGAGTTCAATCCAGGTATAATTAATTTTTTCAAAGTTAGATACAAAGGGATTTTTCTTTCATATAGATGGATATCTAGCTATTCTCAGCTAGAGGAGAAAGGTTTCAGGATAATCTGGATTGGTCAGATACGTATCAATGATTATACGGAAATCTTATGCTTCTACAAGACTATAGAAAGAATTATCTGCATTGCATAAATTAAACACAATTACCTGGAGTTAAAGAAAATATTTCATAGAACTTCAGTGCAAATTCTCTCTGATACAAACAAATTTATAAACATATGCTTTTACAGTTTATTCATTAATGAATGATTTCAAAATAGTGGAGTTAAGATAAAAGGTGACTGATAAAGATTTAAAAAATTGGAAAATACCACTAAAAGTCCATTGATTATTTATTTTCTATAAGGCTTAAAAGTAGATAGAAAATAATCATAATTTTGCTTTGAAATTCATTAATTGATACTTGCAGCTCATCTGATGAGTGAAGATTGATCATGAAGGGTATGTACAAAGTGAAATTCATCTGAATTTCTTTATTGGTAGATAGTTGTGATAAGCCAAAGTTAAGATGAGAGATGCACTAATAAGAACAAAAAATCTAAAAATATTTATAAATAATTAATAAAGACAATTTAATTAAGGTGGAAGTTAATATGAACTTCCAATGAGCTATGTATAATTTAATAAAAACCTGTCAATAAACAAGAAAGTACAAAGGGATTCACCTGTATCTTAGCACCAGATCATATTTAAGCATGAATTCTATATATTAAACATGATTTCATTATGATCCTAAGCCATTAAATTTAAATGAATTTAATACATAAAAAGTAAATAATAATAATAATAATAATAATAATAATAATAATAATAATAACACAACAACAACAATAATAATAATAACAATAACAATAATAACAACTACAATAACAACAACAACAATAATAATAATAATAATAATAACAATAATAATAATAATAATAATAATAATAATAATAATAACAATAATAATAATAATAATAATAATAATAATAATAATAATAATAATAATAATAATAATAATAATAATTGTATCCCTCAAAGAAAATGGAAGCCATGCCCAATCCCCCAAGAAAGAAAAGAGGATGGAAGATACCTGACTTGAAAATAAGATAAAACAGAAGTAATGACTCAAACAATATTTAAAAAATTAAAACTGTCACTGCTATTGAAGAAGACCCTAGCTATAAAGAGGAGGTGTGCCATGTATACTTATCCCAGCAATATTAAAAATTAATAACTATCAATCATATTCTAAAGTCCTTTGCATGGATACAAGCTATTACATTCATATCATATGCATTTTGGTGCGCAAAATGCACTTTCACTTAGAATAACATCCTAAAAGGCATTCTCATATACTTCCAACAAGCTTAAGACAATATAGAGAAGAGATAGGAAAATAATTGATGTTTAACACTTGTACAACATCTGGGTATTATTCCATCTAAATTTGAACCTGTAACATGACAGCTACCTCCAAAAATGACAACAACAAAATGTATGATTTGCTTGTTACTTTCAGTGAAATTCATAACAAGGCAACAGTATTCCTCATAACTACAGATGTTAATAATGGTCTCTGCAAACTATCTTAGGTCTTTCAATATCTGATAGCCTAAACAGTGCTATTTCAATTATCATCCAGTTATTCTGTAATGCCACAAGTGGTCCAAATAAAAACGTTTTTCATAGCCTAACAAAGTCTTTTGAATGTTATAATAATAATAATAAATGATGATGATGATAATAATTTAATTAAGTGCACAAATTTTTAATTGTACATTCATACAATTTTAAAAAATAGATTTAAGTTATATGTAATATAGGGTATATGATCACAGACTTTCAGATGACCCATCACTCTCCACTCTTTGAGGGATATTTTTATTATTATTATTATTATTATTATTATTATTATTATTATTATTATTATTATTATTATTATTATTATTATTATTATTATTATTATTATTATTATTATTATTATTATTATTATTATTATTATTATTATTATTATTATTATTATTATTATTATTATTATTATTATTATTATTATTATATATCTGAGCACTTATAGTATATATGTGTGGGAGATGATAATCTGGACCAACTGATGATTGCTGGTTTAGCATGAAATACGTATATTGGTGATTATTTATCTTTTCAGCATATATGTGCTTGAGTGTATCAGTGATATTAGATAGAGTGGAGAGTGATGGGTCATCTGAAAGTCTGTGCTCATATACTCTATATTACATATATAGACACACAGGTATATAATAAGCCTGTTTTCAGTTATTACATTATAGAGATGTCTGCCCATCCTTGCACATGTATTAAATGGATTATGTCCTGTACATGTGGGGTTCAGATTGACTTTAGGTCAACATGGGTGTGACAAGAATCTCGGCCTCAGGGTGGCCTTTGAGCATTCCATCATCAGATTTTCAATTGGATGGATGGTTGAAGAGTTGGAGGGTGTAGTAGATTGGAGCCTGTCCATTAAAGTAGGAAGATTGTCTATCTTAATATATATCTGAGCACTTATAGTATATATGTGTGGGAGATGATAATCTGGACCAACTGATGATTGCTGGTTTAGCATGAAATACGTATATTGGTGATTATTTATCTTTTCAGCATATATGTGCTTGAGTGTATCAGTGATATTAGATAGAGTGGAGAATGATGGATCATCTGAAAGTCTGTGCTCATATACCTTATATTACATGTATAGACACACAGGTATATAATAAGCCTGTTTTCAGTTATTAGATTTAAGTTATGAAAAAGCTAAATCTTAACATAATACTGCAGGTAACAACGTTTTTTTCTTTAAAACAACTGTGTAATTTTAATACATACATTTTTATCATTTTCATTCCTTAATGAAATGTTGTTTACTTTATATGGTGCATAGCTTTTTATTTAATTATTTCTAACCTAGTTTGTTTGATATTTTATTTTTATAAATTTGAACTAATTGAAAGCTGAGCTAAATTAAATAATGCTCAAACATTTTAAATAGAATGGACTAAAATGTTTTCCCTAAATTAATTATCTTGTAACAAATTTTAAGAAAAAAAAACAGTTTTAAATTTAATTTAAATATTTATCCTAAAAATGTTGTGTTTTTTTTTTTATTTTATGTCTGATTTTAACATTTTTGTCCACAGTTTTGTATTTGATATAGTGCATTTATTTTAAAATATATCTAATTATAATATATATAAAATAAAGTTTATTTTATTAGAATAATTTAAAATATAATTTATCGACAAATATTTATCGTGCTTTTTTCTATTATATCCTTTTTTAAAATCTTAAAACACTTTTTAAATAAAATTAAAAAAACTCACCCATTGTCACAAATGTATATATATTTATATGAATTATGCTAAAAACATCCAGTTCAATGGCTTCTGCCTCTTTCATAGAAGAATAGAGAAGAAAAATAGTTTAATGAGATAAAGATTTGTATTAATATTGAATTTCTGATAACCTGTGACATTTCTTTCAGTTTGTAGGCTTTAATTAAGGCACAATCTCTCTGAATTCTTACTCTTGTGGTTGCCTTGTAGACTTAATAATATTTACTTCATCTTACAAACTATGAAGTCTTATGTAACAGCATATATGGAGAATATAAAAATGGAACATAGTGTAGCATACAATGCTACAATAACATATTTTTACTTCAATAACATATTTTTGATGAAGTTTTAATAAGTATATAAATATATAGATCTTTAAGCCTTAAATTGCAAGTCATTCATAAACTTTACTTGATAGAGAAATTTTATGAATATTTTTGAATTCAATCAAAAATCTTTGTATTGAAGCAGTCGGATCTGAGTTCGATCCTAGCTTCATGACATCTCGCCAGAAGCCCTCTTCAAACCCTAGTATTAATCTTAAATTTCCGATGCAATGGGGCTTTATACGTTCAATCCATGCTAATTTCCATAAAGAAAAACTATTACATAAATGTGTTAAAATTAACTAGTTTAAGGTTTAAATTGATCAATTCTATTAATAAATTCATGATAGAATTATTCATGAATTTATATATATTATAACTGTGTGGATTGTGAGTATATATTTATAAATATTTAAACATATATAGTTGTTCTAAAGTTTCATTTAGTCGGATTGTTTATTTTACTTTTAAATAATCTGTTTGAATTTTAGTGACTAAAAGCTACATTATTTCGATAAGCTTTCATATTTTCCCTTTCCAAAAACAATGGGTAAAGTTTTATTAATTAGAAAAAAAAGATAATTCTTTAAAATGTAAGGATTTCCTAATTAAAATCATTTTTCTGATTTTAAAAATTCATTTTCTAATTAGAAAATGAATTCAAGTTAATGAGTTTGAAAGTCTTATCGAAGAAATGTATCTAAAAACAACTAGTAAATTTTGTAACATTGATAATGAAAGAAGCTCTAGCCTGAAGGCATCAGAGGACAGTATAAATGGCCCAGAAAAGTTTGTTTTAGAGAAGTGCCATTAAACTCTGTGCATTTTAAAAATTATGAATTTAAATAGTGTTTCTATCATGATGAGGGGCTAAACATCAGGAATCTGTCTATTGTGCCTGAAGTCCCCTGAAAATCTTCAATGAAGTTGCTAAACCTTTTTCTGGACCAATCATGCTGCCAAAATCATGGAAAATCAATCACAGTGCTGTTCAAGTAATTGACCAAATGCACGCCTATGTTTTACCAGCTCAGACGTGTAAACTAAGGAACCAGTCCTGGAAGAAATGGTAATATATTTCCATAATGAGCCATAACTTTCTGGCCAGTTTCCGAACTTTACTTTACACTCCCTTTAAAAGCTCTTCTCATTTATTAATGTAATAATCTGTATAAAACCTTCTTTTATTTATGCTATTGTAAATTATATAATAAGTCTCTCAATCTCTAGTCCTTAGATTTAATTTTTCTTTTTTTTACGATGGTGGTTCATTTATTGTTATATATATATTGAGTAATTTATTTATGTCATTTGATTTTTAATTATATGCTGATAATCCTTCGACTCGATGAGCTCCTTTGTTTCATTTGACTTATGCAAATAATATAATACTAAGTCTGATAGTAATTCTCGCCCATTAGAACTAGATTTATACTGTTCTATCAATCATCAAGTCGAAAGAAATTATTAAATATTTGCTATTTTTATAATTGGCTAATAATAAATTATTAGCTCTGTTTCTAATCTATGCCCCAGCAGATTTTCTCATGTTCACCAATATTTAGTTATTCATATATAAAGTTAAAATATTATTTTTGCAAAAGGGTTGATAAAGGAATCAAATGAATACCTTTATCTGCCTTTATTTCCTTGTTGGGGGCATAAACATATATACTACCATAGTATTGCATAATAGTCATTGGCATATAATAGGGACTGCCATCCTTATTGTAATTATAAACTCTATTTAAGGGCTAGAGATGGTCAATATTGTCATCATTTAAAAGTTGAACAAAACTATTACTATTTTATTAAACATTTTATTAACACACTTGGTTTCTTAACTCTTTTATTCAATCATTATTTTAATGTTAATGCTCGCTGTCTGTGTTGGCAACCCGAACATATACATATGATTCGATTTAAAATTATCTTTAGTTAATTTATTATCCATTATTATTGTCAGTTCAGGGGCCTCTAATCATCACCAACCATTGAGCTAGTTCCTTGGCACATAGCACTGTGCCGTCGATTTAGATCATCCATTGATCTGAGCTGGTAAGTTGGGTTTGAATTCAGTTTGGTTCGAGTGAGTTTGAATCTGACTTGCAGTTTAGGGGGTGGAGTTTTTTTAACCAGTACAGTATGTTTGTGTTCCCTAACATAATAGTTGAAAATATTAACATTTCCATTGCTCTCTCTAGTGGTGATTTTTGTAAATATCCAAAATTTGATTAGTATTTAAACCTTTGCTTTACATTCAAATTCAATAAACTGGGCTTGATTTGTTAGAAATATAACCTTACAAATAAAAAAATATCTTTAAAAAAATTATATTTGAACTTTAAATATAGAAAAATAATAATGACACATGTAATGAAAGAAATAACTTTTTTATTTTTGGAAAACTACCACAATTCTGGCAGAAAAAATAAATTAACAGAATCTTTGTTGATTGAACTTCATTTGTATAATATAAATAAATTAATGCTCTAAAATTTAAAATTGTCTTTACAAACATTAAAATATCACAGAAGTCTATACGACTATATTTAGCAAATCATTACCAATTGTAGTTTTTTGATGATTTTTTTTTTTTAATTTTGTGTTTTTAAAAAGAAAACATATTTGTTGAAAATCAAAATGTAATCTGATATATTTTTGTTTTTAAATAATTATTATACAAATATTTTGTAAAAATAACTATATTTAAATTAAATACAAAAAAATATACAACTGTTTTTTCTCATCATTAATAGCAATAGAAGAGGATTTTACAATTAACCTCGCAACTGCTCTCTACTAATCAGCCATCTTGTAGGTGGAATTCAGATCTTTGTAGTTGCTTTTGATTGTAGTTCTAATCTAAAAATTTTTTAGCTAATTAATCAACATATTTTACTTTTATTTCTGGCATTAAAATAAATGCAAGACTAGAAAAAACTGTGTTATGGATAGCTTCAGGAAAATGATGAAGGAAAGTCAAAGGCTCACCAGATCTATCTACAATTGAAGTACTTTATATATACTAATGAAATGAGTATATCAAAAAATAAATAATTGTAAATCAAGATTTAGCTTTTGATTATTATATTAATAAAATTTCTAATAGCCATTAAAATTTTTATTGATTTATAATCACTGCCATTTATTTATTTATAATATCCATATGGAACAGTTTACTTTCTATTCAAATTTATTTCCATTTTAAAAAGCATAAATGTCAGTATTAAAATATATTAATACTTACATAAATGCATATATTTTGCCAAAAGAAAGCATTTCAAAAAAACTGAATAGATAAATATATTTAATAACTTTTTAAAGTTCATTTATTGAAATGACTGAAATTTGAATTTTCTTTCAAAAAATATTCATTTAAAAATAAATGTATTGAATAAAGCTATTTCAATATAAATAAGTCTTTTTAAAGAAGTTAGATGTTTGTATTATATATATTGAGAAATGCAAATCCATTAGTTATAGCTGTGCAAATACATATATCTCTTACAGCAACAAATTTTCCATAAACTTAATAAACTGCTTGACTAAATGTAATACCACATAACATTTAGATAATTTATGATGCCTTTTATATGATTCCATATTATTCATAAAATCTTAATATTTACGTTTCTAAAAGATGTCTGTTGAATGGGTTATAATATAGAATAATATTTAACGATGTACCTTTTCTTCATTGTATATTACTGAAAAGCTAAAATTAATAATGAGGTGAAACTATAAGTTTATTATTAGTAAGCTTCTATTTTATGGACTTAGCGCTTTCGGGGCCTTTACGGCTCCATAATCATAGTCCTTTTTACAGGCTGTTGATTCTATGCAAATGCATGCAAATTACAACATCCACCTTTTCGAGACCGCAAAGCACGAGTCTTTTCTGTTGATTGACATGGCATCGCTGGTGATGTAACATGCCTCTTTGATCTTCCTCTTGACATCGTTCCTCTCTGTGCATACGATGTCGGCTTTAGATGGCTCAAATCTATGGCTTTTCTCCTTGCTGATGATCAGCAAATACTGAGCTGCCCTCTCCTTTAGTTGTAGCCTTTGTATATATTGAACCGGGTTCGGATATGTGTATTCAAAACCCCGGTCTCTTAGGCAGAGAAGAACATACTCGGAGAGTATGTATGCCCAAACGATAGCTATAATATATATAACTAGCGTTACATTTCCAGGACATAACTTCTTCTCGGCTGTTGAGTTCAACACCAAGTTCAAAGCACCTTTTTTTGTTTGTGTATAAACACGGGCGCCAGCTATCTATTCAAGGATGAATAAATAACGCACTTTGAGCAATGGCCACTAACCCAATGCCTAAATCCGTGACTAGCTCAGCTGTTTGTAATCACTAATAGATTATACTTAATTAGTGATTAAAAGAATTAATAAAAGAATTTGTTAAAAAGAATTGATAAAAGGAATTGACCGACAAATATAGTTTAATTTTAAAGATAATTTATTAACTAACATTTATTTACTAAATTTAAACATTTTATAATTCTAATAAAACACACGCATATTTTAAATTAGCATTTCTAAATAGTTTAAATATTCCTATAGATTTAATAACAGAACACTCTAATTTAACTAATAAATATTGATATAATGATCACGCACATATTAACCTTTTAACCGCTAATTATATTATTGGTTGTATGAGGTAAAAATCAAATCTTTTAATTGGCCAACTCACAAACTGAACACAAAGCCTATTGTTAAAACATATTCGCCTATAATATTAAGTTCAACTCAGATACGTTTATAAAAAGTATATTATTAATTTTTCAGGTTATGAAGAGAACGAAAGTTCTTTCAAAAATAAATTGCTATTTATTTATTCTAAAATATTCAATTTCGGCAACATAAAAGCTATAATATAAACAAAAAGATCGACTTTTACGTTATAGAAAAGTAAATATTTCTTTTTACTACATCTTCAATATTTTTACTAAAATCTTCAATATTTTTCGAAAATAATTTTGTTTTTTTATTATTCTATCTGAAAATAATTTTTAATTTCCATAAATATAATTTTATAATACTTAAAATTGGATTTGAAATGAAAATCTCAGCGTTTTTCTTTATTTTCTTTGATCAGGTGGTTTCTTTGTTCTTTCCAGCCAATCAGAATGTCTTTTTCGGCTGAGAGCTTGCTAAGAACCAATCACAAATAATGTTCTTTTTTTGTTTAGGTTTAAATGTGTTTTTTTTTATTTTTTACTTGTAAAATAAGTCGGAAGAGGTCACCATCTTACAGAACTTTTAAAAACCTCTTCAAAACGTATCGAACGAATTTTTTACCATAAGAATCAGCTGAGTTAGAGTGACATCAGATGTCTACGAGGAGCCTCGTAAAAAACAGTCTTTTGGTTAACTCATGCACACACATAATAATGATAATAAAGGACTACATAGCATTTGAAATTTAATCATACACATATCAATAGAATAGTTCATTTATGTATGATATCGAGTTCATATAATTAGACTCTTGGAGGATTCGCATGAATTAATGAAATGCAATGGCTATTACAGTATAGAACGAAATAAGCAAATGTTTTTACCTAGGCTTTTTGAATGTGGACGTAGAATTTTGTTCTCTGGAGGCTGCTTTCGGTGAAGATATTTCCATTATAAATGCTTACCAGCCGGCTGGGACGTTTCCTTTCTGAGTTTCCTGATTTTCACGATTATTGCTATTGGAGACAAATAGATACTGACGGAGATTTTCTAAGATGTTAAGCTGACATTATTTCACGGGCAGATCTGCTGTTTTCTCGGACATCTGGGCTGGAGATGAACGTGCGTTCCAAAATATTCTCAGCACTGCATTTTGTTTCTTAACTGATTCAATTAATTTCTGAACTGCACTCTCTCATAACTTTGTGAAAAAATTGTCTCAACTCAATTAATTTGTGGAATGAATTGTCCGATAAAAAAAAAGGTCTATTTATACCTGCGCCTTGTTGTCTTTCTCCTATCTCCAGCAAAGATCTGTTGTCAATTGATAATCATTTGATAAACGTGTTTTGAAAGATTGCTTAATTAGTAATAGCCATGCAAAAACATATTGTTTTATATTAATTAATATCTAATAACCATTGCCGTGTTTTTAATGATAATCTTCTTTAACTTTATAATAACATTTATTCTATTGTTGACAATCGCACATATATACGGTCATATATTAGTTTTAACATTATTTTTCTTTAATTGAAATTGAATGAAAAGAGATTTGCATGTTTTAACTTTTGAAATTATATTTTTACGAATACTAATAAAAACTATTTATTTCCTTTTGTAAACCTTTAGTTTCATGTCTCAAACCAAGGCTCCCCCTCCCCCCTTAGGATTAATTAATTGTAGCTTTTTTTATTTCAAAAACTAACGCTAGAAAACTATTTAATTCTTATCTTTTTTCTAAAACAAACTGCAATAAACTCTTCAACGTTTAATTTTATGTTTTTCTTTTATGAACGATTACTTTAATAATAATTTTAGATAAAAATTATATGTGCCTATATCAATATAGGTACATTACACCACCCTTCCTTTTGAGAGTAAAATGCGTCAGTTTTGACCATTTTATCTCTGACAACATTAAATCTTAATTTATTTATTTTTTTATTTTATTGACATGTTATTTATTTGTTTAATTCGATCACTTTAATCAAACCCTTTATTTTATTCATTTATTTAATCCTATAATTGTTACTCTTAAATCATTCATTTGACCTACTTATTTAACTTGATTTTATTGATTTTTTAACTGTTTATTTACAAGCATTTCTTCTTACGTAATATGTGCATGGGGAAAAAATCTTTTATTCAATAATGCCTCCTTGTTACTATTATTATTTCTAAATTTCCTTTAGTATTATTACCGCCTGTCTGGTGGTTGTTTTTCTCTTTTCACTAACCTCAATGACTGGGCATTATATGTTCCTTTTTCCTCTATTCCCTGTGCTATCACAAACGCGTTATTACCGTATTGCCGTTTGATGATATAAGGACCGTCGTATATTGGCTGGAATTTCTTGTATATATGTTTTTCAAGATGACTCACCGGATGAACTCTCACCATGACCTCATCTCTCCTCCTGAATATAGTCTTAGGTCTTCCCTGCCTCTGCTGCCGTAGCCTGCCCATTTTTCTTAACCGGTTGAGCGCTTGCTTAGCATCTCTTCTCTGGTTGATTGGATTTATCCCCACTGGCAATTTAATCTCAAACGGATACGGAATATTTCTTCCAAAATGTAGCTGAACAGGTTCGAATCCTGTAGACTCATTTCTTGACCAGTTTATCATGTTGATTATTCGTGATGTTTCTTTCACCCATTTGCGATGATCATCCTGTATATAAACCCGAAATAGATGCCCCAACTCCCTCATAACCCGTTCACATGGATTAGACTGAGGGTTACGAATCGACGTAAGTATATGTCTTATCCCACGTCTATCAATCCATTTCTTCCATTCGCTAGATATAAAGGGCGTTCCATGATCCGACAGAATTCTGTCTGGAATTCCTACAGTTTTAAAGTATTGTTGCTCCAAAACTCGAATAGTCTGTCTTGCGTTCGCTTGGGCTACTGAATATGCTGCTACCAGCTTCGAAAACACTCATATGTTACCATGAGATAGTTCATTTTATTGAATGGAGGCAGAGGTCCATAGAAGTCTATCGCTAGTAAGCTGTTTGGGCATTGGGCATATATAGGTTGCAGCAGCCCGACTCCTGATGTGTTAGCAGGCTTGGTTGCTGAACATATGGTGCATCTACCAATCACATCTGTAATATTGGCATTCATTCCTGGCCAGTAAAACCAATGACTCAGCCATCCTTCCACTTTATTTGCTCCATAATGTCCGAAAGTGTTATGCGCATATTTAATCATTTGCTCTCTTATGGCGGCCGGAAGAATAATGCATGTTTGTTTTTTTTCCATAACACACGCTGTAAGAGTCCTCCCTTTAAACAACAGTGATTTTTGTCCCTCCACAGTGGATTATTGGCTGTTTTCGTTACAGGCTGATTGCGTAAATACTCTATTATTTGTTTGCAATCGTTATCTTCCTCTTGCTGCTCCTTTAATCTGTGCAACTCGTCTTCTATCCCATTTTTTTTATATATTTTGGCGGCAGCAGTATACGCTCTGTCACAACTCAAGTGTTGTTCTTGAGCTACCGGATATCGGCTTAAGGTGTCTGCCACAATATTCTCTTTACCACAACAGTAAGCCACTTTGTAATTAAATTCTTGCAGGAATAAGCTCCACCTTATTAGCCTGCTATTATTCAAGAAGCTGTGATTAATAAATTCAAGGCTCTTATGGTCAGTGACTACTACCACTTCAGAGCCTACTAAATACTGCCTGAATTTCTTGAACGCCCACACAATAGCCAAGGCTTCCTTCTCGGTTACAGTGTAGTTCACTTCCGGTCCCCTTAGTAAACGGCTAATGAAACAAAGAACTCTGTGCTGTCCTTTGTCCTGTATCTGAAATAGCGCAGCCCCCAATCCAAACCCGCTGCTATCCGTTTGTACAAAAAATGGTTTGTCGAAATCGGGATATGACAGCATAACTTTATTTAAAAATCCTGCCTTCACGCTCTGAAAACTGTGCTCATGCTGCTCATTCCACACCCACGATTTCCCTTTTCTTAATAACTGCAATAACGGCTCCATGTCAAGTGAAAAATTTCTATAAAATCAATTATAGAAATTACAGATTCCGAGAAAAGATTTAATATGTTTTTTATTCTGGGGTGTGGGGAATTCCTGTACTGCTCGGATTTTTTCAGGATTAGGTAATATCCCTCTTTCTGTAATTATATGACCTAAAAACTTGACCTCATCAGTCATTATCTTACTCTTATTTAAATTAATTTGAATTCCCTTTCTCTCACATTCCCCCAGCAACATTTCTAAATGCGTAAAGTGCTCATCTATACTTTCTGACGCCACCACAATGTCGTCTACATACATTATAACTAAATTCTTAATATCATCTGACAATACTTGATCTAGACATTGTATAAGCCCTGCCCCACTATTTTTTAGCCCGAAGGGAATCCGGTTAAAATTATATGCACGTCCGTTATATTTAAATGCCGTATATTTCCAATCCTCTGGATGAAGTTTGATTTGCTAGTAGCTGGCAGTTAAGTCGAACGTCGAAAATATTTTCTTATTTTGAAATTTCAATAACAATTCGCTCATAGATGGTGGAGCATTAGTATCAGCTATTGTTATCTTATTTAACTGCCATGCATCCAAACATAACCGAATTGATCCATCTTTTTTTTACAGTTACGATAGGGTTATTAAAAGGAGACGAACATTTAGATATAATCCCCCATCTAAGCATTTTGTCTATTTGTTCTTCTACTTCACGTCTATATTGATGAGGTATGGGATATGCACGGGCTTGATATGGTTGGTCTTTCATAAGCCTTATCCTGTGTTCATACCCTTGGATTACCCCCGGAACCTTGGAAAATACGCTTTCATATCTATTGAATAGTTTCTTCAGTTGGTCTCTTTGATTATCATTTATGCATTTTGACTCATCCACCTTTTCCCCTATCTCTATTTCCATTACTGCACTTTGTGCATCACTCTGTCTATTTATCTCATCCTTCTGGTGTTTTGTAAACGGAATTATTATGTTGTTTATTTCTGCCCAGCTCCATTTATAATCCAATACACAGCCTGTTTTGTACATAAAATCCGAGCCTAATATAACCTCATGAATCAGTCCCTCCAAAATCAACAGAACGTGCATATATTCTCCTTCTGCCATGTGTAATTTCATCCATGCCTGTTTGGATGCCAACTTTGCCTTCTTACCATTAGCCAACAAAACATATACTGTTTTTAAAGGCAATATTTTAATTTCCAGGTCAATGTCATTTATTTTTTTAAACATTTCCTGTGACATTACCGATACCTGACTCCCCGAATCAAACAATGCACTAGTTGCAACCCCCCCTACCTTTATCTCTATCTTCGGACAGCTCTGAGGTGCCATCACAGGCATGCTTTCTTCTCCACTACATACCAGATTCGCTACTTGTGTACAATCAACTTCTGCATTTCCATCCTCATCTTGACCATCCACCATCCCCTATTGTTGTCCAATGCCATTAGTATTTCGGCCATCTGCTCTACCGTTTGCTTTCCAATCATCATTTGTTCCACCTTCTCAGGTAAACCACGCCTAACTATACGCATAATATGCTGCTCCGATAATTTGTATGCTGTGATTGATCTCAATTTCGCTATTTGTCTATGAAAAAATGTAATAAATAACTCCCCCATCTGCCACCTGTCCTGCTCTACTTGAAACTTAACCTTTTCCTGCAGCTCCTCCCCCCAATAGTTTGCCAACAACGAACACTTGTATTCACTGAATGTTGTCGGTTTTACACGTAATGAATTCCACCAGAGTTGGGCTTCTCCCTATATGTGACTGCAAGCTAAAGCAATTCTTGCTCCCTCACTTAAACTATTCAAAGTGCAATAACGTTCCAAGCTCTCTAAGTGATCACTCGGATTCTCCCCTCTGTTCCCTGAGAATGCTTTTATCTTTAGCAGCTGATTTACTGCCTCCATTTTATGTATGTGCACCCATGTTTTCCCATTCTCATGTTCTCTTTCTAACACCTCTACTCTTTTTATTACTTCCTCCAGCTCTATATCTTTTCCCATTTTGACACTATGTATTTTTTTTTTCAAACTAGCGCTTACGTTAAACTAAATTTAAATACAACTTATTTATTTATTTTTCTTACTAAGACAAAAACTCACGTTACCTCCAACCTTTTGTCCTTTTCACTACCCACTCTTAATGCTTTAACTCCACCCATAACACCCAATTGACTCTGATTTGATAGCATAAATGTCAAAATCTCTTTTCATTTCGAAAAAAAAAAAATTTTCGGTCAATTCTTTTTTTAAAAAAATTAAACACTTTCACATACGTAATTTAACTTTTTAGATTTTTATTTTCAACAAGAACAAAGTATTTCTTTACTATTGTTTCTTAGGTTCAGCCCCAAGTTGGGTCTAGCCATTTGAACCGGGTTCGGATATGTGTATTCGAAATACCGGTCTCTTAGGCAGAGAAGAACATACTCGGAGAGTATGTATGCCCAAACGATAGCTATAATATATATAACTAGCATTACATTTCCAGAACATAACTTCTTCTCGGCTGTTGAGTTCAACACCAAGTTCAAAGCACCTTTTTTTGTTTGTGTATAAACATGGGCGCCAGCTATCTATTCAAGGATGAATAAATAATGCACTTTGAGCAATGGCCACTAACCCAACGCCTAAATCCACGACTAGCTCAGCTGTTTGTAATCACTAATAGATTATACTTAATTAGTGATTAAAAGAATTAATAAAAGAATTTGTTAAAAAGAATTGATAAAAGGAATTGACCGACAAATATAGTTTAATTTTAAAGATAATTTATTAACTAACATTTATTTACTAAATTTAAACATTTTATAATTCTAATAAAACACACGCATATTTTAAATTAACATTTCTAAATAGTTTAAATATTCCTATAGATTTAATAACAGAATACTCTAATTTAATTAATAAATATTGATATAATGATCATGCACATATTAACTCATGCACACACATAATAATGATAATAAAGGACTACATAGCATTTGAAATGTAATCACACACATATCAATAGTTCATTCATGTATGACATCGAGTTCATATAATTAGACTCTTGGAGGATTCGCACGAATTAATGAAATGCAATGGCTATTACAGTATAGAACGAAATAAGCAAATGTTTTTACCTAGGCTTTTTGAATGTGGACGTAGAATTTTGTTCTCTGGAGGCTGCTTTCGGTGAAGATATTTCCATTATAAATGCTTATCAGCCGGCTGGGACGTTTCCTTGCTGAGTTTCCTGATTTTTACGATTATTGCTATCGGAGACAAATAGATACTGACGGAGATTTTCTAAGATGTTAAGCTGACATTATTTCACGGGCAGATCTGCTGTTTTCTCGGACATCTGGGCTGGAGATGAACGTGCATTCCAAAATATTCTCAGCACTGCATTTTGTTTCTTAACTGACTCAATTAATTTCTGAACTGCACTCTCTCATAACTTTGTGAAAAAATTGTCTCAACTCAATTAATTTGTGGAATGAATTGTCCGATAAAAAAAAAAGGTCTATTTATACCTGCGCCTTGTTGTCTTTCTCCTATCTCCAGCAAAGATCTGTTGTCAATTGATAATCATTTGATAAACGTGTTTTGAAAGATTGCTTAATTAGTAATAGCCATGCAAAAACGTATTGTTTTATATTAATTAATATCTAATAGCCATTGCCATGTTTTTTAATGATAATCTTCTTTAACTTTATAATAACATTTATTCTATTGTTGACAATCGCACATATATACGGTCATATATTAGTTTTAACATTATTTTTCTTTAATTGAAATTGAATGAAAAGAGATTTGCATGTTTTAACTTTTGAAATTATATTTTTACGAATACTAATAAAAACTATTTATTTCCTTTTGTAAACCTTTAGTTTCATGTCTCAAACCAAGGCTCCCCCTCCCCCCTTAGGATTAATTAATTGTAGCTTTTTTTATTTCAAAAACTAATGCTAGAAAACTATTTAATTCTTATCTTTTTTCTAAAACAAACTGCAATAAACTCTTCAACGTTTAATTTTATGTTTTTCTTTTATGAACGATTACTTTAATAATAATTTTAGATAAAAATTATATGTGCCTATATCAATATAGGTACAATATATATATATATTGAGCCAGTCTATTGCTCACTGTGGCCCAAGTTTCCCCATAATATACCAAATCACATCCTGTCTGCGGGCACACAATTTTATAAATGACATAGGGGGTTTCTTCTATATTTCTTGTGTCTTTGGTATTGTTGATGAGGCTATTTGTGTTTGGAGGGGTTCTGAATCCAAGTTTAAATTCCTTCTGTGATATTTTACTGAAATGTTTAGCTACTGTAGGTATGTAGGGTATAATTAGATGTTGTCTGTCATCTTTTGTATAAAAATCATGTTGCTAATATAAATTGTTTTTATTATAATAGGATTGCTTACTTCTGTATTATTTTAAACAATAAGGATTAATAAAGATGGTGAATCATTGTGATGATAACGAATTACATAATACATATAATTCAAGCCCTCCCAATTAATCTTCTTCTACCGGACATTTTTTTTATTTGAACTTCAGAAAATTGATCAATCATAAGTTTGAATAAAACAATTGAGTACTTTTATAGTAAACTCAATCTTCATTCATGTATTGCTAAAGATTTATTTAGATCTTGATTTCATTACTTCAAGAGGAAGTCATCCAGTCTAAAGATTTTTTACAAACAATGAAGTATGTTCCCAAATATTGTTGTTAATATGAATATTGAAGAAAATGTTAAAATAGAAGTTATTTCATGACAAAATCAAGAACCCTGGTGTATGTCTAAAACAATACTGAATTGCTATCTCATGACATCTCATTAATGTTGCATTGAATAGGGAAGTAATAATGTGGATGCAAAAGTTAAACTTAATAAAATGTTAGATGTTCCACATACAATGCTGTTACTCGTATTTTTACAAAACAAGTACAAATCTACAGATAAATTGTATGTTCTGCATAATTAATCTATCAAACAAAATTCCATTAAAATCAACATAAATTCCACAATCTTCTACATAGACATTTTTTTAAATTTAAAACTAATTTTATGCAGATATTACTTTAATGACAATTGCAATAGTAAAGTGATGGGTACAAGAGCTAAAGGTGTGTGTATCAGTTCTTAGGCATAGAAATTTTTTCAAAATCTGATTGAATGGAATTGTTCTGCTCAACTTGACATTTAGTGCTCAAATGACTTTCTGAACAGTATATAAAATATACAGTATGATAAGGTGATATCGCTTGTTTAAATCACCCTACTATAATGGATGATTGTAAACAATATTTTTAAAAATACCAAATTTATGAGATTGTTTTTCATACATGAAAAAGACTTTTGCATTCTCAGATTCAAGTTTTTTGAAGTTTGATCTTTGTGTCTTATGTTTTGAAAACATATTCATCAGTTAAACAAAAGCTTATTCTATCTTCTGATGTGTTATTAAGCATAAAAATGCCTTTATGATTACAAAGAAATAAAGTCATATGTCACATGACCTAATTTAACAAGCTTGTATTACAAATGTTATATATAGAGCTCACAAATAAGCTCTTAACAAGCTTTGCAGACTATCTCCAATCCCAGATCAGTTTCTGGTCCTGGCTTCCTCAGTGAGGTGCTAGGATATTCAAGCATAGATTTTCTACTTAATAGTTATCCATTAGATAAAGTGCTGGACTTGTCCTGATATTTTTAAACTAATGCTTGAATATCCCAACACTGAGGAAGCCAGTAGCAGAAACTGGTCTGGGGTTGAAGATATTCTGCAAAGCTTGTTAAGAGTTTATTTTCAAGCTCTATATATAACATGCCTTTATAATTAATTCTATTTTATATTACCAGTTAAAACTTATTGTAGATTATATAAAATTAAACTACAATACTATATTTATTTTTTGAGCCTACAAGCTCGAATTCTTCCTCAGTAGTATTAATTTTACATTATATGACAAATAGGCTGATAAATAGATATCACTAGATACAAAAACTGATTATCTGTTGTGTGATGTTAACTAACATCATCATTACAAAATAGTCTACAGCTTTATAATTTAAAACAAAAAGTCATATAAAGAGAATACTTAAATTAAAAGACAACATACTACATTGACAAAACCTTTATTCCATATACTAGTGGTATGTCATAAATTCAAGATTTACAAAAGTAAGTAATAAACAATTTATTTCATGATAAAGTTTTTTGATGCATTTTAAATAAATGCTAATACAAATGATGTAAAATATTAATACCAAATGAAAATGTCATAATCAAATTAAAAATCATAACCATCATTTTCAATCATGATTAATCTATTGCAGGAAAAAGGTCTCTTCAAATTTTCTTCATCTACTCTGATCTTTAGCTTCTGTTCTCAACATCACACCAACAAACTTTCTTATTTCATCCATATGATCATGTTCCAAGTCTAATATCTTGGAATTTATAACCTATTATCATCTCTTCTAGTAATATTCTCACCTCAGCTACATTTCATTTTGTTACCATGTACCTGCATTTTTTCACCCATGTGTTTTGTTTTCAGTCTGTTTATGTTATTCCTAACAAACATATCTCCATACTTCATTGAGTAGTCTAAAGTCTCTGTCCTGCTCTTCAATTAAGCATCAGATTTGTAAGTAAAAATTGATAAAAATATATCTGCTAAATCATTTTCAGACTCACGCGCATATTTCCTTTTAATATTAAGTTATTTCTACCTCATCCAAGTTTAATTCTGTGATTAATTTTATCCATTATGTTTATGTCTGTGTTAATAATCTAATCAAGATATTTGTGGTTGTTAATTTCTTCTAATTCATGATTATCAATCTTTATTTTATTCTCCTGAGAAAATCCATTGAACATTATTTCAGTCTTTTAGTATTTATCTTTAGTTTTGAAACTGTGAAGTCTGAGAAAATGCATTGAACATTAGTTCCATAGTTTCCCATTTTAATCCATAAAATATTACTTTTAAAATTGTTGCATAAAGTTTTGGGATATAGAACCACTTTAATGTATTTTTCTTGATGATAATCTTCTCAGTATGACCATGTAATCTAATTATTGTTGTTCCATTTTGATATATATATTTTCCATAATATAACAATGTCCTAGTTCTGTATTTTGATGATCCAATGCTTTAAGCATCATAAAAATTCTTATGGCATAAAATGCCTTTTCATAATCTACAAATCCAAAGCATAATGACATTCATTGGTCCTTTTATAACTTCTCTCAATACTTAATCCAACTTGTTCTTTTAGTTGTTTAGAATCCAAAGTTTACAGAAGATGATATGTAATTATTTTGTATAAAACTATTAGAAGACTGATAAGTCTGTAATTTGTAATATCTTCTTTATCATCTTTCTTAAATATCAATATTACTACTGCATTTTCCCGATCATCTCGTATGACTTTATCATTTATACATTTGATATATAACTTTACCAACAATTTTTTATTTGTTCTCCTGCCGCTTTAATAATAATTCCATCATTTCCTGGAGCTTTTCCTTTATTTATAGATTTAATTGCCTGTTTCACTTCATTTAAAATGCTGGGTAATTTAAAAGATGTATTATTACTATATAATTCTTTATAGAAGTCTTTCATACATTTCATGATGTCAATCGTTTTAGTAATAATTCTATCTCTTATTACAGAAATAACTCTCCATCCTATAACAACATATTGTTTTACAATTTTGAGACTTTTATTCTTTTTTGTAGCTTTCCTTGTTAATTCACAATTATATTTTCTTATATCATTATTAATTCTTTTTTATATCTTTTACAAAACTCTAGATATTCAATTCATCTTAATAGATCATTTAAAAAAAAAATTCATATCCCTTGTTTTTTGTTATGTATTCTCTTATCTCAGTAGAAAATTTACTGGTAAATTGCTACTTTTTTTATATCAGCTATCTTTCTCGAAATTCTTAATGAAATATCACTTATTTTCTAATTGATGTTTTTTTTTAGTGGTGCAAACTTCTAGGTAGTAATACTAACTGAAGTGACTTGGGTCTTGTAATCTCTATAATGTAAACACACATAAGCTTCCTTCTCTTTGAAAACAAAAAATAACTCTTTGATATTTGATTCCTGATTCTTTAAACTTATCCACAAAATCAAGTCAATTTGATAATATTAAAACATCTTACATGCAAAAGCTAAATTATCCTGAGATTTAGGAATGGTTTAAAACTTTTAAAGTTTTCAAATCATCCCTCTATTTCTCAATGCTTTTTTGCCGATTTAAGTTTTATTAAAATCAAAAGATTTGTCATGGATATTTAAAAAAGATTGCATCTTCTGTCAGCATGTATCTGAATCAATTATTTTTTTCCATTTAAAATGCAATGAATTTAGTCTGATAAGGAAAAAGTTCTGAAGGCTAATAAGCTTTAAGCATCTCCTAGGTGTTTTACATAGTTTCAAACTCTGTAAAAAAAGTGTAATATTGTACCCCCCACACACACACACACACAAAAAAAAAAATATGGGATGACAAGAGTAAGATGATTTCTAACAAGTATTATTTTAGTATTAATTTATGGGTCTAAGTTTAAATGATTTATATTTATTATCTGACAAAATGAAGTATTTATGGTTTAATCGTATCTATTATAAATGCTTTTGTTATCAAATTATCTATTAATGTAAACGGAAGTTCAGGTGTAAGCATTGTTATTTGTATTCTTAATGTTTGAGTCTTATTAAGATTCTAAATAATTTGTGACATTCAATTAAATAAGTATTTTGCATTAAGAACAACACATAATTCATTTTGTTAGTCTTACAAAACCGTTGACTAACTGAAATACAGGTTTATTATATACCTGTATCAATATATGTAATATATAGGGTATATGAGCACAGACTTTCACACGACCCACCACTCTCCACTCTATCTTGTAACACTGATACACTTGAACACATATATACACTTGAACATATATATTTATCTTTTCGACATATATGTGCTCAAGAGCATCAGTGTTGATAGAGTGGAGAGTAGTGGGTCGTGTGAAATTCTGTGCTCATATACCCTATTTAAAAGCATTGACTGTAAATTTGAGTGAACAGTGAACACTAAATGGTAAGGCCACATTCAAATCCCAGACTAGTTTCTAGCTATTAACCTTTAACAATGAGATGCACTGATTATTCAAGTTTAGTACATATGACTCTGTAGTAGAATAAATAGAATGAATGTCTGACCGTAATGTAAATGGAAGTAAGCAGAAAAAGTCATGCGATTTTTTCCTCCCTTTTTAATATCATAACCGTTAACTTTCATTAGTTTTTATTGTATCATGATATTCACAAGTATGATGTTTCCTTTATTATCTTTATATATAAGCAAAGACAAATTTATCATATTTTTTAAATTTTAGTCTGCACCAATCCAGATTTTTTACCCCAATAGAATTGTAATCCTTAAATTAATTACTATTTTTAGCGTCTGTTTATATATGTGCTCTTAATCTTTTGTGAAATAATTTAAATTGAATCTTGAGTTATATTTAAATGAATTAATTTCTGTTGATAGAAAGAAGAATCATGCTTTAAATAGTCAAAATAAGAGTCATGGACAACTGATGATGACTGCGATTATCTTGAAATCAGCAATGAAATTTAAGTTTCTAATTTATATTTTGTTTCAATGTTTACAAAAGTGATAGCAGTGTATCTCTGCTAATGTATTGTATTTATAACTATATAAGATAGTTGTAGGTTGTCAAGATATTTTGGTAATTATAGTATAAATATTGAGATTATTATATTTATGTATAAGGTCTTAAAGCAGAAATTCATAGTAAGATATCAGTTTATTTCCCTTGTCCATAGTTAAAATTTGCACGTCTTGGAAATTTTTTAGATTCTATTCAGGTTTAGAATTTTTTTTTTAGATAACCATTCCACAAGCAATCCAGCTGATCATCTAACATTACTAAAAGATGTGCCTATCTGTATTTATATAAAAAAACAAAATAATGATTTTAAAAAGCAGCCAAATTGTCAAGTGTTGGTGGCATAGCGGTTAGCATAGCTGCCTTTCAAGCAGCTGGCCCGGGTTCGCTTTGGCATATGAAAAAAAAAAGCAGCCAAATTCTTATCTTCTGCAATTGACATGGCTAGTTATTATGTCTTTTTAGAAAGAGCAGTTTTAAAAAATTGCAATGGATTATTTAAAGACTGTTTTATATTTTCATTTGATTTTACGACTATTTCTTAGATATGTCACACACATATATATCGTTTAATTGCTCTCATTAAAAAATAGCCACAAGATATTTTTATAAAATATGAGCTCAGCCCTATTGACATCTCATTTTTGCCATATTGAAGGCTTTATATCTAGCTTAAAATATCTGAATTTATATGCAATAGTCTTGAAATTTTAGTTTTGTTGGCTATAGGTCACTTATCATACTTCTAACTCCACACAGATTTGAACTCTAATCCGTAAGTATGGCGGGCAAATCCACTACTACTATACTATGAAACTCTTTTTGTTTTCCAAGTTAAAAATTCAAGAAACTATTATTCTTCTGATTAAAGAGTAAGCACATAAATTTACTGCTAAACAGATTGCAGTTTGGATGTAGTTCGATGAGTAGATGACAAAGTAGATATTACATGAATAATAAATTGTGGAGTAGATTATTGCTTATTGCTAAATCTATCAACAATAAAATATAGTTAGACATTTACATCACAGAAATGTAATTTAGACAGATTAAACACATTAACTTATTTTAAAAAAATGTAACAAATCATTTTTTAAAAAAATAATATTTTTCATAATTGTTAAAATTTAGACTTTAAATAAATATTATTTTTCAGCCGATTCTATTTTATTAATATGAATG
Source organism: Epiperipatus broadwayi (assembly GCA_028023455.1). Taxonomy (NCBI): domain Eukaryota; kingdom Metazoa; phylum Onychophora; class Udeonychophora; order Euonychophora; family Peripatidae; genus Epiperipatus; species Epiperipatus broadwayi. Next base: position 3,923,453 of record JAQFVV010000033.1, read on the forward strand.
TTGTATTCATTTTGATTTGACAATAAAATATTATTCAGAATATAAATCCACATCTGTGGTTAAGACAAAAATATTACAGTTAAATCTGAATAAACCGTTCATAGTGACAAGTACATGTGTGCAGACAAATTTGTTTTTAGAATTTATTTTATAAATCGATTATTTTATATATACTATAATTTTTAATATTGATTTTTATCTTTATAACTATTTTTAGCTGAATAGTCATTTTTATATTTAAAATGGTTTAATATTTGGTCTGAGTTCCGGTTTTATATATATCTATAGTAGCAAAAAAGATCAGGAACTCTAGGATAAAGAATAATTAATCTATGAGGCAACAAATTTTAAATGTATAAACTTTTAGCTTTAAAAATTTATATATTTATAAAAATTCACAATAAACTCGCCCGTTTTATAAAATTCATTCAGTTAATGCTAAAATCCATATTTATGAAATGTGTATATGGAAGTTTGAAAAATGTTAAAAGATATGTAGGCAAAATAATATAGCGGACATTTAAATATTTGATATTTTGTAAATGTATTCAAAATAATAAAGGTAATCTAGAAAAATTACATTCATTTTTAATTGGTTAGAGATAGTTTATATTATGTGTTTCTATTATTTATTTATTGTCTTTTAAAATATGATTTTTTTTCTACAGTACAGGTTTTTTCATACCTGCACTTATATATGTAATATATAGAGGGTTTGAACGCAGACTTTCACACGACCCTCAACCATCCATGCTCTCTCATACCGCTGATACACTTGATCACACACGTTGCCTATTAAATTGCTATTGTCATCAATAATTTAAAACTGTATATGGAAAAGCATGGAGCATTATTTGACTTACAATCTCTGATTATGAAAATTATAATAGATTAAAGCAAATTATAAAAATGCTATAATGATTTTATTGTTTATATATAAAGTTTAATATTTAATCAATCATTTTTTCATTTTCCAAGATGGCTACTCTAGAATATTACGCAGCAGATGACTTTGCTTTATTCAAATAAAAACTTTTTTAATACAATTATTTGACTTTATATACAAATTTTAATTTTCAAAAGTTTTCTACATTATTTATAACTTATTTGTTGTTTAATTGTTGTCTGTGATTCAAATTATAGATATTGTACAATGTTTAAAAACAATTGTATTTCAAACTACTAGCTGATCCACTCAGTAAACAGACAACAAGCAAAAGTTTTTTAAAAAAATATTATTTGTCTTATGAGTAAAAATTTTGATATTAGTTTATTTTAGTTAATTACTTACAATTATACATATGTGATTTTTTCTCATGCGTTAGTGAATCTGTAATTATACTATAATGTTTAATATGCCTGCTTAGCGCTTTCGAGATGTAGTATTGTAATTTCATACTCATAGCTTTACGAATGAAGACTGTTGTAATTTATACACATATGCAAATGAACTTGAATTTTTAATTAGTTAGTCCATTGTTTGGGAGAGCAAAGCATGCCTCTCTTTTATTAATGGCACTGAGATCATTTGCTATGTAAAAAGCTTCTTTGACCTTTCTTTTGGCATCACTCTTCTATAGATAGTAGCATGTGTACCCGTCCTATGGGAAGGTCATCATTTTTGTAATAGTTTTCTTTAATTGGTTGCTTTAATAAATTTCAATCATGTATGGTATTACTGTGGAGTCACTAATTATGCAATATCAAACTACATGACTTCAATTATTCGCTTACCAAAACTAAATGTAAATATGGTACTATAGCATCAATTTTTTGTCCTCACTAAATAACACATTTCAAATATGAATGTATGTATTGTAATCCCATTTTCTTTATGATTTAAATACTAAACCTATTCAGTTCTGTACTGTAGTTAAAAACCCATGTATTGATTTTTTTCTGAGCATTTTTTCATTCAAAAAGTTCATTCCAATACCATATTTTTTCAGAAGCCAAAAATGTATCTGGATTATGGAAAAGCTGTTATATTTTTTTTAATCGGTTGCTTTAACAAATTACTTCCTTTGCACAAAATGCTTCGTACAAAAACGATTACGGTTTATTAATGGCGGAACAAATGAATTTTTCCCTTGAAAAATGCCCTCTAACAAAGAAATGTTTATCTTGAATATCACATGACAGCATTATGGACATTTAGGGATTTTATATATAAGATATTTTCAACATGTAATTTTATTTTGCAAAAATAGTAGAAAAATGAATTCTTTTTTTTTTTTTTGAGCATTTTAATTACTACTTTTTAAGGTATCTACAAAAAAGTTGACTTTTTTTTCATGTGTCAAAGCATCGGCCGGGAAGCAAACCCACAAACCCAGGACAACTGCTTGTAAGGCAGGTGTGCTGACCACTCGACCACCAACGACTTTAGTAAAAATATTTAAGGCAATTGCAATGTAGCTTTTTTCCAACTTTGTAGAATTATGAAAAAATGTAAAATAAACATTACATAACAGATTGACAATGAAATCAATATAATTTTAAATCAAACTGAAGAATTTCTTTACAAATAAAATACTTGGAGAAAATAAGATTAAGTTAATTTTTGGCATGATTTCTCAATAAAAATGACCACAAGTAAAACATTTAAATATACTATAAATAATTATATTGTAGATTGAACAGTAAAATGAACATAATATTGTAGATTATACAATTTAAAGTATATGTCAAAATGCACTGAAATGCAAGCAATAATGAAGCTAAGTACAAATTTGAATATTAATTGTTTGAGTGCTTTCAAGAATTTTATCTTCTCGTAGTCATAGCAGATAGGTTGTGTGAGCATAATAGAAAATGTATATGACAAATATTTAAATATATTCAGGGTGGATTAGAAAGTCCACTTTTTGGAGAGAGTGAAACATGCTTCCTTCCAGTTTATAGTGTGGGTGTTATTAGTTATAAGCCATGCTTCTTTGATTTTATGTTTAGAGTCATGGCATTCCTATATTTTGATTTATATAAAAAATTAATCAAAACCTGTTTTTATTTCATACCTTATTTTTAAAAACATTATTCCCTCATCAAACATTATTTTCAATGAAATTTTTGCTTGCTTTCTACTTGAATATATTTAGTTATTTTACACTTTTTACAATGCTTAATTCAAATAGAATATTTTTACAAAAATATTTTTTATTAAATGTCAAAAGTTAATATAGTTACATTGTGATGGTAAAGCCAAACTTAGGGCTCATAGTTCTTGGAAATACGATGTAATTCTCACCAGTGGTGAATACTGTCTCATACACCAGTAACATGGCATCCTTAGTTTTTAATCTTTCCAATGTAACAATAATTCAATAATACATTAATTTCCCATTCATACCGTTCCAAACAACCTATGTAATTCAATTACCCATATAATATTATAAATAAATATTATATACAATATATGTAAAGAAAAATGTAAAGAAAAAATCTCCAATAATAGTGAATAAAGTAAAATGAAAAAGAGTGACCCAAATAGCTTGTAGATTTGGGTACTACCTCATAAATAAAATAAGACCTTTTTGAATAAACCAAAATTTGTAATGGATAATATAAAATAATAGATTCCTAATCACTTTAGACAACTAATAACATATGTGGAACTGACTATCAGTAAATGTCATATTAGATAATTACAAATGTAATGAAAATATTATAATTGAGCAGGTCTAGTTGTCCTGCAAATGCATCACATATTTGGGAAACTACATATAATAAATATAATTACCTACCAAGTGGTTTTCTCCACTTATGGACAATCTAAATATATTGAGTAAATATCATATTCAGGCACTTTAAAATATAACTAATAAATAAATGAGTTGATCACAAATGACATTATAATAGTTTATATCTACATATACAATGGACTCATAAATTTGTAAATGGAGTCAATGTGTCCATAATGCATACTCCTGCTTGGCAAGGGAGATAAAATTATTTAAATAATGTTTAACTTCATAATAAGATACACCATGGGATGTGCTATAGGATAAGATAAAATAATTTTATAATGGTTCATGCAGTAATAAATCAAAATAATAATATATATTTATTAAGATAGACATTAATTTATTTGTGGTGATTAAAAATAAATAATAATAATGTCCATTTATTGCTAAATGATAATTAGATATGATATATAGGTTTAAATTAAAATTATGTGTATAGTCAAGAAAGAATTATTTCTAAAATTTCTTTTATGCAAATAAAAAATAAAATATATGGAAATTTTTTAATATTATCTTTTAAAAGAATAAAATTAAGTAATATTTTTTTAAAGTTATTTATAATTCAAACTAAGTTATGTATACTATTTATTTTTTAATTGATCTTTTACTTTACTTGATTGTTATTATTTAAGTTATTGAATGACAAACTTAGATTACATTTATTTCAAAGAAACATTTTATAAATACTTACAATTATTATTAGTTTATTTTTAACTGTTGTTGATAAATGACTTTTTATCTGAGTGTTTGTTACTATTAGCATATATAAAACTTCTAATATAATTCTTTTTTCTCTCTTGCAGCAGTTCCCTCAAATTCTCATTCATGCTAGCACACACATATTTAAGACTCCATAGACATTTTAATCCCTGAATATTATCCAATTCTTTTTCCTTTGTCAATATTACAATCCAAGTAGGTTTAGTAGTCTTGGAGTTATGACAGTCAGCATAGCATTTTGTTGACATTTACTTCATTTTAATCCCAGATCAAACCCAGCAAGAAACTTTTGTTCCCTCTTTCTCTAAGTTGTTTTACCCATAATACATCTTTATTTGCTATTAGTTCAAAATTATTTATAAAATAAGGTAAGAATAAAACCAATTTTTTAAAGGAAAGAAAGTACACCTGGGTCTCTTTTTACACGGGCTTATTTAACACGATTTTAAAGTTACGCGATTTGTGTTTCACCGGAAGTCGATTTCCGATAATGCACTATTACTTTAAATAATAAATTTTGGGCACTTATGTTATATTGAAAGTAATAGCACATTATTGGAATTCGACTTTCATCTTAGTAATTTCAATATTTTCAGTGCTTTATAATAGTAAGATTTTATGCAACATTTTATGTATACACATATTAAATTTTACAAGATTATAACGTAAATTTGTTCAAACATTGTGCGTGTTAATTTTGCATTTTAAATCACATTCTGTTTTTGCTTTTTAAAAAAGAACGTAATCAATTATTATTTTCTTATTAATGACACTAAACATTAACATGCTCTTAAATTCCAACAAGAGCTAAATGGTTGTATGTCTGAATATTGCGAGCTTCGTAAACAATTAATAAAATCATCGTCTCAAAGATTAATTACTAATTATGTTGTCACCCGAAAATCATAAAAATTAAAACGTGTATAAAAAAATATAAATTACTGTACTGTAAATTATGCATAAAAATATATTATTTTGAATAAAATTAAATATTATAATTACAAAAAGTTTGTCTTGTATCGATTTTTTTCAAATTTGAAATTTTTTATTAGTCATATTTTATTTCCTTATTTTTTTTTTGCGCGAATTTTAAGGTAATTTTACGTTGGTGCTTTGCTTTTACACGAATTTTGAAAAATCACAGACTGCACCCCCCTTTTTTCAATGTAAGTTACGTCTGTTTTTGCGCGATTTCATTTGTGCATGTTTTCTGAGGAACCTATCTATCACGTAAAACGAGACCCAGTTGTATGTGTTTTTCCTTTTGAAATTGTTTCTGTCTCTATAGTGACACAGACAATGCAGTCTACTGTAATGCTAGTGAGACATAAAACTCACATATATCTGCATTACATATTTCATAATTTTAAAAAAATTATGATTAAATTTGAAAGAATAGTTAAAGACACAATTATTTAAGTAGTTTTAAAATGTAGTTTTGTAAAAATAAAAGATTGTGTTATATTTTCTTTTAAAAGATAATAAAGCTTTTATTAACAATGGGATTGGGGAAAGAATTAAAAGAAATAAGAAAAAGGATTTTTAAAAAAATTTTTATAAAATAAAAAATAAGTTAAAAGTCTTAGTGAAAATCTAAAATAAAAAAAGATTAATTAATTAATTAGTGAATACCAGTAGATCTCATGGCTGATAATATTTAAATTGTAATAATTAAAAACTATGTAAAATATCTATTTGGTGTAAAAGCAAGAGATAGTAGATTAATCTAGAAAGAGATTAGATTAAGAAAAGTGTAAAAATCAATTAGATTAAACAAAATGTAATATTAATTAAAAGGGATTCGAATTAAAATAAAAATAAACTATGAACAATGAGAGAAAAGGATAAAAAGTTGCAACTGTCTATTATTATTCATTCTACTCTTGAGTCTGTAAATCATTCCAGTCTTCATGCTGTCACTGATTGATTGTTATTCATTGCTTCAGAGATTCATAAATATAAGAACAGAATAGATCCAGTCATTACTGCTGTGGAAAATAATATTGCAGAACTAGCAACATGCATTTCTAGATTGTCTTAGAAGTGTTCGACTGTGCTTTAGGTCCCAAAGTTCTCCACTAAAAATGAACTGTCCATGCCTTCTTACAGCATGAAATAGATCCTGCCATGACTCCCCTCCCCATTGTCAAGTCAAGAATGGAAGACAAGCCTGAAACCATTGATGGAGACCCAAAAGCCAACCAGTTGGAAAGTAACACTGATGCAAAACAAAATCAAATGAACTGTGACATCTCAATCTCATGAAAGGCTAGTTAAATATATTTTAATCACTGTCTATAGACACTTTATATTTTCTAAAAAATGAACTTTAACGAAGGGCTATTATAAAATTTAGTCTATGTAATCACATATATTTATTTTTTATATGTAAATTTCTATACTATTATGTTATAGTAAATATGTGTGCATAAATAAATATTAATGTTTGATTAATTATTATTTGGTCTATTCTCCCTCTCTCTTGTCACTGTCACCATTTATTTAAAGATATAAATGTTTATAAGTGTAAAGTTAATGTGCTAGATCCCCTGATTAAGAGTAGGAGCTAGCTTTAGATATTTCAAGTGCTAGATTGTGTGCCTATTTTTCTGAAGTATGCCATCTATATATAATATATGGTCAGCTGGCACCTGAGTTTGATCCACAAAACGAATAAAATGCTTTGGATGGCAGCTTTTTATTTCAGCAGTCGAGGTGGGCCATGGTCAGGAAATATGGTCATGTTATGCTTTATATAGTCTGATCTGACCATGGGTATCGTTGATGGCTATGCTATCAATGGTATTCTCCCCCCTGCTTGAATTGCCGTTCTGTTCCCATAGTATTAAAGATATAAAATAATAACTACCCAGAAAGATATGTAATGAAACTATTTAAGTTTAGTTATTAAAACTTATTGAATCTTAGTTTATAAAGCCAAGATGTTAAAAGATATCAAGAGAAAAAAATATAACAAGTAAAGAAGTATAATAAAGAATAAATATGTATTATGAAGCATGATAGTATGTGTATCAAAGCAAAATTTTAATAAAGTTTAGATATTAAACGAAAAGATAAAGTTTACTTGTTAAAAGGTATTTAAACCCAGCAAGAATAAGATTTATTCAGAGGGACCCCATACATTATATTTTTACACACTAGTTTTGAACATGAGATTTCTTTATTCTAATTTTAATAATGCATTGTAGTCATCCAATATAATTTAACAAAATATTTTTTAAATTTTTAATAAATAAATGATTCATTTATTCTACATTCATTTAAAACAATAAATATATTTTATTACACATAAGACCTAATTTCTTAATTTAATTACTTAGAAACTATAGAAAAATAACAAATGAAGATATGTGCATACCACTATATATATGTATGTTAATTTTAATAAATGATATATGTATGAGTGTCTATATGTTAATTTTAATACATATTATATTTTATATTCCATATATTTATTTTTATATAATCAAAAACTAAATAAATAACAATTTATGAATTAGTTTTTGGCCCCTTTTTTTCAGTTTGCAGAAATCTATTTCTAAATATATTGCTTCAAGAAATCTCTGATTTTTTCCCCCACTGCCAATCAATTCTTTCACTTCAGAAAACTCTGTAAATGAAAAAGCTTTTATCTATCAAAACATAAAATAAAAACATGGTATTCATATCTATTAGGTTTATTAATTTAGAAATATTTACTTAAATGTATTTTTTATATATTTTATTTTAAAGTGTATCCATATTTTAATTTGCTTACTATACTGCAGTTGTTAGTTTTATTAAAGATGAATGTATCTAAAATTATTATTAAAAAAAATATGTCAGAAATTTAAAGGGTCTTTTTATAATTTGTTTTCAGATGAAAAAGTTGTGATACAGGTAGAATGCTAGTGCTCATATCCAAGTGGTATGTCACCAGCATTTTAATTTGTATCACAATTGTATTTTAGTTAAATGCGTGGTTAGTACTAATCCAATCATCTCAGATTAACCGTGTTCTTAATCCTTCAGTTTAGAAATATTTATATAATGCTATCAGCTTCTCTGAGCTAAACTGCTTGAGAAAAATTAAATTGCTTAAAAACCCTTAACTACAAATTTATTATTTTTAATTATTGCTAATAGGTTTTGATTATTTTACAGCAAACTGAAAAATTCAGCTGGATAGTTAAAAATGGTTTATTTTATATATATATAATATTTGAATACAATAATAATTTATATTCTTGGAGTTTGGATGTAATTGTAGGAGATTTGAACACAGACTTTCAAGTTCCCTTTAGCTATCCACTCTATCTCATAACAATCAATATGCATGACCATACATATGTGAAAAAAATAAACGATCTCCAATATATGTATTTCATGCTGAAGCATCACTCATCTGTTGGTCCAGATCATCATCTCACACTCGCATATATAATTAGTGCTCCCAGTTTATATTAAGATAACAAATCTTCAAATGGACAAGATTTAACTTACTCCACCCTCCAACTTTTCAATCATCCATACCATTGAAAATCTGATGTACATATGTACTGGTTATATGAGATAGCATGGATAGCTGAAGGGAATTTGAAAGTCTGTCTTCAAATCCCCTATAATAAGATCTAAGCTCCAAGTATATAAATTATACTTGTATTCAAATACTACAGATTCAGCCTGTATCCTGCCCATCCCTCTACTGTGTGTGTAAATGGATACGGTCCTATGCACAAGGGGTCGGAGGCAATAATATTAATATTAACAAAGGATTTGGATGTTTCATCATCCGCTTTTCAATGGTATGGATGTCTATAAAGTTGGAGAATGGAGTAAATTGCAACCTGTCCATTAAAGTTTGAAGATTTTCTATTTTAATATAAATCGAGCACTCATAATATATGTGTGTGGGAGATGATGATCTGGATCAATTGATGAGTTCTAGTTTAGCATGAAATACATATATGAAGATCATTTATCTTTTCCACATGTGTGTAGTCATGTGTATTGGTTGTATGAGATAGAGTGGATAGTTGAAGGGAGCTTGAAAGTTTGTGTTTTAATCCCTATATATATATATTCTAACTCGAGGTTTTCATTTCAGGATAGTAGTTGTGTATGTCTTTATTTCTTATTGGTTTGTTATTCCTATGATCATACATAGTGGAATTGAAAAGAAGAGATTTAACTATAATGGTCAAATATCCATTATAACTTATTTGTCCACAATGTTGTAATATGCTAATAAGAGTAATTTTAGATTTTAGTATTTATATACTTAAACATTTATATGAAGTAGTGTATAAAAAATTGCAGAGGTAATAGGATTTGGAAAATATTATTAAAATTTCTGAAGAAATTGTTAATAAATTAAATAGAAATGGAATGATAGCTTCTTTTTATATTGGAAAGATGTAAAGTGTATCTAGAAAAGATGGTATTGATATTGTTATAAAGAAATTATAAATAAGCAATGTTTTATCAGAATAAATACTAATTATGAAGCATTTTTGATAATAGAAGAGGCATTACGTTTTAAATATAAAGAGGAATTTTGGAGCATAAGTAATGGATGGATATGGGATGCTCAATTAGTGGAAATTTATCATTAGTAGTAGTTAGTAATATTGAGAAGAGTGTAAAAGAAGTTATAAGTAATAATGAGATTATAGAATATTACAGATACATTGATAATGTTATTATTGTAGGAAATAGAAGTATTAATAAGGCTTTTAATGAGTTAAATAAGAATAATTATGGTATTAAGTTTACAACAGAGAAAGAGGAAAATGAATTAAAATATTTATCTATTTTTTTAAGATGACTGAAGAATGAAGTAATCGCTGTACATTATATTAAAGATAAAAAGATTAGAGGATTGATTAATCCAAAATTGTATCAGCCATGGTGTCAAAATCAAAAGTTTTAAAGGGATGTAAAGTAAAGAATGTTAGAATAATATAGATAAAAAAGAGGTGTATGCACAGAAATTGGAGGTGGAAAATAATTACATAGAAATAATTTTATAAAAGACAAGCAATTAGAAAGATTTTTATAAGATAGATAGGAAAAATGATAGCAGTAGGAATAAGTATACAGATAGTAAATGGGTGTCTTCCATATTCAGAGGAAGTATATAAACAATTAATAAAGGAAAGATTACCAAATAATGTAAAAGTAACTTGGAAAAATAATAAGTCTTTGGGTAAGTGGTTATATAATACAAAATGGTCAAATATATTAATAGTATGATGGGGCTGGTTTATAAAATTGGATGTGGAAAATGCAATTAAGAAGACAGATGTGAAGAACAACAATTGAGAGAATTAAGGATCACAATAGAACTATTAATAGAAAATATATGAGACCAGGACCATATTTCCATTATTTAGATTTAGGGCATAAAATGAAATGTAAAGAAAATATAAAGGCTATAAAATTTTAAAAGATTTTTATAAGAGGATATATTATGAAACATATATTCAGGAAAATTTGAATAAATGTGTAAATATGATTGAAAGTCCAGCAAAATTAGAAGAAAAATGGGCTTTGTTAAATAATTGGAAGATATAAAAAATTAATGTAAATAAAAACAGCATTTATAAAGATAAAACACTTGTTTTTATTGTTTTTAAGTTGTTTAATTATATATTGTAAATTACATGTTAATAGATAGCTTTGCAATTTGTAATAGTTCACTTTTCTTACTTTCAATTCCTTCATTTGGACAATCATCATCATTTTCAACCATTTTCAGGATGAAGGTCATTCCAAGTTCAATTCATCTTCAATTTCTAACATCTCTTCTCTATATCACTCTAGCACTCTTCTCATCCAACCATCTCATATGTAGTCTCTTTCTAGGTCTTTTACAATCAAATGGAATCCATTTTAAGATTTTAAATGTCCATCTATTATCAACTCTTTTAGAAATATGTCCAGTCCAATTCCAATCTTTTAATTCTTTCAATGATGTCAGTAACACCTGTTTGTTCTCTCACCCATGTATTTCAATTTTAATCTCTTCTTGTTACTCCTAACATGCATCTCTTCATATTTCATTGAATGGTCTGAAGTCTCTGTATTGCTCTTCTATTAAGTATCCAAGTCTCAGATCCATAAGTTAGAATTGATAAAACATTTATTAAAAACCTTTCTTCTAACATTTCTTTTCAAAAAGCATATTTCCTTTTAATATTAAGTTATTTCTACCAAAAGCACTCCAACCAACTTTTAATTCATCCATTGTGTTTCCATTTGTAATAGTAATATGACCAAGATATTTGTAAATGTTAACTTCTTCTAATACATTATTATGGATCATTAATTTCTTGTTTTGAGAAAATCCATTAACATTATTTTAGTCTTTTTAACATTTATCTTTAATCCTATTTTTTTACTTTCCTCTGATAACTTGCAATATTTACTAAAGTCATAATGCATTATTTGTAAAAACAATTACATCACCTACAAAATCTAGATGACTTAAATAATACCCCCTTAACTTCACATTTTAATCCACAAAATACTTCTTACAAAACTGCTGTAAAAAGTTTTGAAGATATGGGTCATTCTATAATACATTCTTCTCAATGTTAATCTTCTTATTGTTATTTAATCTAATTGTTGGTGTTGCATTTTTATAAATATTCTTCAGAAATATGGCATTTTACTGGGTCTATACCTTGACGATCTAATGCTTTAATCATTGAAAAAATGCTCATAGAATCAAAAGCTTTTTCATAATCTACAAATCCAAAGCATAATGGCAATTCATATTCATTGGTCTTTTCTATAACTTCTCTCAATACTTGGATATGATCCACAGTACTAAAACTATTTTTAAATCCAGCTTATTCTTTTAGTTGCTAAAATCCAAAATTGGCTGAAGATGAGTTGTAATTATTTTGATAAAAATTTTGTATAGAAGTGATAAAAAAACTGATAGGACTGTAATTTTCAATATCTTTTTTATCACTTTTTTTTTAAAAATAATAATATTAATACTATATTTTTCCAAACACCTGCTACATCTTTATCATTTGGAATTGGAACATAACATGGGATTTTGGCTAGCTGTTCATATTTGTTTGTATTTTTTTTTATTGCAAATAATGAGATTTGATTTGTGTTTAATCTTTTTTAAAATACAAAGAGTTTTTTTTTATTCTTTATCTATAAAATTTTTACATAATTAAATATTTAATATATAGGGGGTTTGAACTCAGATTTTCACACGACCCTCAACTATCCACACTAACTCATACTGCTGACACACTTGATCACACACATGTTGTTACGATCACACACATATTGAAAAGATAAATAACAACATGCGTGTGATCAAATGTGTTAGCAGTATGAGATAGCGTGGATAGTTGAGAGTCGTGTGAAAGTCTGAGTTCAAACCCCCTATATATTACATATTTGAACGCAAGTATGAAAAAAATCTGTACTGTAGAAAAAAATTATATATTATAATCAAATATTATTGTGTTATTCATATAATAAAACTATTTTGTTTTATGGATTTCTTTTAAATATTAATTTTAAAAATGTCATTTTAGTTTTATTATTACATGTAAATGATTAAACACTGTATAAAATTTTGTCAATGATTATTAAAATAATAATTATTAAAACCTTGTATATATACTTATTTTAATTAAAAAGATTCTACAATCGAAAAAAAAAAAGTTCACTGAAATGAGTACTTCATCTTCTAAGAAATTGATTTTCTTTTTCGAGTCAGTGAGTTGAATTTGAGAGTTGAATTTGAAAAATTATAAAAATAATAACAGAAAAATTTTAAATATTTTTCTGAATATTTTTTAATTTCAAAATATATTCACTTAAGTATAATATATACAGTAAATTCTTACAAGATGTTTCATTCTTCTTATATTGTTATATCAAATCTTTAAAAAAAAACTACCCCCCCCCCGTATAAATTAAACGAAAATTATTTAAGAGATCTGAGGACGACAGATAGGCAGTCAAAACTGTTATAGTAGTAGGGGGGGTAAATAACGCATTATGAAAAATGCATAGGATGAGTGCAGTTTATTATAGCAAATTCTTCAGTGATAAGATTTTGATTCATTAAATGCTTTTATTTATTTAAATTTGGATGCATAATATGTTAATTGTAAGCTCACACAACCACACTTGCTTTTGAAAACATATGAATAAAGACAATAAAAGACAATATTATCAGTTTCTTCGTTATTTTTAAAACTGATATTCTTTAAATTTTTTATAACAAAAATTACTAAAAATTTAAACAATATCGTCATATTTTTTTATTAAAAAAAAAAAAAAAAAGTTAGCAAATGAAAAAGTACAATTTAATATTTTCTTTCATACAAATTTAAGTTTTAAAAAAATACCTTTAATTTTTTGTATTTTTTAAAAAATTTACACTGCATTATTAATATTAATGACATATTTACCACGATATATGCACGTATTACATCATTATCGATCAAAGATCAAGTTTAACAAGTCTTCTAATTCCTTTTTTTATATCTTGCTTTTTCCATCAGATAATTATGACTAACTTATATTTTGTAAGTTTTTCACTTTTTATCTGATTACAAACAATTATTATCTAATGAGCTTGCAAATAGCAACAATGGATTTTTTCATTTTGTTCTTTCTATTTATTTATTTCTCTTTTTAAGTTAATATCTAAAGCAATTTGTTTGTTTTTTTTAATTTTTTCCAAAAGAATGCATTGGTGGTTGAGAGGTCAGCGCGACTGCCTTGCACTTGCAGGCAGTTGCCCGGTTGCGGGTTCGCGCCCCAGCCGATGCTATGACACTTAAAAAAAAAAGAATGATTTTATTTACACACTCTCTTTGTTACACATAGAATAATTAATCTTGTTAATCCATTTTTATTAAACAAGCAAAACTCTCCATACAGTAGTGTCATCCTGTGCCAACCAGAGTAATCAATAGATGCCAGAAGGCTAGTGCATAAAATCCCCATCTAGTGCCTACTCATCCAATATCTTGTGGCCTTCATCAGTGAGGAGCCTTGGATCTGAGAGCACTGCACCTAGATCTTAGGATCTAATGCAACCCTTCAGCAGCCACCTTTTATCTCTACTTAACTAAACCAATCTTGCCTAATAGGATAATGATAGCTATGGTTGTTAAAGAGCCAAAGACACCAAAATGTATGAGTGCTGAACTGAGTTTAGACCCATATGACTATATAAGCTATTGAGCTTAGATTAAAAATATTATTGTGTTTTCAATTACATTCTCATAGTTTTGTAGTTAAGTAGAGATAAAAGGTAGCTGCTGGGGGATTGCATTAGATCCCAAGATCTAGGTGCAGTGCTCTCAGATCCAAGGCTCCTCACCAGAAACTAGTCTGGGGATATTGGATGAGTAGGCACTAGATGGGGATTTTATGCACTAGCCTTCTGGCATCCATTGATTACTCTGGTTGGCACAGGTTAGCACTACTATATGGAGAGTTTTGCCTGTTTAATAATAATTACGTGCTAGCATAAGAAATGGTGATCATGTGATGTTTAGTAGTTTTCCATTTTTATTATTTTTCGTAAAATTTATATGACAAAGATCTATCTATCTATCTATCTATCTATTTTTCTAGTAGTTCAGTGTCTACTTTTTATTAAAAAGCTCCTCACAAACAAAACAACTTGATGCAATTTTAATCACCTGCAAAAATTCTTAAACTTCAAAAAAAAAAAAAAATTATTTCCCAAATACATATTTTTTCCTTATTAAAGCACTTTACAAAGAATGTTTTTAAGCCACTTTTTATCACTTCAAAAAATATTTTTTCTTACTGCCTCCAGACTAATCTCAATAAGTAATAAATACTTTAAATATTTTAATTTTTACCCCGTATGAACTCTATAATATTATGATTAAAATTAAAACGAGAGTTTTAGGTCATCATTATTATATATTTATTTAAAACTATATTCTATATGTAATCTCAAATTTATCTTATCTTTAGTTCTATTTTTTAATTATCTGTAATTACTTAAGATCATGTTACATCTTTTTTGCCCCATTTTTAGTTATCTAGCATACTCTTTTTAAATAACTATTTTTTTATAATTCTTCTACATAACTACATGTGCAATCTAGTTTTCTGCTTTTTAACTAGTAATTCTTTTACAAGTATTATTTTTAATATCTTTATATTTTTATAATTATTTTTTTAATTTTCTTTATCAATCACTTCTAAGTAGATATATCCAAAGTTTCTAATATCTTCTCTTTTGTAAATAATCTATGTTATTTTACTACATAAATCCTCTCTCCAAATAGAAGATTTAAAGTCAGTTTGTGAAATTTTTTTTTCTCATGTGTCATAGCATCAGCTGGGAAGCGAACCCACCAACCCGGGACAACTGCTCGTAAAGCAGCTGTTGCTGACCTCTCGACCACCAATGCTTTTTTTAAAATTTAATTCTGTTGAGTTTCAGAATGATCTTTCTATTCTTATTGAAGCTTGCTTTACCACTACATATTTAATCCATTTTTTTAATCACTACTTTTATAAATTATTTAAAGACACTAACATACTCTATTTATTTTTGCTTTGTAGTGTAATTTTCACTACACCACTCTCACACAAGATAGGGACTGGTTTCTATCCACTTTTAACACATTGTAAAGGGGTGTAATCATAAACATCTAACCAAAGACATATGAAAAAGATTTATAAGATTCCTAAAATGCACATTTTATGCTGAACTAGCAGTCGTTGATCCAGTGTCAAACTTATTGCTCTCACAACTTTGACCCAAACCATTTAATGGAAGTATATCAATAATTTTTACTAGTCATTCATTAGACTAGAGATTATCCACTTAATGAATAATATCCTGTAGAGTAATTTTCATTACACCATTCTCACACAAGGTAGAATTAGTTTCTCGTCATTTTTAATATCTTGTGGAGGGGTGTAATAATAAACGTATGACCAAAAACATGTGAAAGGATGTATGATCATATGTTTATGATTACACCCCTCCACAAACTGTTAAAAGTGGATAGAAACTAGTCTCTATCTTGCAAGAGATTGGTATGGTTAAAATTATACTATAGAAATCAAGTGGATAATCTTTAGTCTAATGAATGACTAATAAAAATTATTAACCATTGTTTTAAGTATATTTTTCTATAGAAATACTATTGACTATTGTATCTTCTCCCTCATATACAAATATTTCAGCAGGTTCTACTTTCATTTAATGTACTACATTTTGAATAATTAAATTGAGACCATGTCCCTCCCCACCAGTTTTTTGTCATATCAAGATCAATAAAGCAAATATAATTGTTTTAACTTTTCTTTTTCTCTCATTCTCAACAAAGGTGCTCTCAAGATCATTTTTTGAATCAAAGTTGCTCTTTACATATACAGTATATACACATTATTGTTTAAACAATACTTTCCTTTTTTTAATATTGCATTTTATTCAATGTCATTGATAATATTACTATGTAAAAAGAAAGTGATTTGTTATTTCATTTTCAACAATACATTGGTAGCTTGTGAGATTAAGCTCTGCTCTTCCATATTACAAATTATTTTTTCTTAAAATTTTTTTTCATAGTGTTTGGTATCTCATTTGGAATTTCATAAATCCATGTGCTTTGCCAATCTTTATTTGCTTTACAGACTTTACTGTTGTGTAAATACTTTTTTCTTATTGATACAGATGAAGATTTGCTATATTAAATAAGTCACATATATTCTATCTATCTATTCAATCCATTCACCTTTTTATACTAATTTCTTGCTTAAGTAGTAGCTTTACTCTTACATATTAAAGTCAATTTTTTCCTCATTCTCTAGACATTCTTTTTCCACTATCATTTATTCCACATATCATTTCTTAGGTTCTTTCTATGCATATTTTTTTTCTATAGTATAATTGTTCTTTTGTCTTTCTATACCCTCTTTCCCTCTTTTCTCTACTCCTTCCTCTCGAATTTATGGATCATCTTTTTGTAATCCAGTGCTGTTTATAACCATCTATATTACATATTTTAATTTTTTTAACAATGCCCATCTTTTATTTGGCATTACTTTATCATTGATCATTAATTATTTAACACAGTATGAATTATCATCACCAACCAATATCTTTGCAATATCTTGACCCATAATTACTTAAGCTTTTAAAAGTTAAATTTAGATCTGAGTCTATAATCCAAATGTGTTGGAATAGAATCCATCAGAATTTTGTGGATTAATTATCATTTAATTACAGTTCAGATAAGAGGGTATTGATATGGTCACTAAATGAGGTATATTTGGTTATATTGGTCATGAATCAATCTATGCACTAGTGTAAGAACATTGAATGAACTGATGATATTCCCATTCAATCAATCTGATCCAAACATTAAGATAAATTATTCTAATTGTAACACCAAACTAAACTCATAGTCAAACAAACAATATTATATAATTAGCAATATTATACTGCTTTCATGAGTCCTCTGAGACAAATAATAATAATCATAACAACAACAATAATAATAATAGTAATAATAATAATAACAACAACAACAACAACAACAATAATAATAATAATAATAATAATAATAATAATAA
Source organism: Epiperipatus broadwayi (assembly GCA_028023455.1). Lineage (NCBI taxonomy): Eukaryota > Metazoa > Onychophora > Udeonychophora > Euonychophora > Peripatidae > Epiperipatus > Epiperipatus broadwayi. Next base: position 3,941,539 of record JAQFVV010000033.1, read on the forward strand.
TAATAATAATAATAATAATAATAATAATAATAATAATAATAACAACAATAATAATAATAATAATAATAATAATAATAATAATAATAATAATAATAATAATAATAATAGTAAACCCCTGAACATCACATGATCATCATTTCTTATGCTAGCACATAACTGTTATTAAAACAGGACAAACTCTCCATACAATAGTGTCACTCAGTGCTTAACCAGAGTAATCAATGGATGCCAGAAGGCTTGTGCATAAAATCCTCATCTAATGCCTACTCATCCAATATCCCCAGACTAGTTTCTGGCTGGTGGCTATGGTTGTAAAAGAGCCAAAGACATCAAAATGTATGGGTACTGAACTGAGTTCAGACCCATATGATGATATAAGCTATTGAGCTTAGATTGAAAATATTGTGTTTTCAATTTTATTCTCATAGTTTTGTAGTTAAGTAGAGATAAAAGGTGGCTGCTGGAGGCTTGCATTAGATCCTAAGATCTAGGTGCAGTGCTCTCAGATCCAAAATTCCTCACTGATGAAGGCCACAAGCCAAAAACTAGTCTGGGGATATTGGATGAGTAGGCACTAGATGAGGATTTTATGCACAAACCTTCTGGCATTCATTGATTACTCTGTTTGGCACTACTGTATGGAGAGTTTTGCCTGTTTTAGTAATAATAGTAGTCATAGTAGTAGTAATAGTAGTAGTGATAATAATAATAATCACCACCACCAATGTGTATAACAAATCAAATTGAAAAAAAAGCCTACTTGGGTGGATGATCATGAGGATATAATGTAAATTTCTCCAGGGTTAGATCATAAATATTCACTTGAAAGGAGATGAATATTGTCACTCTTGAACACAAACTCATTTTTTCATTAATAAAATGGAATCAGAAACATTTAATAGTGTAATTTTTAAATATAAATCTTAGCAATCTGATACTATTCAATGCTACTTGTAAATATTTAATTCTAGAATACATCAATAATAATAATGATGTAACTTCTGCTCAATCATCATATGATCACCATTCTTTATGTGTACACAAGTTGTTAACACAAAGGAAAAACTTTACACACAATAGCATCACTCAGTGCAAGTCAGAGTAATCAATGGATGCAAAAAGCTTTGTGCATAAATCATTATTTAGTGCTTACTCATCCAATATCCCCAGACTACTTTCTAGCTTGTGACTTTCATCATTAAAGAGCCTTGTATCTGAAAGTACTGCACCCCTTCAAAAGTGATCTTTTATCTTTTTAGTTAACTATAAAGCTTTGAGTGCACTGGGTGGTGCTATTGTATGAAGAGTTTTGCTTCTATGTTACCAGCTTGTGTAAGCATAAAGAATAGTGATCATGTGATGTTGAGTGGTTTGATACCAATCCTTCCCAATAAGATTATGGTGACTGTTGTTATTAAGAACCAAAGCCACTAAAATGTATAGATGATGAACTGAACTCAGTTCGGTGCTTGTCTTATAGATAAAGACACCGTTCGATGGTGCCGTTTTCACACTAAAACATGATCATTCCTGGGCCATTAATTGTAATCATTTTGATGTGTTTTTCATAATGTGAAAATAAAACAAAATAAAATCGTCTTTTTTAAATATTATTTAATTTTAAATATTATTTTTTATTAACGTATATAAATTACATGATAATAATAATAAATGTAAAATAAAATAAACAAATTACAATTTGATTCGTGTTTTTTAGTTTGCTTTATTAGAAAAATCAATTTTCTATCGAAGATTTTTTTACTGGGGTTGTGGCTTTTTTTTCTTGTTGTTTAAAAACTCATAATTGGAATAAAAAATAAAATTTCTTAGTCTTCCTTTTACATTTTATTTCTACAGAGAAACAGATATCATTGTGTTATCGCTATTTTTTACTTTTTTAGTCTTTGTTTTAATTTTTTTTACAGACAAACAGATATTACCACTATTTTTTTATTCAAATAGAATGACAACAAAAAGTAAAAGTTGTTACGGTTAGGTTTAGAGTTAGTTTTAGGGTTAGGTTTACGTTTAGTGTTCTATTGTTTGTAATGCTAAAATAAAAAATATCAAAATCGTATTTTTGTAAATATTTTTTTTTTAGTAACATCTATAAAATAAATGATAACAATAAACGTAAACTATATTCAACAAAGTATAACCGTAGTCGGAGAAAAGAAAGAAAGTAAAACTTTTTTAAACAACAACAAAAATGTCTTCTTTACTTATTATTTGAATACTTGCAGAATTATTACTTCTGGACTCGCACTTTATGATACATTTTTTAAAAAAGACAAAATTAATATTTGTAGACTCGCAGTTATTTGTAGATTCGCAGTTTTCACTTTATGATAGGTTTTTTTAAATTTATATAGTACTTTAAGATGACTTATTTTGCGTCCAATTTTAGTTAATTATTCATGATGTATATATTACTTTTAACCTTTTTTTGCCACGTATCACTATTTTGTGTCCTATTTATTAATTTTTTTTTTCAGGATTTGTGGACTCACAGTTTTTACTTATTAATTTTGTAGTGATATTTATCTTACATTTTCCTATTTTGCATCCAATTTTAGTTAATTATTCATGATGTATATATTACTTTTAACCTTTTTTTGCTGCATATCACTATTTTGTGTCCTATTTATTAATTTTAACTTTTTTTTTTCAGGATGGATGGCGCCGGCATTATTCTGTACCACATGCCTTTTTTTCCATTTTTACCTCACGACCCTGTACCACGTGCCTTTCCCCCCGCTCTTCATTTCTATGACATCATTACCCTGAGGGCATCCTATTCTAATCTAGCGATCTTTGACGTAACATCATCACGTGATATGCGGCAAAATTTTAGCGATTACATTTGCCCACAAATCACTAGGTGACATTATCTTAAAAATCGGATGGTTAGAGTGGTATGCCTTCAGGCTAATGACATCATAGCAAGGTAAATACTGGACTACCAGAATTCCATTACTATAATTTCCAAAAATAGGTTTAAACTTTAACTAATAGAAACTAGTATTACATGATCACTATCTTATACTAGCACATAATTGTTTGGGGATATTGGATGAGTAGGCATTAGATAGGGATTTTATGCACAAGCCTTCTGGCATTTCATTGATTAATCTGGTTGGCACAGGGTGGCAATACTGTATGGAGAGTTTTGCTTTGTTTATAAACAATTATGTGGTAGTATAAGATAATGATCATGTGATGCTTAATGGTTTAACACCAATCCTGCCTAATAGGATAGTGGTGGCTATGGTTGTTAAAGAACCAAAGACACCAAAATGTATGGGTGCTGAACTGAGTTCAGACCCATATGACTATATAAGCTATTGAGCTTAGATTGAAAATATTTTTGTGTTTTCAATTTCATTTTCATAGTAGTTTTGTAGTTAAGTAGAGATAAAAGATGGGTGCTGGAGGGTTGCATTAGATCCTAAGATCTAGGTGCAGTGCTCTCAGATTCAAAGCTCCTCACTGATGATGGCCACAAGCCAGAAACTAGTCTGGGGATATTGGATGAGTAGGCATTTGATAGGGATTTTATGCACAAGCCTTCTGGCATTCATTGATTACTCTGGTTGGCCCAGGGTGGCAATACTATATGGAGAGTTTTGCTTTGTTTAGAAACTATTATTATTAATAATTATAATATGGTAGAAATTATTTTATGTATTTCCTAGCATGAATAAATAGATAAATGTTAATTTGTGCATACATACAAATTATTAGTCTAAAAAAAAGTTAATTAAATTAATATTAAAATCTCAAATGTGCAAACATATATTTCAATATTCATTTCTTGCACTCAATCTTTTTCCTTTATAAAGAAAATTCAAATATCACATAATTACCATTCTTTATATTTACACAAACTGTTTTTCTCATAGGCAAAACTTTTCATACAGTAGTACCATTCAGTGCAGGCCAGAGTAATCAATGGATGCATCCATTGCATCCATTGATTACTCTGGCTTGCACTGAGTGGCACTACTGTATGGAAAGTTTTGTCTCTGTAAAAATTCATATAATATAAAAATATCAATAATATTTTTTTTCAATGCATTGCTTTATCATTTTCGATAACAATGCAAACATAAATGTAACATTACATAATTATTTTAGTAATAATTAAAAGGTTGCTAGTCTTTCACAAGCACCTACTGTTGTTTCCCAGACAGCCAATCAGATTTTAAACAGTGGTCTTAAGATCGATCAGGCCTTGACACATGACAGAGATTTTGATAAGCAAAGGATGATACTAACCTTCTCTCTACTTAACTTATATATATATATAAGCCAGTTTTAAGCATCTTGGCTTGAAAGCTTGAAGATATAAACATATTCATTTATTACTCACTGAGTTTTTAATTTACGATATTACAGCGCGAAATCTTAGATTTACTACACCGCAATTTTCTAGATGTTAATATAATTTATCAGCAACGTATGTAAATAACATTTGTGTAAATCGCATGTTGTTATTAAATTAGTAATAATTGAAAGGTTGCTAGTCTTTATAAAAAGATCTATAAAAAAATTGTTAATTTTTTCTTCTTGTTGATGGGGTACTTCCTTATTTAATTAATAACTTCTTAAAAGTACCCAATGAATTAAAAGATTTTAAATGTGGGCAGCCATTACTGAAAAAATTCATTTAAGAAAGATTATTTTCATAGCTTTATTCTTGTCATTTTTAGGCTGAAATATGTGTTTTTAAATATTCTACTTTGAAATTCCTTTATATTTTCATTGCTTTATTCCAATGTATTACAAAGTAAGCTTTATTGGAATATAACATTTTTACATTAATGAAGACTGTCGTATACTTGGTTTGAACAGCTTATTTCAAGCATGAGACCCTGACACAGTTTCATTTTAAAATAACTCCAATAGCTAATAAAGAAAATTTTTGTTGATATTAATTCTTTCTTTACAAAGAATTATAGTAGAGTTTATTATCTAACTGTGTATTTATTTTTTTATTTATTACGCAAAGAATAAAATTCCTTTTTTTTTTTTTCAAGTGTCATAATATCGGCCGGGAAGCGAACCCGCTAACCCAGGACAACTGCTGTAAGGCGGCTGTGCTGACCTCTCGACCACCATTCCTTTTTTGGGTTGTTTTCTAAATTAGTATTTCATTTCAAATTTGATGTTTTAAAAATAAAAAATTTTAAAGTAAATTTTATAGTAAACTTCTGATATTTTTCTTTTTTATTAAAAAGAAAAAAAAAGATATCTTCTTTTCAGAAGATAAGATATCAATCATAACTTTTGATTTTTTAGATAATTATGTATGCAAGATTTGAAGCTTGATCTTTTATTATATTTAGAGGATAAAAAATAGTATTAGAGGGGAAAAAATGAAATATTTTCTTTAAATAACTGATTTTTTTACATGACTGTTGAAAAATAAAAAAATAAAATTAATATTGTTGTTTCATTTATACTTTTATAAAATATTAAGATTTACAGATGTAATTAATCCAAAGCTGTATGTGTATGCACTTATATAACTCTCCTACTTTCATACACGCACACACAAAGAAGGAACTTCTGTATTGCTAGGTAGCCCAAAATCAAGAAATCGACAACGATAAATCAAGAAATTAAGGGAAATAATTATTAGTTTTTGGTTTATTAACTATTTTTACTTTTAATATGAGGTGTTAGCATGACAGTATATTTAATAAATGTGCATGCATACCCTTTATCTATTCTTGGATATGTTTTTCTGTTTCTTATGTAAAAACAAAGTAGACCATCAACTTGACAAGATATGCCCTAATTCAATATACATGTTTTTCCAGTACTATTAACTATTACTAAACATATTTTGAATCAATTATAATCTAGTTAAATCTGGTTTACGTGAAGTTTATATGTATATATTATAAGTTCAAAACTAAATGACGGGGACAATAACTAATAAATATTGGGCTAAGCCTAGCATTCCCTATTATTGTGATCTATGCCGATAATAAAAAGAGCCATATGGATAATAATGACAATGATAATAATTATTTAACATTATATATACTTTAATTATAATTAAAAAATAAATTTTAACTCATTTTTACAAACTACAATAATCTCTTTCTCATAATAAAATTTATTTTATTATCCCCTTTCCCAATATATAATCATACATCTCACAACTACTATTCCAACATCTTATTACCATGAACAGACCCACAGTTCAAGATTTAAATAAAAATAATCATATTCTTTAAATCTTATTTGTCTATTTGTGCCAATTTGCTTTTCTTTTTGTAATAATTTCTTTTACATAAAATATAGTTTCTTTTTATTATTAAATTTTGCTATTAAGATCTCGGGGTTCATTAGAAATATTCTTAGTATGAGATTTCTCAGTTTATTATTTTACTTATAAGTTAAATCAAATGAATGTTATTCTAATGAAAGGTGTGATGAGACTTACACTTCTATGTATTATACCATCATCAACAGCAGCATCATCGTTATCATCATCATCATAATAATAATAATAATAATAATAATAATTTAATTAAAATAAAACACTTAAAAGCTCTTAATTTTGAATAATACAACAATCTCCTAGTATAACCTTCAAATACTAAGAGTGGAAAAGAGATTTTATGGCCACTCGGAATATTCTATTTACAACCTATATCAATGTTTCTTAAATAAAGCAGATAATATCTATTATAAAAACAGTCTTCTTTTAAATAATTGCAATAAAATTATCAGGAATAGTAAAATTTTAAGCAAATGGATAAATACTTTATTTCTTAGATGCATTATCAACATCTGTAAGTCATTATAATTAAGTGATTGTTTATCTTTAATTTATGTGACTGTACTTTGAATAATTAGGATGAAATATAATTGCATTATGAATTGTACAATGTTTAAATTTCTGCAGAAATGGTGTGTGAATAAGATACTATTGAAACTCTAAAACAAGATGTAAAAATAAATATAACTTTTATTTACAATAAAACAAATTAACAATAATAACACTATAGGAAATTATAAAATTTAAGAATGCTGTCTAATTATAATACAATGCATTTTGCCCCATTAGAGAAATACATTTTCAAATTTGTAGCTTAAATTTATACAAAAAATAAATAAATTAATAAATTAAATATTCATCACCTATTGTTTATTTTGATGAACCAATGCATACCTCATGAATACAGATATTGTTATGAAGTTTCACCTTTCTTAATTAATAAAACTTAAATTACCATTAGTATTATTATTACAAAAACTTTTACACCTTCCTAAATGATAAAATTTTATTATCATAATCATTATTATACAAGTTTTATACTCTCCTGCATGATAAAGTTTTTTTATTAACACAAACATTATTTCAAAAATTAACCTGTAAAATTTTACTACCTTATGCATTATTTTAATAATTCTATATCTTTCTAACTGCTTTTATTTAACCTATGAATTATTTCAAGGAGTTCCACATTTGCATACATTCACACCATAATATTGTCCCAAACAATGAGCAAACCTAAATATTATTCATGTCTTACCAATCCAGTGATGTCTTGCTACTGGATGATGGTGATAATGATGTATATTACTTATTTAGGATAAGAAATACAATTTTGAATAAAATAATTATTGGTTTTATTTTCTATAATGCTGAAAAATCACAGCAAGACAGACTTATATGTCAGGACCATCTCTATTTACACCAAGAGTAGTCAAAAGTACATCTAAAAAAAGATGACACTGTACAAATACAAACAACCATATCAATCACCATAATAATAAAGATATATAATACACTACACATGGTTATAATATAAAAATGCGATACTTCCAGGGAGAAAAGGTTAATAAGGCGATGAATGTAGTAATGGTATGAACCCAAAAGATGCACATTCATTCTGAGAGCAAATAAATATGCTAGGACTTTACCTCTAAACATATGAGAAAAGTGAAACTGGACTATCACAAATACTAGGAATAATAAGGAGTGCCTCAAAATAAAGCATTTATACAAGTATGAAATATAAAAAATACATGCCACTCAAGGAAAATATCAATGATAAAAGAGAAACCCGCATAACATCTCTTTATAAAATATGTAGGTTATTTAAATCAATATATCAAGTATAACAGTTGGGGAGCAATTGAAAGTTGGAGTCTTAGCGTATCTGCCATACAGGGTGCCACCAGGCTATTGGAACCTGGAAAATTTATATAGCAGGCAGATACATAAGTTAAGATCCAATTTCATTTTATTATAGAGCATTAGCCCCAATCACTAGCTCACGGAGCAGCAGAGATAATGTATACTTTATTTTTAAAGAAAGAAAGATAATAAAAACTAAGAATAAGCCACTGCCAGATTAACAATACACAGAAACATTTATTTTGCACATATATAAATTTAGAATTATTTATTTTAGCCTAACTTTTACTTTAGAATTTAATTTACATTTTAACTTTTATTTTAAAAGTCCGCACAGATAAATTTATTAATATTTTATTAAAGTGTCGAGTATGGATAGACTACATAGATTGCACTCAAAAAAGAAAATCTTCTATATCCCTTATTTAATCCTAGGGCAAACTTTCGCAATCAGACTAATGCCAATCTACCTGATATACTGATGTATTCAATGCAGCATGAATACAACAGCACAATACTGTACTGCCAGGAAGGTACATCTGAACAGCATGGTTATATAGAAGAATTTGTCTCTTGTCCAGTACAGGAATACTTCGTCTGTCTGGCAAGAAGAACAATAAAAAAACTCCATAGAAAGGGATTGTAATCCTTTTTGCTGATTTACGATCCCATTCCATAGGCAAAAGGGATGATCCACGGAGCAGGGAATACCATCTGCCTCTGATGGTCAATAAGAAATAGGCTTATTTCATCCAAGTGCAGCTTGTAATGTGATCCTGCACATAGCGGATCTTCATGCTACATTTACTAATTATATCAATACATCCAATCCATTGACACAATTTAACTGTGAAACAAATAACCTAAGATTTACCTTCCCTTAAACTAACATAACTTTATGAATCTGTGCACCCAACTTAAATTTAACATGATTTAATTAAAAGTTTAGTTTAACAGAAAAAAATAATAATAAACACTTAAAAGAATGAAAAAATAAATTAATGGAAATGATTTTTAAAAAAATACATTCCATAAAAATAATTATTAATAAATGATTTAGTTTGGTCAGATAGGAATTTTTATTTAAATACTGGAAAAGTTTTAGAATTAAAGTTCACTAGTTAGAGTTCTTATTGTTTTAAAATACTGGAAAAGTTTTAGAATTAAAGTTTATTTTTTAGAGTTCTTACTGTTTTAAAAAGTCCTTACTTTCTAGTTGCTTGTAATTTAGAATGTGTTAATTCCCACAACATCCTGAGGAGATTGGTATGCAGTTAGCCATCAGTCCTTTACTGTAGCTGGTATAGTTCTTTGCTGAATTTTATTGCTGGGACCTGGTGTCCTGGGGTCTGCAATATGGGAAAATGATATTTCATTTCCTTTTTTTAGAACAACTGAAGGGATTGAAAGTGCATCTTTTCAATCCCTTTTCCTCCAACTCTTCTGGACTTAACACATATAGCACACCTAATATTTTATTTCCACTTTTTTCTTTTTATATTACATTTGCAGATTAACTCAACATTACATCATGATGGTGATGATCCTTTCACTGAGATCCATTTCCTGAGGGATTTTTTTATTGGCTATTCTGTTCCTATTGTTTTTCTCTCCTATCTGACCTTTAATTATCAATTTTGAGATGCCCAAAGGCTAGTTCACTTTGACTAATTAAAATAATCATTTCCATTTTACACAATAGCATTAATTAAATTACATACATTCTTAAAGATATATTTTTATCTTTAAATTCTTAAGTTTTTTTCTGAAAATTTAGTTTTAAAATACTTTTTTTCTTTAATAAAGTTTTCTTTTAATAATTTTTCATCTGTGCAATTTTATATGTATACAAGTTTAGATGACTTTTGATTTTTAATTTTTAAAACAAATTTTTATTTGCAATCTTTTTATTTTTAATTTCTAATTTATTAGAATGTAACAGCATGTGTTCCCATTACACAAGAGAGAGACAAAGCTACTATCCCATGAAAACATAAATTAGCAAGATAAGCTTATAGCCGTATGCAAGAAACTAATTCTAATCTCTTAAACATGATAATTATTAATTGATGTTTAAAACTGATAAGATAATTATTTTGTGTCAAATCTGACTTAATAAAATATAGCTTTAAATAATTAATGAAATAAAAATATACAACATCTTTTCATGACTTACATATAAGTATTTACTAAAATAGATAAATTGCCCATAACAGAGAGCAAAGCAACACTCTTAAAATGATACAATATTAAAATCATTATATAGCATTAATAAAACACTCAATATTAGATAAACTTCTGAATACTTTCATGAATCATAATGCATAAAATACACTAAGAAAGAACACATACAATATGCAAATAATAAACTATAAATACACAAAATTATAATTCTAAATTATAACCAGTTTATTAAAACTTTTAAAAGATCTTGGAGACTTTGCAATTTGCTAGAAGACAATTTTACAAGCAGATAATACTCCATTTGCTGGCAATAAAACAATCTAAAATAGATGCCCAACATTGAGTTATTTTAGATTTCCTTAAACAGAATTACAGGCAAGTACATTAATAATGGCCATTTAATTTCACAAAATATTTAAACATATAAGTAAGTCAGGTTTTAATAATTTATATTATAGCATTAAGCTGATTTTTTATTTACACATTTTAAGAATTATATTCAAATATAGAGATTTGAGAGCAAGTATTTCTTTTCAAAGTTAAGCAGGTTTTCTTCCAGAGAGAAATAGAGAGAGATCAGGTTTATGCATTCATATTTTCAGCATTATAATAAGAGTCATAAAGCATATGATTAATCAATGGCATTTAATTTTTAATTATAATACATTTTCTCTCATTTGGTTTATTTTGAGCATAAAGTTGAAGTCTAAATAAGTGATTATTTTTCTTCTTGACAGTAAATTAAGAGCAATTAAGCATCATTTTAATTCTAACTTAAGTGATTTATTTTTCTCAAATTCATAGTTTATTTATATATCACCATTTATTGAAACAATGTTTTAAAATATATCAAATAAAACATTTCAAAAGTCCTTGGTAATTACTACTCTCTCAAATAATTTAGTAAAATATGCATTTTAAATGTAAACTATGCTCTTATAAATATTGCCAAAATACGAGCTTTCAATAACTTTATTTTTAGAATATAAGGAATGTTATAGTAACGTTTATTACAATTATGAGATAGAAAATAATGAAAAGTTATTATGTGCACAGGATAAGTCATCTGTAATTCCTGCAACATACTAATATTAAATAGATATACTTTAGCAACCAAAAGTGAGTAATTGTTTGACATTTTCATTTTTGGCTTTTCTTCTTTTGTAAATAATGTTAACTTTTGGATTTCCAGTGACTTCACTTTAAAACTCTGGTACATGAATTTAAAGGATTCTTGGATACATGTTACTTTAAAATAAATAAATAGTTAAAAAAATTGTAACTTATAATTAATTGTATAGTTGAGAAATTTTGAAATTTCTTTCACCTTTGTGTGTCTGTTTTCTACTAGCCATTTAGTGGTTCAAAATTTTCTGTAGTTCAGTACTTCAGTTGTTCAGTAGTTCATCAAAAACACTTACATTTTATATCATTAGTGTCTAGAAAAAAATTAATAATTTATCAGGGAGTAAGAGAATATTAACTTCTAACTTGTTCAACAATAGTCCATAGAGGCTCAGAACTTGTCAAGTTAGTGATATTTTTTCATTTCCATACATGATCACATGAAATATATAAACTAAAGAAATATATTTTTAAATGACAGTTTTTTTGTCTCAAATCTATGTATTAAAGAATGAATATGATCCTAAAATGTTCAAATAGTAAGCAAACTTTGATTGGACTAAGTGAATACTATATATGATTGTCCACATCATGCTAATTCTTTGACTATGCTTCTCAGTCAAATGATATCAATTTGTTTAATAACCTTTTTTAACAGACACAAACTTTTTCAGTAATTTGAAAAATTGTAAATTTTCTTGAGCACATAACATACTCTAAATCCAATGTCCAAATTATATGCTTGTGACCTCAATCTATCATTAAAACTAGTGACTTCAAAATGGCAGTTTGTTATTGTAACAGTAAGAATTGTCCCTCCATGTAACAAAATCTAGAACATAGGCAAAATACACTAAAGCTGATCGAATCCGGATAATGGGATCCAGAATCTGACAAACATTCAATCCTTTCACCTCTGCTCAGTGATTTAATACCCTATGGATGACATTCCTCAATGTACACAGATAATCAATTTACCCTCAGTCCGGCAGTCACTCCTAGTAGAACAAGAGACTCGCAAATTAACTAGTTTATCACTGATTTGGTCAGACATATACACATATGGCCAAGTAATCAATTATAGAATTTAACAGACTGATCTACCTATATATGAAATGGTGTATATGCAATTAAATATAGATAAAATGAATTCACGGACAATAAAATATGAAAACGAGTTATAATTTTAAATATTAATTTAATAAAGCAATAAATCAAAACACACCAAATTATATGATGGGAACATGAGCCATAATGCTCGCAGGCATTAGATAACTGCTGAGATTCATGTTATATATCTCATTATAAGTGTTTAATAATGTGTAGTGCGGTATTGGAATTTCATGCCTATATTAATTAATATGCCAAATTTCTAGCTCTTTTGTAGTCTGCTAGATCATGCAAAACTTTATAGCCAAAGTTATATAACTAACTATCATAGCACTCCTATGGCGTCTATTTAAGACAAAGTTAAATTGAGCATGTAATTAGGCTCAGAGATATGTAGGTTGGTGTGTTAACCTAGATTAGGATGTACACTAATGCTAGATAAGTATTTAATATAAAAGGAGAGAAAACTGGTTTATGATAGATCCTCTATGGCACATATTAAACTATTAATTAAGCAAAAAGGTGCGAATGGGTCATTATTCACGGGCTTCAGTCTTCAAAGACTCGGTTTGCCCTAAGACCGCTCAACTGGCTATGAATAAGAACATTAGTAGTTCAGGTAGTCGGATAAGCATTATGAATCATCTAGGTCCTTGTGCCCTAGTTCTAAAAGTGTGCTTGAACCCGAACTAAAGTGGATGAGAGTGACTTCCGCCAACACGTCATCGAGAATCGTGCAGCAAGCTGATAAGAGTACATTGCGTACTTTGAAAAGACCCCCCTCTTCACATCTTCCTAAAAACTATATTAGTATTGACACCTAAATTTATTTTATTTTCAATATCAGGGGGGTTTTGTTTAGATTAAAATTATTTTTTATAATGGTTATTTAATTTATTTTTTTTTTAAATTAATTTTTTTTTAATAATAAAAATTACATAAAATATCTCTCCATTTTTATGTTTTTTTTAAAAAATTTTTTAAAAAAAAATATAAATTTTTTTTTTTATTTTGTGTCTAATTTTGTTAAAGAAAAAAAGAAAAAAAACCAAAAAAGTAAAAAAAAAAAAAAAAAAAGAAAAAAAAAAAAAATGGGGGGGGGGGGAAGGGGGGGGGGGTGGGGGGTTTTAGTAAGGACACATCCGCAACTTATAAATATATATAACGCAATTGCATAAAATTACATTATTGTGCCTTAAAATTAGATAGCGTCTATTTGCATATCTATACAATCCAGTTCTCAAATTTAGTATTTTAAATATACTATTTAGGGACTAAATTAATTAGTAACCTAGTTTAATATTATCACCTGCGTCTCAACATATATAAATCTAAGGAGGGCAATGCATATTTGTGGGGTAATTACGAATAAAACATTAAAATATGCTTTGAGAATATTTCTGTGGCTAGTTCCGATGATGTGCGAGTTATATATATATATATAAATAGTTATAATTCATAACTAGAATTAAGCAAACTACATAAAATAACTAGATAACTGATTATTATAATATTAATACCCAAAACTTAATCAGTAAGATAATATGATCTCGAAACAGCGAGTGAGAATGAAGAATAATAATTTAATATTATTTAGATGGGTACTCTGGGAGGGTTTAAACCTGGCATATGGATAGATGTGTGGGTAAAATAAATAAAACAGGGAGATGGATGAAACTGACCATTTCATTATATATTTTCTGCCTGCTAAACTAACAATTGATTATTTGATAGGCACTAGTGTTAAAATGTGTGTTTATCTTTGAGGTGATTTTTTGGGACTAGGAATGACTTTTATAACATCTAACAGCCTCTCTTAATAAGTACTCATTTCTAACCATAGTTGGCTCTAAAATAATTTCTTTTGTGAGTTTATTACTCTTGAGACTAGTAATCTTAATTTTTACAAAATATATCAGTATTTGATATTGATGTTTCATGTAATTGGTTACCAATGACTTTTTAAACTCGGAAAGTTCTAAAATGTTTTTTCACAGACTTGTGAAATTGATGCCTACTTTGTGTAAGATGCTTCTTACAATTTATAATAATATATGCAAAAAAAATACTGTATTGGTATGTAATTTTATTCTTTTACTACCCAATTTTAAATACAATTTTAGTACGACAAATGCATCCATTAGTTTGACCAATCCATATACAGATATTCAAATTATTTTGTGTAATTGTAAATAAATTAATAAAGATGAAATCAGTCCCTACATTTTCCTATTATCTTCTTTTTATTATCATTATTGCTGTTGTTGTTGTTGTTGTATTAACTAAATTTTAAGCAAGTTTAAAAAAAAAATTAAGCTGTTTTTTTCCAAATTGTTTTTAATATATATATTAAGAAAAGTACCTGTAATATTATCTTCTAGAACGTCAGAAAGACAGTTGAAACTTTTGTTCTAAAAATAATAATAAAATAAATAGTATTAGCAAATTTCAAAGCAAATGGAGTAAATATATATATTCAATTTTGAAAATTAAGGGAAAAATTAATATTATATATATATATAAGTAAATTATGGTAATAAAATGACTTACTCTCCCAATAAAAACATTTTGATAAATTAATAATTATAAAATTATTAAAGATATTAGTTACATTTTAACTGCAATAATTTAAGTCTTAGTTTGATTAAAATGTAGACTATGATACTAGTTCATATTGTGCTATTGATACATCATATGCTACATTATTTGTTAATATTTATTAATCAGGTATTATGATTTAAATACATTGTAATGTTAGCAAGATATATGTCATAAAACACACACTTATATCTGTGCAATATTTGTTAAATAAATTAATATCTGTGTTATATGTGTTAAATAAATTAAAGTTACAAAAATAAAGTAAATATAAGGAAAAAGCAAAAAATATGTATTCAAATGGAGATTTTTAAAACGTAATTTTGTAAAAATGAAAGATTGCATCGTTTTATTTTTTTTTTAGAATAGACTAAAGCTACTCATCAAGATGGGGTGGGAACAAAAATCAAGAGAAATAAAGTTTTTAAACACATTCTCCCTTCTTTTTATTAATTAAAAGGAAATAAATGTTTATAAATAAATAAATAAATGTATAAAAGGTTAAAATAGAATTAATTAGCAAAAGAAATTTTTGTAAAATATCTCAATGGCAGGAATGCAATTAATTTTGAAAGATTCTTAGCTGATAAAATGTTAGATGAATCTAATAAAGATTAACTAAAAGAAAAAATATAAAAATGAATTAAACCAGATTAAAGTGATGATAAAAATTAAACAATGGGAGAGTTGTGTATAAAAAAGGGCAGTTTGTCTATTGTTATAATTATTGCAATGCTTTGCTGTTCAAGTTTCTGAGTGCCCAAGTTTCCAGTTTTAAATTAGTGGCTGCAGTTTTCCCAGTTCACCAATGCATGGGAAACTACAGATGAAGAAGTCACAGAAGTAGGAACATGCATTGCTAGACACCTTAGGGGTGTTTATCTGCACTTTATGCCCTGAATCCCCAGTTCCAACAGCTGTTCTTGCCTGGAACCAATGCCTAAACTGTGAAATAGATGCTGCTGCATACTCTCTCTCCTATTGTACATCTGAGAAATGGAAGGAAATCCAGGAATCTATCAATGAAGATCAAAAGGCCAATCAGTTGGAAAACAAAACAACTGAAGTTTGTCATCTTGATATCAGAAAAATAAAAAAACCAAGGTAAATAAACTTTTCAATTATAAATGTCTAGACATATATATTTTCTCATAATGAAGTGAACTATAATGAACATTAGTATTATTGCATTTCTAACAAATAGTAGGCATTCATTTATTTATATTCTATGTTAATGTTTATTATATCTATTTAAGTATGTGTGTAATAAATAAATGTTTGTTTTAAAATGTTGATTGGTCTAGTCTCTCTCTTGCAATTGCATCGCCAGTAATTTGTAGATTAAAATGTTTTTCTGTGCTAAGTTATATGTTCTGGGTTTCCTGATCAAGAGTGTGAGTTAGTCTGGGGATATTTCAAGTAGTCGATTTATGCACCAGTCATCCAAGCATGCTGGATATATATAACTTATGGTTGTATGGTGCCTGAAACTTTGTTCTCAAAACAAATAAAATGCTTTGGATGTAGAGTGTTGTTCCAGCAGTCAAGGAGTGCAATAGCCAGGAAATATATTAGAGCAGTGCATTTGTGTAGCCTCAATCTGGCATAGATATCATTGATGGTTAATCTATCAATGATCTTCTACCCCTCTAATTGAATGTATAATTCGTTGCTGCAGGTATTGAATATAAAAAATTAAATAATGGCATCAAGCAAAATAAATAATCAAATAATATTAAATATTAAAATATATTAGGAATAAATAATTTTCATAATGAATGCTAATAAATTCCAGTGTCCATTCATCCATTCCTTCATTCAGCTGGTTAAGACACAGGATCAACACAAATGGTGCCCAACATGGGGCCAATGTGCCATAAATGGCCCAGTGTAAATAAAAAATAAAAAATTAAAGTTTGAAACTAAAATTAAAATAAACAGTAAGTTGCATAGTAATAAAATTTGAGGTCAGTGTGCAGTCTGAGAAGAGAAATAGTCCAAAGCAAACAAAGTAAAATAATTAAAAATATAAAATACAAAAAACAAGGTATGAAATATAAATAAAGAAGAGAAAAAAGAGAGCAGCCAGAGAGATAAATTTTTTATTAGTGGTTGTTGATAGTCAGGTGGGAATTAGAGAGGACTCATGGTGTTTTTGAGGTTAGTTAAACATTTTATTTGATTTAAAATATTTAAATAAATAAAGAAAATAATAAAGTGTAAAAATAAAATTAAGGTATACTAGAGCCAAATCAAAAATGGAGGTTCAAAATAAAGAATTAAGTAACATAGAAATAAATGAAACAATCAATTTGTTTGCGGGAAAGTTGAAGAAACAGGAAGAAGCATTAAAAAAAGAACAGTGGATGCAGGGAATGATGATAGCACAAGAAGATAGAAAATAATAGAAAATATAAGAACAGATATAAATAAGTTAGCAGATAAAATAGACAAAATTAAAAATAAATAGGAAGAGGGAATGCAAATAATATGAGAAGAGAATGAAAAGATAATAGAAAAAACAAATATAAGTTAGCAAAAAAAGTAGACATAGTAAAGTTAAAAGTTAAGGAAGAGGAGAAATCAGAAATCAAAATGATTAATATTGACAGGGGGAAAGAGAAAAGTGCAAGTACATACCCACATATAATGATAACCCTGCTAATGTAAATAAAATTTTAAATAGAGAAATATGTACTAAAAGAAAAACAGGTGAATAAATGGCCCAACACAGTGCATTTAACAGCATGAGGCAACCTTATGAAGCCAAAAAAGGGCATTCATATCCCTATAAAGAGGGAAAATATGAATATGAATGTTGGCTCATATAAAAATGACTGGGGTGAAAAGACAAGATGTAGAGAGTCAAATAGTCCTGAAAGAAGAGAGGATGATCAATACACCAGCTGCAATTCAGAAACAACTGCCCAAAATACCAAGCCAAGCCTAAAAGTAGGTAACAATTCCTGGTCTAAGCAGATACATAAGAAACCTAAATGAACCACCTGACAAAAGTTAAGTAAGGTTATAATAATCGGACAGACTTTTAGGCAATAAAAACAATTTTTTAATTAATTATTATTTTGTACATGGGTTTTGAGAATCAATATTCTGTAATGAAAATAAAGTTAAATAAATAAAAAAAATAGATAAATAAAATAAAATAATTTTTTTTGAAGAGTCAATATATGTAATGAAAATAAATAGAATAAAATAAAAGTTTGTTCATTAAATCTAAAAGTAAACAAAATATTATGTAAGCATAGGTTTTGTCACAGTTGATTTAGTTATGGGTGTGTGGGCATATATGAATAAGAAAGGAGTGTTAAGTGTATATTGTTACTTTGAGAACTTATGACCCCTAATGGGCATTGGTGGAGATGGAGTCCCATATTTCTAGGATAAATATCCAGTAGAGAAAGCCCTGAGTCCATCCAATACACTGGTAGAAGTATTCCCAACTTATATATATAAAAAATGTGCACTGGAAGAATAATTCCAGCATAAACTGCAAATCAGTTTGCTAGATGAAAAAATTTCCTGCAGTCTTAATAAATATTTTAGCATAAGCCAAATGGTCAGTGGAGGTATCCTGTCATTTGCAGTATTCACTTATCTTCTAGGGCAAAGACCCAGTGGAAAAAATCTGGGGCCTGTCAATTTGCTGGTATAGAAAGTTCCAGCATGACCATAATAATTAAATTTTTCTTTTGATGCATAAGTTGAGTGGTCAGTAGACATGTTCTGCCATTTGGAGCAAACAACTCCTTGTATATATCCATAAGGATGTATGTCGTCCCTCATGGTCCTCACAATTGATATAATAATTGGATTCAACATAGATTACAGCATGGTAAGGTCAGCAAAGTAAGGTCACATTTGTAGCTTGTCAGTCTCTAGCATTTCAAAACTTATTTTATAGAAATAATGAATAAATAAATAAAAATGTAAAATCAAATAGTAAAGCTAAAATCTAATGTCAGAGCTAAAATGGGTCAAATTGACACATTTTACCTCCCAAACGGGTGTGTGTGTGATTTAACACTAGCAAGATATATGTGATAGAACACATATATCTGTGTTAAACCACTAAACATCACATGTTCACTATTTCTCTGGTTAGCACTGAGTGGCACTACTATCTGGAGAGTTTTGCCTGTTTTAATATATCTGTGTTACCTGTGTTAAATAAATTAAAGTTATGAAAATAAAATAAATATAAGGAAAAAGCAAGAAAAATATATTTTCAGAAGGAGATTTTTAAAATGCAATTTTGTAAAAATGAAAGATTGCATCATTTTATTTTTTAAAAATAGAATGTAGCTACTTATCAAGAGTGGATGGAAAAAAAGAATCAAGAAAAATAAAGTTTTTAAACACATTCTCCCTTCTTTTTATTAATTAAAAGGAAATAAATGTTTAAAAATAAATAAATAAATGCAAAAAGGTTAAAATAGAATTAATTAGCAAAAGAAATTTTTGTAAAATATCTCATCGGCAGGAATGCAATTAATTTTGAAAGATCCTGGCCGATAAAATGTTAGATGAATCTAATAAAGATTAACTAAAAGAAAAAATGTAAAAATGAATTAAACCAGATTAAAGTGATGATAAAAATTAAACAATGTGAGAGTTGGGTATAAAAATGGGCAGTTATCTATTGTTATAATTATTGCATTGCTTTGCTGTTCGAGTTTTCTGAGTGCTATTCAGAGTTGTTCAAAGTTATCAAAAGTTGCCTAAGTTTCCAGTTTTGAATTAGTAGCTTTCAGAGTTTTTTACCCAGATCCCCAACTCATGGAAAAATGCAGATAAAGAAGCCACAGAAGTAGAAACCTTAGGGGTCTTCATCTGGGCTTCATACCCTGAGTCCTTGGCTCCAACAACTGTTCTCACCTGGAACCAATGCATAAACTTAAATAGTCTCTCTCTCCCATTGTTCATCAGAGGAATGGAAGGAAAGCCATGAAGTCATTGATGGAGACCAAAAAGCAACTAGTTTGAAAACAAAACCAATGGAGCTTGTCATCTTGATATCATAAAAATAAAAAAACCTAGGTAAATAAACTTTTCAATTAGAAATGTCGACATATAAATTTTCTCATAATGAAATGAACTATAATGAACATTAGTATTATTGATTTTCTAACAAGTATTGTGTATTCATTTATTTATATTCTGTATTAATGTTTATTATAACTATTTAAATATGTGTATGTAATAAATGTTTGCTTAAAAATGTTGATTGATCTATTCTCTCTCTTGTAACTGCATCACCAGTAATTTGTAGATTAAAATGTTTTCCTATGTTAAGTAATCTGTGCTAGGTCCCCTGATCAAGAGTGTGAGTTAGTCGGGGATATTTAAAGTGCTGGATTCATGTGCCTGTTGTCCAAGCATGCCAGCTATATACAGCTGGGTCTTGTTTTATGCGGATTATTTTAATGTGATTTTGAAGTTATGCGATTCATGTTTCTTCTTAATATCTTTTATATTTTACTATATTTATTAGATATCAAGAAATTTAAATTATTAATGACTTATTTTGACTTGAAATACTTTTTTTTTCTTCAAAAATAGAACATTATATTTGCAGCTAATGTGAATATGGCCTGAAGCTGTATTGAGAATCTTAGCTTCTATGTAAATAACCTATTTATACTAATGAGTAAATAATAATAATAATAATAGATTTATACTTACATATAAAAATATCGTAATAAATATTCAAAAAATTTAAACTTTTAAAACGTATTTTGCTATGTATAACAGAAATAAATAATCTTTTAGATTTTTAAAATAAAAAATGAAGATTTTATAAACTGAAAATAATCTTTCTAATGATAATGTATAATCTTTTTGTTTTGATTGCGATCTCATTTTTTTAAATATAGAAACAGAAAACCATTAACACAGCACAAGACTGAAAGTGGCACTAGTTGTACATCACATCATGAATAAAAATAAAGTAGCTAACAGGTTTCTCTGGGCATAATTGCTGAGAGATTCTTGACTTCATTTAAGGAGAAGCCACAATACATCACATCACATCGAATCTGATTTACCAGTTTACAAATGAATGCTAGCATTAATGATTATAATATATATGAAAAATGTAAAATTAAATACTGTAGTTAATAAAAAAAATAAAAAAAGTTTGTCTTGTATTAATTTTTTTCAAATATTTGAAATTTTTTATTAGTCATACTTTATTTGCTTATTTTTTTAATGCGAATTTTAAAGTAATTTTTCCTTGTTGCATTGCTTTTATGCGAATTCTGAAAATTATAGAACCTATCCCCCATTTTTCAAGGTAAGTTAAGTCTATTTTTGTGTGATTTTTTTAATGTGGGTTTTCTGTGGAACCTAAATGAGACCCATGTGTATAACATATGGTTGGATGGTGCCTGAGGCTTTGTTCTCAAAACAAATAAAATGCTTTGGATGTAGGGTGTTATTTCAGCAGTTGAGAGGTGCTATAGTCAGGAAATATGGTCAAGCTGTGCATTTGTGAAGCCTCAATCTGGCCATAGGTATCGTTGATGGTTAATCTATCAGTGGTATTCTACTCCTTTTCTTAAATATATGATCCATTGCCACACGAATTAAAGATAAAATTAATTAATGGCATCAATCAAAATAAATGATCAAATAATATTAAATATTAAAATATATTAATGAATAAATAGTTTTCTTAATGGATGCTTATAAATGGCAGTGTCCAATCATCCATTCCTTCATTCAGCTGGTTAAGGTGTAGGATCATCACAATATATTGATTAGCTGTTTATTTGTATTAAATTGCTGAATAATGAAAGAATTTTTTTTTTGTTTTATCCTTTAGCAAAGAATATTTATATATCCATTTACCAATCAGCAATTATATAAACATCTTAATTGTCTACTGGGGATGGAGAGTCCTATTTAGTTATTTGAAACATTTCTCATGAATTCAATCCTAGATTATGAGTACAGAAGGCAAATACATTAACTGGTATGCCACTAAGCTCTTATTTTTATTATATATATTTAAATAATAATATTAATTATTCTCAAAAAATAAAAATAAAATTATACCCAATGGCTGATATTTTTAATTAATACCCCCCCCCCAGTTTAGCTTATAAATTATAATAATATTTAAATAAATGTATAGTATCTATACTAAATTTAATGTAATTATAAAGAACTTGAAATCAGTCTTTCAAACTACCTACAGCTATCCAAATCTATCTTATACACTGATGCACATAACCACATACATATGAACAAAGGGCTTTGAGAATGTCACCCTCAAATTTTCAATGATATGAATGGCTGAAGAGTTTGAAGAGTGGAGAAGATTGAACCTTGTCCATTAAAGTTTAAAGATTTGCTATCTTAATATAAACTGAGCAGTGATTGTATATATGTTTGAAACATGGTGATCTGGATCAACTGATGAGTGCTGGTTCAGTATGAAATACATATATAGGAGAATACGTATGTGGTCAGGTGTATCAGTTGTATAAGATAGATTGTATAGCTGTGGGGAGTTTGAAAGACTGAGTTCAAGTTCCTTATACTTATAAACTATAATGAAAGATTCTCCTTCAATATATATAAAGAGAATGAGAAAGAAGAAAACAAATATTTGTTAAATAATTAAAAAAAAACAAGGTAAAGCTATAAAACAATGGGTGATTTGTTGTTGTAGCTTCTGTTTTTAATAATGTGTTTTTAATCAAAAATATACTTTTTAGGAAATTAATTATTCGCTCTGAATTTCTAAATCATAGTATTAATAATTACTAATTGCGCTTTACCTGTGCTCACTCTTTTCTGGTATTAAGTTTTTTGTTCAGAAGAATTAACGTTATTTATTGTGATTTTTTTTTTTTTTTAAAGAAAAGTCTTCTCCTTGCGGATTAATTATGATTGGACTTCCGCTGGCAAAATCATTAAAATTGTAAAATCCTAGCTTTATTTTTTAAATGTCTGCATTTTTTCTTTCTCATTCTTCTCTTCTTAGATGGAGATTAAATAAGAAAGCTTTACTTACTAGAAGCTATTTCATTTAAGTATTGAAGCATGGAGCGATGCATGTTGGGAGTAATAAGAAGAGATCGAAAACGCAATATATGGGTAAGAGAACAAACAGGTGTTACTGACCTCATTGAAAAATTAAAATTCTGAAGTGGAATTGGGCTGGACATATTGCTAGAAGAGATGATAATAGATGGACAATTGAAATCTTAAACTGGATTCCAAGAAATTGTAAAAGACCCAGAAAGAGACCACATGTGAGATGGATGGAAGAAATAAGAAAGTGTGCAGGGGTGATGTGGAGAAGAGAAACTAAAGATCGGAGATGAATTGAACTTGGAGAGATTTTCATCCTGCAGTGGATTTATAATGGTTGATGATGATGATGATGATTTCATTTAAGATAACCAAATTTAACAAAGTTAATTTACATCTAATGCAATATATATGTATAATAATAGATACATACAATATACTTATCAATGTTTATAATAAGGCAGCTTCATACTCTTTGAAAAGATGTCTTTGCCATGTCTTTCTATCTTTAACTGTGTTTATAAATGTTTTATTATCTCCTCTATCACGGTCTTTATATATATATTTTCCAAAGTATTTTTAATACATAGACAACTTAACTTTGTTTTTTATTTTTTTCAATACCAAATTCTAAATTAAAATCTGTAAATTAACTGTACCTGCTTCAAAATGACTTTACCAATATTTATCTTTTAATTGATATTTCAAATATGAATGTGAAAAATGCTTAAGAGAATTTTTTTAATGTATTTTTCAAAAGTGAAATATACACTTTAAAAAAATCGTTACTGTTGAGAGTATAGTAAAGTTTCCTTGATTTTAAAATGAAAGCACTTTTATTGACATTATTAGAAACCAAACATCTTCAAGAATATCTATAATTTTTTTAAAGTATAAAAACATTTCATTTCAGTTTAATTTATACATTCTAAATTCTGATTCTTATATATTTACATTCATGTATACCATAGAAAACATTAAAATAGTAGTAATAACAATAAGATAAAAATGAGTAATTTTGCAGATAAAATTGTAATTTTACATTAAAATATTCAATATATGAGATATATGAGCACAGACTTTCACACGAACCACCACTCACCAATCTATCTCATATCACTGATACACTTGAATACATATATGTCAAAAAGATAAATAATCACCAATATATGAATTTTATGCTAAACCAGCAATCATCAGTTGGTCCAGATTATCATCTCCACACATATATGCAATAAGTACTCAGATATATATTAAGATAGCCAATCTTCATACTTTAATGGACAGGCTTCAATCCACTCCACACTCCAACTCTTCAACCGTCCATCCAATTGAAAAGCTGATGATGGAACGCTCAAAGGCCACCCTGAGACAGAGATTTTTGTATATTACATATATTGATACAGGTATATAATAAGCCTGTATTTCAGTTATTAAAATATTCAGTAATTTTATATTGTGAAAAGTAATAGTGAAAGTCAGTGAATGATAAATATAAAAATTATATTTAAGTTCTCCACCTCATCAAGTTGGGGTCCCTGTGCCATGGAAGCAGTAATTTATTCTATTCCAGTGATATCTATTAAAGTGCTTGAAAATCAATGGGCACTTGTTAGTAATACTACAACCAAATTCCTAGAATATTTTATGCCTATTCATTGGCATTAAATCAATGAGGAGCATTGGCCCATTTTGTAAATCACATCTCTATTTTTTTATATATTATTTAAACTAATGGCTTGAAAGCTAAGAGAGTCACATGACTCTTATATTGATATATATTATTCTATGACTACAAATTCAAAAATCCTTACAGTTAATATATAATTAAGATCATTAAAAATACAGTTGTTGGGCTAATTTCAGACTTAAATAGCTAGACAAATAAATTGTTCCTAACTTCAAAATATTAGAGTAATAAAATTTTCAAGTCATCAGCTTGAATAATATGTAAAAATTAAAAGTGGCTTCCAGATGGATATATGTAAGCCAATAATTCTCACTGCTGAATAACTACAGCCTGAAATTAATCTGGAGATGTAGCTGGCATTATCACTGGATATTTATTGCTTACATAAAAAACTCCTATAGTAGAATAGTAAAGAGAATTACTAACAGACATTAAATATAGCTTATGAGAGTCATGTGATTATGCAAATAATAGCAGTGAAATAAAAATACATATAACAAAACTACAACATATATAGCTGGTGGTCAATTTCAGTTTGATATGGTAACAATTTTCAGTAGAATTAAAAATAAAACATTAAATTAAAATAATTTCATAAATCTTTTCTTCAATTGATAACTTATAAGAATATTTCCTGAATTAAGGCACAGTGATTTTTTTAAACTGTTTTAAGATTTCATTCATTGTCAATTTTCATTGTGAATTGCACCTAGAAACGGGAACTAACCAATCATTTTGTAAACCCTTTATATCTTAATATAATGTTTTATGTTGAGTTATTCTTTTATTTATTTATTTTACAATGAATATTTTTCCATAAAGGCAGTATATATAAATCTGCAATTTTATGATCAACTAATTTTACAAATAATATTAATTTTTAATTTTATCATCTTTAGAATCTATTTTTTTATTATTTATATGCTGATTTATATAGATACATACAGTATATGCTAATCTACAAAGTTTAGAAAGAAAATGTATTATCTTATATTTTGCAACATTATACCAAAATCCATAGTTTATTATTGCAATGTTGACTGCTTACTTTGCTATTGTTGATAATAACTTACATCATATTCTTATAATTATAAACCTATATCTAATATCTCCAATACATAATGTGAAAGATAGTAATTCTATCATTGTTAAATTTGCATAATAAACTGTTTTCATTTGCCAAAGATTTGAAGATAGTAGTTTTATAAATTAAATGAACTTAAAATCATGCATAATCTCTAACAAAAACATGCCAAGCATTGGTGGTCGAGAGGTCAGCAACAGCTGCTTTACAAACAGTTGTCTCAGGTTAGCGGATTCGCTTCCCGGCTGATGCTATGACACATGAGAAAAAAAAACATGTTATTATAATTTAAATTATATCCACCAATAGACAAAATTAATTTAAAAACATAGTTTGAAAAATACTATATCATTTTTAGTCCATCCACTTAAAAGCTTTAATTCTATTTAATTATTCAAAGAATTACTCTACCTATTTTCCCTGCTACATATGAATATGATGAATTTGATGATGGAAAAATTAATATGATTATGACTAAAATTCGTTATCATATAATAAAGTCTACAAATTTTTATGGAATCTGAAAGGCACATAGATAATCTTTTGTTAACTTTATATAATTTATTTAAAATATATATATATAATGAAATTATCGTTAATAAAATCTAATATGTGTCTTTGAATCTTTCATTTTTATCTACACTGCATTTGACAATAAACTTGGCCAAAACAAATATGAACTGTCTGTATGCATAAATGTGGTATTATTGTAAATAAAGTTTTTTGAAAATTTGTAATTGCACGCAGACAGTACATTGTTATTATTATTTACCTCCACTAAAATGTGAACTCTAAAAAATTAGCATACACCATAATAAATGAGGCTAAGATATACTAATTAGTATAGCTATTAATAATGAACCGAGTAGTAAAAACTGAGGTGGAGAGTTGAGGTATAATGATGTTCTCAGAAGGGAGAACAAAAGCATAGACTAAGTCAGAGCCATGCGTATATTGTGAAATGCACAGAGAAGTGAAATAGTTCAGCCTAAGTAAAACACGATTAAAATTGGTCATTCGTAAAGTTATCGTATTATATGGGTTACATGAGAAAGAGAGAACATTTAATTATTATTGGCACAGTTTACTATTGTTGTCTA
This sequence comes from Epiperipatus broadwayi, assembly GCA_028023455.1. Lineage (NCBI taxonomy): Eukaryota > Metazoa > Onychophora > Udeonychophora > Euonychophora > Peripatidae > Epiperipatus > Epiperipatus broadwayi. Next base: position 3,968,652 of record JAQFVV010000033.1, read on the forward strand.
ACTTTAACGTAATTCTATCATCATGTATTTAGAACTATATCATTAAGCTTAATGTTACTGGATACATCGAAAAATAAAGAAGCTTTTTACATTCTTGTACATTAATTAATTTCTAACACTTTTCTTTGTTTTTGTCACTTCCGGAATTTTGAAAAAAGTTAGTGTTTTTATAGAAGAAATTTCTATTCTTTTATTACCATGACAACAATTCTATTTTATTTATTTGATCAAAAAAAAATGTAAATCTCTTTAACATTTTACTTTTATGCTTTTATGAAAAAAAATATTAATTTATAAAATTTTAAATAATTTCATAAAAGAAATGTAATTAGATAAAATATTGTACGTATTATAAATTCCGGTCACATGATCGAACTATTTTATTGACTTCGTCAGCCGCCGTATGGTCACATGTGAGAGAAAGTTAACTTTATTATGAAAAAAAAAGGGAAGTTCCCATTGCTAGTTCTGCTACTGTATTTGCTTTTTTTTTTATCAGTCTTTTATTTGAACAAGCTCCTCGTTTGATTTATTTTCAAAGCTGCAAAATCTCAACTGAGAAAATTCTTAATGTAAAGAGATTCAATTATCCTCAGAATAATCAGTAGATTCAAAAATATATTTGAAAGCTGAAGTTTTCAAATTTCTGAATACTTATATGATTAAATGATTTTATAATAATTGAATTAAAGTTAGAAATAAATGTGGACACGTAAATATCATTTATATCCTAGTTTTTTTGTAAATAAAGATTTTATTAAAATTATGAATATAAAACAAATATTTGGTACAAAATAAAAATAAACCAACTATCTCTTCTAATTCAAATTTCATAACTCCTTGAACAACTAATTATATTACAATAACATTTTTTTTTTTTTTCAAATGTCATAGAACCGGACGCGAACCCACACCCGTCTGCAACCAATTACTTGCTTGCAAGGCGGGTGCGATGACCTCTCGGCTAACAACAGTTGACAATAATAATCATATTTTTAAACGATATTTTAATATAATTTCAAATATCAGATATTCTAAAAGTACTTTAATTTCTATTTTAAACAAGAAATCATTTAATTAGAAAAGACTTGAACCCAGACTTTCAAACTCCTAGAAGTCATCCATTCCATCTTATATGATCGATTCACATGACCAATATACATATATACATGTGAAAAAGATAAATGATCTCGAACATACTTTTTCACATATATCATCATCAACCATTATCAATCCACTGCAGGATGAAGGTCTCTCCAAGTTTAATCCATCTTCTCCGATCTTTAGCTTCTCTTCTCCACAACACCCCTGCACAGTTTCTTATTTCATCCATCCATCTCACATGTGGTCTCTTTCTGTGTCTTTTACAATCTCTTGGAATCCAGTTTAAAATTTCAATTGTCCATCTATTATCATCTCTTCTAGCAATATGTCCAGCCCAACTCCATTTCAATCTTTTAATTTTTTCAATAAGGTCAATAACACTTTTCACATATATGTGGACATGTATATCGGTTAAATAACATGGAATGGATGACTTAAGGAAGCTTGAAAGTCTGGATTCAAATCCCTTCTAAAATACGCATATTGGAGATTATTTATCTTTTATCTTTCAAAAATAATAAACTTTATTTAGAATCAAGGCACAATACATAGACAAACATATCATATCCCAACAATTACAGGGAATGCCTGATTAAGTATACAAGAATATACAGATTAAAATGATATAAGCAAATAGTTTATACTTTGTGGCTAATTATGAATCAAAATATATAAAATGCGCTAACACGCACAAGCACACAAAGCTAAAAACAAATAGCAAATATATATTATTTTAATATCTATTCATTAAATGACTAAGCGCTTTCAAGGTTCAAGCCCTCATAATCATAGCCGTATTACAAAATATAATAAATTGACTTGGAGTGATGCAAATTTAAGCAAATGAAATAATTATGCATTCCATTTCTTGGATTATTTTGTAGCAAGAGTCTTTTCTATTGATGGCATCGCCATCTCTAGATATAAAGAAAGCTTCTTTTATCTTTCTTTTTAGCTCATGCCGCTCTCTGCATACCACCACTGGATTTCCCGGTTGATAATCATGCCCAGCTGAAGCATGGTGCTGCGCAAAAACTGAACTATGAGCAGTGTCCAACAAAGCTTTATTATAAGAATAAGTGTGTTGCGATAGCCTCCCACCCTCGCTGACACCTCAAGTGGTCTATAATATTGCCTGCCCTGAAAAATTTTGTAGATCATCATATTATGGTGAGACTAGGGCCTCTCTCTCCACTAGGCTATCGCAACACACTTATTCTTATAATAAAGCTTTGTTGGACACTGCTCATAGTTCAGTTTTTGCACAGCACCGTGCTTCAGCTGGGCATGATTGTCAACCGGAAAATCCAGTGGTGGTATGCAGAGAGCGGCATGATCTAAAAAAAAAGATAAAAGAAGCTTTCTTTATATCTAGAGATGGCGATGCCATCAATAGAAAAGACTCTTGCTACAAAATATCCAAGAAATGGAATGCATAATTATTTCATTTGCATAAATTTGCATCATTCCAAGTCAATTTATTATATTTTGTAATACGGCTATGATTATGAGGGCTTGAACCTTGAAAGCGCTTAGCCATTTAATGAATAGATATTAAAATAATATATATTTGCTTTATTTGTTTTTAGCTTTGTGTGCTTGTGTGTGTTGGCGTATTTTATATATTTTAGATTAAAATGATACAAAGTTTAAAGGAACATAATTAACGTAATATAAGATTTCAATGTAATAATTCATTACAACCATCTGAGGGTCAACATAATAAAACAAATAAATACATAGATCATATCACTGAGCAACAGAACATGGAAAAGAAATTAATTCAAATATTTTTCAATATAGCTTAAATCCAGGAAGACTTCAATATATATATAAAAAAAAACACAGCAATCAACATTAAATAAGGTAAGTGTTGTGTTTGTAAAAATGGCAGACATTTTTGTGCACTCCAGAAAAAACTAGATTTATTCGAGCTGTTACTTTTAGATCGCGCACTGATAACGGAGGAAGTTAATTAACGTAATGGCGGATGATAATTCCAAGAGATATTTGCTGATTGCAAATATCTCTGGATAAAAGACGTTACCTGATTGGACAAGGATTAATTGCCACAGTTATCAGCAAGCAATAAAAGACAGTGTAACATCTAAGCAGTAGTTGAGTAGCAGTATTTGAGTAGATGTCTGTTTAACACTAGCAGAGATATCTCGTTAGTGCTTGCGGTTAATGACCAGCGCCCAGTGGAAATGTAGTTCATGGGTATAGCTGAAGGAGACCGCAGTGGAGATATGGAGAGCATTAGTTGCAGAGTAGAAGCATTTGTTGCAGAGCAGAGCATTAGTTGCAGGGTAGAAGCATTCGTTGCAGAGCAGAGCATTAGTTGCAGAGTAGAAGCATTCGTTGAAGAGCAGTGCATTCATTGCAGAGCATTAGTTGCAGAGTAGAGCATTAGTTGCAGGAATAGACCATTCATTAGAAAACAGCGAACATTATTGGATAGCCGCACAGTATGACTTGCAGATATAATATTGGCACAGTCGTAAGTGCAGATATAACATTGGCGCAGTCGCATTTGGAACCTGTAAGTAGCGAATAAGTTAGACAGAGAAACCTGGTGAAAATGAAAATCCCTGTTAGTAACACTATTCACTTCCGTTATTAACATTACTAACTGGGATTTCCATTTTCACCAGGTTTCTCCATTTAAGGATTAATTGCCACAGTTATCAGCAAGCAATAAAAGACTGTGTAATATCTAAGCAGTAGTTGAGTAGCAGTATTTGAGTAGACATCTGTTTAACACCAGCAGAGATATCTCATTAGTGCTTGCAGTTAATGACCAGCGCCTAGTGGAAATGTAGTTCATGGGTATAGCTGAAGGAGACTGCAATGGAGATATGGAGAGCATTAGTTGCAGAGTAGAAGCATTCGTTGCAGAGCAGAGCATTAGTTGCAGAGTAGAAGCATTCATTGCAGAGTAGAAGCATTCGTTACAGAGCAGAGCATTAGTTTCAGAGTAGAAGCATTCATTGCAGAGTAGAAGCATTCATTGCAGAGCAGAGCATTATGTGCAGAGTAGAAGCATTCGTTGAAGAGCAGAGCATTAGTTGCAGAGTAGAAGCATTCGTTGCAGAGCAGAGCATTAGTTGAAGAGTAGAGCATTCATTGCAGAGCAGAGCATTAGTTGCAGAGTAGAAGCATTCGTTGCAGAGCAGTGCATTCGTTGCAGAGCAGAGCATTAGTTGCAGAGTATAGCATTATTTGCAGGAATAGACCATTCGTTGGAGAACATTAGCGAATGTTATTGGATAGCCACACAGTATGACTTGCAGATATAATATTGGCACAGTCGTAAGTGCAGATATAACAGTAAGCATAACATAAAAGTCCATCAACAGGCCAAACTCGCATACAGGTCCCAACATGATGAGAGACATGAAAAGAAATATTAATACAAAATCCAAGAGAATCAGACTAGCAGCAACAAGAATGAGAGTCACACTTGGACAACGAGAAGCAAGTTAGTATTGGCACAAATTTGGATCCCATCAGTCAAAATTATCAAGGATTTTCCCACACACACTTCCACATCCCCTAAACAACATAGTCCATCTGTCATCATTGGCAGGCTGCAGTGTGGTCATGTGCACCGGTTATATAAAATGGATTGGAGGACTTAAGGGAGCTTGAAAGTCTGGAGTCAAATCCATTCGAATTACATCTAGATTAAGTATACTTACTATACTTATAATTAAATACTAAGAAATTATTTAAATAACTACAGCACTTTATTTAGTGATTAAAAAATCACTGCTAATAAAATTAATGTCAGTAAGGGAGAATAACTTTGTATTATGAGGGAGGGTAATCAATTCTTTTTAAATGAAATAAAATGCACTTCAAATATTTTTTTCCCAAATCCACATATTATTTACATTTGCAAATTGAAATGTAATATATTCTTTTGCATTATAAACTTGGTTTCCGCAAAGAAATTAAGTAAAAAAAGTCTCTTTCATTTTCCCAATGTCAAAAGATCACATTATAAATTCTTGTTGCTGTGACTGACATTGGCATAACTACAAAAGGAGAAGAAATTATGAACGAGTTTGTTAGAGATGAATATAAGAACTGGTGTGGTGAAGTAGAAAAAGTGGCAAATATGATTTTAGGTGAGAATATTCAGAAGACTAAAAGGAATAGAAAAGTGAGAGTTACTAAAAGTGTAAAAAAAGAGGGGAAAAGCATGCAGAGAATATAAGGGTGCCATTAAAAATATAAGCGAAAAAGATGTTAATGTTAAGTGAAAAAAGTATTTTTAAAAAAGGAATTGGCTAAAATAGATAATTATAGAGAGAAAATGAAATTAAATAATAAATTGTTGGAGAATATTAATAAAAGTGGAAAAGATGGGAGTAAAAAATTTTGGACATATATTAAAAGAAGAAATGTAGGGAAGAGAGAAGCAATATTACTAGATAAGAAGGAAATTGAGTGTAGTTCTAGAGAAGAATTGAAGATAATTTTAAATAAATATGTAAGGGATAATTGAAAAATGATTTAGATAAATTTGTATATATATGAATTCATAGTATTATTGCCATTAGTTTCATGTAATAAAAATATAATAGCTAAGTAGCTGATGTTTCAGTACAATAACAAGTACTTTCCTCAGAGCTATTATATTTTTATCATACGGAAGCTTCTGGAAATAATACTATGAATTCATCATTTATCCATGAGAATATTAGAATTAACATTATTAATCTTTACAGGAAAGATTTGTTTACAGAATGGAGGTATTTTGAAAGAATGTGTGAAGAAAAAAAAATTAGAGAAAGAAGAAACTCTGAGGAAAGTATTTGTTATTGTACTGAAACATCAGCTATTTAGCTATTATATTTTTATTACATAGAAGCTCCTGGAAAATAATACTATGAATTCCATCATTTATCTGTAAGAATATTAGACTTAACATAGATAGATAAATAGATAGATAGATAGATAGATAGATAGATAGATAGATAGATAGATAGATAGATAGATAGATAGATAGATAGATAGATAGATAGATAGATAGATAGATAGATAGATAGATGGATGGATGGATGGATGGATGGATGGATGGACGGACGGACGGACGGACGGACAGACGGACGGACGGATAGACGGACAGACAGATAGACAGATAGATAGATAGATAGATAGATAGATAGATAGATAGATAGATAGATAGATAGATAGATAGATAGATAGATAGATAGATAGATAGATAGATAGGTTAAATACAAGTATGCTCTGTATATAAAGCTAGATTAGGGGGTTTAAAAGGAATGAAAAAAGATAGGAAAAAAAAGAAACTGACTTGATTTAATATTTAGTAAAATAAAAGTGAAGAAGCTATTAAATAAAAAAAGCATAGGCTATTAATAAAAAGCAGCAAATAAAATGAGATTTGACAAAGTTAAAGTTAAATCAATAAAAATCTTAGAACATTTTTATAATGCAGTTTATGATTTGCATCATATTTTTTTATGCTTATATAAAATGTTAAACAGTAAGAACAAATTTTTACACACAATCAATAGATGCTATAAAGTTGTGCATGGGAAGGCTCTGGATAAGAATTAAGATGTGCAACTTTCTAGCATCTATTGATTATTAAAGCATACACTAGGTGACACTATTATGTGGGGGTGGGGGGAATTTGCTACTAATGTGAGCTTCATGAGAGTAGCCACTAGATTTTTTTTAAATTATTATAATTTTATTAAAGATTTTTTTTTACAATTAAATAATATGAAAAAAAATTAGAACACTTTATGTAATTGTTACTACCATTAAGATGTTCTCAGTTGGATAAATTTCAAAGAAATTATCCAACTCAGACTGGGAGAAAATTTTCTGTGGAGATTCATGGTAAAAGATAAATGCGAGGATGCAATTAATCCACCAATTATTTTATGAGGAAAAACAAACACAAATCGCGTAGTTTTTTTTTTTTTTGGCAAGCGTTGGTAGCCTAGGGGTTAGCATAGCTGCCTTCCAAGCAGCTGGCCCGGGTTCACTTTCCGGTCAACGCATCTGACATAGTATAAAAAAATCGCGTAGTTTTTCCAAAATTCAACAGATTCAAAGATAAAGATAACGAAATTGTTTAATAGATTTATTTTTATCTGGAGGGCTATTTGTATTTAGAAAAGATAAGAAGACAAGAAAACAATTCAAATAGCAAAAACCAATACTGATGGATTAGTAGTTATATGTTGTACTATTATTTACTTGAATAGTTAAAAGGTTTTAGCAAAAATTAAAACTTAATTTATACCTTTTCAAATATTTTTATCTATTAGTTCTATACTAATTTTTGTTTTACTATTAACTGCTAAATGCATTGTTCTAATATATATTTATATGTCAAAGCGTTGACCGGGAAGCGAACCCGGGTCAGCTGCTTAGAAGGCAGCTATGCTAACCGCTAGGCCACCAATGCTTGATTTGTTCTAATATTACTATCAGTAATACCCCAAATTTCCATTTTTTCTATATCATTTTAATAAAAGCTGTTTAATTAGTTTTAAACCAAAAACTTTTCTTTTGCTTTTTATGTTTTTCACATTTCCATACAATTTTTTTTCTAATATTCTTTTAATACCCCACAATCAAAACTTCAAACAACATTATATATATTATCCTGCCAATAGGAGGACGACTCCTAGAAGATATGACAAACTATATTTAATTAATATTAGAGATTGTGAGACTCACTTATCCTACTAACAAGATTACATTAAATAAATACTGAAGTATTCATTCAATGGCATAACAATACCTAGACACTCCTCCTTATTCAGTATCTACATATTCCCATGACTAACAATATTTCTAAAATAAATATATAAAACATCTATAATTATTAAATTTAAGTTAACCTACTCAATAAGTTGTATTATCACTTTATAGTAAATTAATCTTTTATTATTATTACTTTTATAAGATTATCATTAAGAATAACCATAATAACAATATGATACTAAGGAGATCTCAGGATTATCATTGATTTTAATTAGCTATTTATACCACCTATAAAATATCCAGAGGGATTTTACTTAACTCTATAGGTAATGTGTCATTTTAGAGATGACTTATAACATTTATTTATCTATAAAACTATATTACTACTTTATTTTTATGTTCTCTATTACTGAATAATAAATCACTATTATTATTTAAATTGTAATCATCATTTAGAACTTTAAATAAAAACTAATTCTTAATATGATTTCCTAACAATAAACATACTTTACTACATTTGCAATGTGTTTTAGCAATGACTTGTGTGATCAAGATAGTTTGCAATAACTTAAGATTCAATTTAAAAAATATTTACTGGATCAATTTCTCTTCAAAACTTCAAATCATATTTTTGGTTAATGTGTATATTATAATTCATACTGTCTGATGATAATGCAATGATGATGATCTCCACAAAAGGAATGCAACTCTAGACAGTTAGTTTAACTTTTAAAACATTAATTTTAATAACATCTTATGTAAAAAATTTCAGTAATGCAATAGAATTAATAAATGAATTAACATAAAACCATGGAAAAATTTATGCAACAATATAATATAATAATATACATAAAAGAATTCACCCTACTTGCAATGAGCTATTCAAAATAAAATTTCTTGATAATACAATCAAATGTTGTGTGAAATTTAAATTTGTCACTTGTACTATCAAATAATGTGTGTATTAAACAATCAATCCTTTTTACTTTTTTTTTTCTTCATCGATTGTGATGAAAATAAGAAAATTAAAAAAATATGGATTGATATTTTATTCTCAACTAAAATAAATTTATTAAGATATTATGACATATTACATTTTATCTGTGTTTATTTTATGATATTCATCATTAGATCTCTTTCTTTACCTCACATTTAATTTTCTTATGGGTTTATTACTCAATGATATCATAAAAATACAACAAATAACTTTTATTCTTTGTCCTATCTAAGATGAATATTTATTTATTCCTGCATTAATTGTCATTTACCATTTAGAATATTGAGCTGAATGTGAATAAACCATACTCTGGTGCATACTGCATCAAATAAAAATATTTATCTTCATCTTATCTAATAACTTAAGTAGTACTTTTATTTGTCTAATACCTGTATCATAAATAATGCTCATGAAGACTTATAAATTAAAATTAGTTATAACTATATTACAATGATATTACTATAATACACCATATACTCCTTAAATTACACTCTACAATGCAGTTTAACATATTTATTTTATTTCCTTCCTAACAGTTTCAACTATCCAGTAGTCATCATCAGAGCTTTTATGAGATAAAAGCTCTGATGATGACTACTGGACAGTTGAAACTGTTAGGAAGGAAATAAAATAAATCATATGTTAAACTGCATTGTAGAGTGTAATTTAAGGAGTATATGGTGTATTATAGTATATATAATTAAGCAATGCAAATAAGAAGTGGAATGAAATTTAATACTACAATGATATTACAGAATTAATAGTTAAATATCAGATCAAACTTTAAATATCACCACTTGTCATTTAATATCACAGATATACCTCCTTCTTCTAATATCTTTCTTTTACTATTTTTGTGCATATTTTACTAACTCATAACTTGTATACATTTATTTTAATAGTTTAGTAATATGCAATCGAATAAAAAACTTTACACAATTAATAGCATAGATAAACAAATTGTATTAATTATTGATTTCCCTATCTCTTGATTTATCCCCCCATATTAATAATTATTATTTTAAAACACGAACGTAACTATATATATAAATATTACATTACCCGTTTTAAACATACAAGTTAATCATAAAAATAATAATAATAATAATTTTTTTATTAATAGTAGCTTAATTGTTTTCTCCTTTTTCATGCTTCCAACTTGTAACATACCGATCTTCTTATCACTTTTCCTTCTTTTATATTCATATGAAAATTAGTAAAACTATGGAATTCCAATGCTGTCATGTTATCCACAAGGTTTATGGGATTTTTTCCAAGATCAAAGGTTACATTTCACTTATGTGATATATTATATTTAGATCTATTCCACATTAATAATATTGGTTTTCATATTAGTCCTGATATATTCCTTGTAATATTCATATTTAATAGATCACATTTTACACCTTCTCCTTGAACGTCATAAAAATTATACTATCTTCAACATAGTTTAGATTTTCCTATAAGCTAATAATATTACTGGTAACAATTTATTTCATTCTTTTTCTCCCTTATATATTTATTGATTCTTTGTTAGTTGTCTCTAGTAATTTTTGAATTCATCTTACTTAGTTTACATATATATATTTTCATTAACAGTGCTAATAATTAAGTCTTTCCCTCTCCCAGTAGACCACTGTGACTTTTTTTCTCTATAAATATAATCCCTAGTCAGAATTTTCCTTTCCGTTAACCCTGTCTATAGTTTATCAGAAAAGTTTTCATTACATATAAAAATTATACTCACTGGTGAGAATCTATTTAAATCTTTTCCATTTGTAAAATTTTCATTCAGAGAAACATTCATAACATGCATTTTAATATTAATTATATTTTTCAATACCCAAATATTTCCATTTTGGTTTATTTCTAACTTAGTTTCAATTATCTTGATAACCATACCTTTAGCTTTGTCACAAATGATTTTTCTGTTATTCATATATCTATTCCATTTTAATCTTTCATAAATACTATGGTATTTAAAAAACCTACATATTTGATCTTGCTTACTCCTACATTTATATATCAATATATTACTTACAGTTTGCTCCTCCTATTCTGGTATTTCTTAATAGAACAATACAAATATACAATTTTTTTTCCATTAGTTTAATATTTTCCAAATATAATGATTCTAGGATACCTTAGCAAATTTATTGATAGTCAAATTAGCCAGCAGAGATTTCCTTTGTTTTAGCTGTTCATCTTACTAAAAACTTGTTAATATCAGATTTGAAGACCTTAAATTGATCAACCTTAATTATTTGGTGTTTTTTTTAAAATAATAATAATAATAATAATAATAATAATAATAATAATAATAATAATAATAATAATAATAATAATAATAATAATAATAATAATAATAATAATAATAATAATAATAATAATAATAATAATAATAATAATAATAATAATAATAATAATAATAATAATAATGTTTAAAAAACTTCAGCAAACTTTTTTTTTCAACAAAACAAAACTCAGTTACTTGGTTTATATTTCCAATCTGTAATCAATCTTTTTTTTAAAAAAAAAACAACAACTTTATTTCAACAAATATCATCTGCTTGCTCATGTATTTCAAATTGTGTATTCCCATGGGTTAATTTTCCCACTTTGATTCTGAATATTTAATGACTTGCTTGTAACTGAACTATTTTTAAAAACAAATATTATCTTTTTAAAATATTTATTAGTAATAAAAAAAACAATACCATTAATGAATTTAATAAATCTACAATTTAAATTCTTTTTATTTCATACAGATTAAATTTGAAATTAATCCTATGGACTTTTGATCATGAAATTAACTTAAGATTTCACCGAAAACAGTTATTGATAAATACTCCCATATTCATCTAAATAATGTATATTTTTCTTTATCAAATTAGGCTTGAACTTCCTTACGATTTTAAGTATTATCAAATGATTATTTATTATGAAACATTATTACGTTATAGTTTATTATTTTATCATTTATATACCTTTGAAAATAAATATTTTAACAAAATTTAACCTTTATAATAGTTTAAATTAATTAAGTCCAAGTTCAAATCCTAGGGTAACTAAAATGACTATTATTTTTCATAGTTTAATAAGTGAATTTTTTTTGATTTTATAAAATTTAAAATTTTATATAAGAAAGTTTATTGCCAATTTGTTTTACAATGAGGGATACCAATAAAAAGGGCATAATATATATTGTACCACTAATGATAGCACTCCATGTAAGATTGTGTTTACAGTCATTAAAATAAAATTATATTTTAAATAACATAAAGGTTTTAAAATTCAATTCTAATAAATAAAATCATTATGACTAAAATAAATTTGGTAAAAAGAAATGAAGGTTGTAATAAATAATATGTAAGTCAGAATAAGTTTGAGAGAATTGTTTCTAAAAGATAGAGTTTTAAAATTAAAAAAGAGAAATACTGTTAGCCCAGGGGGAAATTAAACCCTGCATCATTCATAAAGTTTTACAAATTAATTTAAAAGTCATTTAGGGGAGAGAATTTACTTAGAAAATTAAAAGTAGTTGAATTTCAAGTAATTAAAAATTAAAGCTATAGCAGTTTAAAAATAAATTTTTTACATAAAATTAAAAAATATCTCTTTTCATCTAATTTAAAAAAAATCTCTTCCCATTCATTTTAAAATAAATAAGATTGTTTATAATGAGTTGATTTTAAAAATGAAGAAGTATAGTAAAATGTGTGCATGTTAATATAACAAAATATGAAAGTTGGATATTAAAAAATAAATGAAAGTGTAGAAGTTTAAAATGTCTCTCAAAAATATTGCAAATACTCAAAAGCTACCTAAAAACAGAATCAGCAATGGCTACTAATTAAAAATGGGATTAATTAATTAATCAAAATCTTATCAAAAATGTAATCAAAAGCAGTGGATGAATTTCCAACAATGGATATAGCTGGAGGGTATAGAAACTAATTTAAAAAATGATAACAGGTTATTACATAAATAGTCAGTTTTTCATCATTCAATCGGTTTTACAATCAGTCTTCAGTCAGTCATGTCATATATCCAGAGTCAGTGTTTTTCATGTATTTAAAGACAATGCAGTGTTAGCAGCCATCAGAAGCACATGGCCAGATTCCAGCCTCAGTCTGATAAAACATCAGCAATAGGTTTGAAGAACAATATTTTAATTATAATAGGAATAAACCAGTTTTTTATGTTAGATATGTTGATGACTATTTTATGGTTTTCAATGGTAATAAAAGAATTGCAGATAATTTTTTGAATTATATTAATGATAGAATGAAAAGATAAAGTTTACTATCGAAAAAGAATACATTAATGTTATTGAATATATGGATGTTAGAATTTTTAAAAAAAATTGTAGGAATGGTAATGTAATTTTAGAAACATCTGTGTTTAGAAAAAAAAAACATTTTTTGGATTGTCATATAATTGGTTTTCAGATATTGATAATCATAGTAAAATTAATATTGTTAATAATAAAATTGTTAGAGCAATTAAGTTATGTTCAAATAGTAATTTGTTTAAAAATGAGGCTAATATCATTAGGAATGAATGTTTTTTGAATGATTATCCTAGGGTGTAGTTGAACATTTAATTTCTAATAAAAATATAAATAAAATAAAAAAAATAGAATGGGATTAGATAGAGATAGGAATAGAGAAAAATGTTATTTATGTTGGTTTCAATATTTCCAAAGATTTATTTATTAAAGTTAAAAAATTAGTTAAAATGATTAGGAGGAAATATAATGTTTTAATTTGTCCAGTTTATAAAAAGAAAGCAAGTTTAAATTTTTTAATTAATAATAATGGGGACTATAATAGGTTAGAGATTATGAATTCGATTTATTTGATAAAATGTTCGGATTGTTTTAGAAAAAATGCAGAAATGATATATGTTGGGACTAGTAAGAATAAATTAAAAACTAGATCAAAACAGCATTTATGTGATAAAAATTCTTTTGTTTACATTCATATGAATAAATTTAAGCATGGGGATTTTGAAATAAAGTCTTTGGAATGTGTTAAGTCATACAATGAAAGAATGATAAAGGAAGGCATGTTCATTAATGAAATAAAACCAGAATTAAATAGAATATTAATGGAAAATAGAAAAAAGGTTATTAACTGAATGTTTTAAAGGATATATATATATATATCGTTTTTTTTTAAAGTTTTTTTGTGATTATGTTGTGATTGTTTGCAATAGAAAAAGGATTTTGTAATTTTTAATTTTTTTTTTTTTTGGAATATGTGATATTTATTATTATATATATTTTAGTGTGCCTTGAAAAAGACTATACAGAATAGTCAAAACATTGGATTTTTTATTGATGATTATAGTCATATAAAAAGCAAATTTTTAAAAGGAGTTTGTTTATTTATATATTAATTAATGAACCACTCCAAATGTTAACAAAATAAAAGTAAAATAGGACTAATCAAACAACTTTCAATAATAATACTAAAAGAGGAGTTAATATAGTTAATATTTTTACATATGAGCCATACCAGTAGTCAGAGCAGGATGGTGTAAAATATATGACATGCAGCCACATTTCTAGACCATTAGACTTGCTCTATGCTGCAAGAAGAAAACCTCCTCCATGGATATTTTTATTTGTATTGGTATGTATCCTGGGTGCCATATAGTCACAATGGACTAGAATATCAACAAAAGAAGAGGTTTAAAATGCTTCCAGCACTTGATTTACCTAACTGACACAAAGAGCAAGAAACTGACTTAAATTAGACTATTAGACCAATTAAATTTACAATGCACATATATAATTAATTTTAATTAACTTAATATTATTATATGATAATTAAATGTTATGTGGTGAGATATGGAGAGAGAAAACTAAGCCAAAATTAAAAATTTAAAAATAACATGTTTATTTACATACAAAAATATTAACACAGTAATCAAAATAATAATAAATTAAATCAAGTTAACTATAGAATTCCTTGCTAGGGATTAATCCATTTCTAAATAGAGATAAAAAACCACTTACTTTTAGTGTATAAAGTTTGAAAAAAATAAGTTTGTCTAGACTTTGAATTTATCATTATCTTTGTATTTTACTATATTTTTGTTCTAGCTTTGTTTCTGGAGAGCAATCTTAATCTTTTGAACATGAAGTTCATTAATAGGTGTTTCTAGCTTTTTTGGTAGCTGATTACACCTCTTTATTAGAGCAGCACACATTTTGAGTCTTGTTCAACAGTAACTTTCTATAGTTACAAGTATGTATCTCAGCAATGGCTGTCAATGATATTTACTACATGGCAGGTAGTCAAAAGTAAAAAAATAGGTGATGAACATAGAATGAACATGCCTCTGTGGTTTAGCAGTACATGTTAAGGTTAATATTTCCAGATATAGAGCTATACATTTCTATTGTGCACTGAAAACTCTGAATGGCACACTGACAATAAAGTGAGTATAGCATATGACTGACATGACAGCAAACTGGATGGAGCCTCTTAATGGAAAACTTAACAGAATCATAGATTATTTCCAGAAAAACTCATCAGAATAAAGAACAATAGAAAAATTGTATCTTTTATTTCTTTGCCACCCATTATCTGAGACTACCCACATTATTAATTATTTTTTAAAATTCTTTTGATTAATTAGTTAATCTTCACTTTTCTTAGTTACACATTGATTAAACTTATTATCTAATCAGTTGGAAATACTAATTTTTAATAAACATAATTCCTTTTATAATTTACAAAATATTTGATATTTAATTAGACCTCTAATTAAATAGGTTTGATAATTATTTGTACAATCAAATTCTTTCACTAAGTAACTTTATGGTTACTTTTACATATATAAAGTTATAATTTATTTTCTTTGTTTTCATACTCCATGAGAATATCCTTTTCTTAGTTAAGAGAGCAGATAAATTTCCCTTTAAAGTATTAAATATAAAAAACCCTACATTTTAAGAGGCTCTAATCAGATTTTTGATTTATTTAACTAGTTAATGCTCCTGATGCCATATTGAATTTTAAAAAAACTGACTTGAGATGCGATTTTCACAATAACTTCAGTTTTAGTAATGTTAGAGCAAAAAGCTTTACATTGATAGAAACTAGCAAAACTAAGGAAAACAATAAAGCTAAGACAAATAGTGATTACTATTTAAAAAGGTAAAAAGAAATTTCAATATCTGAAATAATTATTACTTTATTGTTGTTCATAATTTCTAATTTATCATTAATTAAGTTTAAATTATATCTTTTTTGATAATTTCTTTGTATTCTTCACAAAATTCTCATTCAAATCATATATAATACTTTTTACCTGAGATAATCCATAGCTTCAGAATCTCCAAAACTAGTTGCATAAAAATTCTTCATTTTTATCTTGTACCACAAAGGTTAACAAATCTCAAGGCATCTATAAGAAAAAGATTCATCCTAATAAAAGATACAAAACAAATCCATTTCCAGAAAATGGATATGCATTTGTAATTATAGAAACTGGCTTCTTGTCTATTTAAAACTAGAAATTTTAGACAGTACTACTGTCTGTATCAATGATAAAATGAGTTTTAATTCTTCATTTTATATTTTTAGTGTACATCAACAATGTATATATTCTTTATGGACACCAGTGATGCTATCTTGTTATATTTATTGTCCCATAGAGATATAAATTTATTTGCATTAGCTCATCTGCTAGCTATAGACTTAAACATAATGTGATGCAAGATGTGACAAAACCATTGACTCCACAGTATGAGTACCAAGGCATAGGCAAGAATCAGAATTTGATTCTTTGCTCACATACAATTTCATGTGGTATATACTATAACAGTCCTAAGGAGTTTGAGTCTTACTGTATCTGCATTATGGGGCACCACTAGGCCATTTGAACCTAGAAAATTTATAGAGTAGGCAGATATGTGCTGTTAAGATTCACATTTCACATGTTTTATTCAGACCGTCAGCCCATTGCCACTAGCTCAGTGAGACACAGAGATTTATAAAATATGAATTCTTATCTAAAAATATTTTCAATATTAAAAAAATAAAAGAAGCCACTGCCAGTAGTAACACACACAAACATTTATTTAATATACATAAAATTTAGCATTATTATTTTAGTCTAACTTTTATTTTTTTACAAAACATTATAACTTATTTTACTTTGGATTGAAAAAAAACTCCATAGGAAGGGACTGCATTTTTCATCTTACCATCCCATTCCATAGGCAAAAAGGGGGTGTGCGGCATATAATATGATCCTGCACATAGCAAATCTCATACTACATCTACTAACTACACCAATATATCCAATCCATTGACCCAATTTAACTATAAAGCAAATAACCTAAGATTTACCCTCCCTTAAACTAACATAACTTTGCGAATCTATGCAACCATTCATGCCTGACTTAAATTTAACATTTATAAAAGATTGTTTATACAAAAAAAAAAAAAATCATAATAAAATTTTGAAAGAACAAAAAAATAAATGGAAATGATTTTAAAAAAGAAATACATCAAATAAAATTACTTATTAATAAATTAAGTTGGTCAGATAGGATTCTATTTCTATAAAATAGGGAACAAGTTTTAGAATTTAAAGTTCTTATTCTTTTCATATACTGGAGTTTTAGAATTATAGTTAAAGCTTATTAGAGTTCATAAAGTTCTTACAGTTTAAAAAAAGTTTTTCTTTATCAGTTGCTTGCAGTTTGGGATCCAGTGTTTATTCCCCTGATGTCCTGTGGTCCACAGTATAAGAAAACAATTGTCATTTCTCTTTCCTTCTTTTTTTTCAAGCAAAACTGAAGGGATTAAAGAGTGCATCTTTTCAATCCCTTCTCCTGCAACACATATAGCACACCTCTGCTGTCACATCTCTATCTTCTCTCCCAGCTCTTTCTTCACTCACTAATATTTATTTCCAAACTTTTTCTTTTATATTAGAATTTTGGATTCAGTGGGCATTGCATCATGATGATGAGGATGGTCTTTTCATTGAGGTCCGATTCCTGAGGGATTTCTTTTATTGGCTATTAGTTTCTATTGTTTTTTCTCTTCTATCTGACCTTTTCTTATATATTTTGAAATGCCCAAGGGCTAGTTCACTTGGACTAATTAAAATAATCATTTTCATTTTACATTAACATTAATTAATTTCTTGTACAAACTTAGATATATTTTTATCTTTAAATCTTTACTGAAAATTTAGTTTTATAATTTTTTTTTTTCTTTTTAATAAAGTTTTCGTTTAATAATTTTTCATCTGTGCAATTTTATATATTAGAGTTTAGATTATTTTTAATTTTCAATTTTTAATTCTTAAAAAAAAAAAAAAAGTTTTTATTTGCGAACTTTTATTTTTCATGTTTAATTTTTAAAAAAATAATGTAATGGCATATGTGCCCATTACAATACATAACCATTATCTCTATCACCACACACGCACACCATTTGAAATCTCTCTTTATTGGATTTAATTGTTTATATTTTCATATGGCACTATGCCCAGTAAATTTTGTGATTGCTTTATCAACTGCAACCTTTCTGTACATCAGATAATCTTTAAATTTACATTGCACTACATTATAATTTTTATATATAAAAATTTATTACTTATTATACAAACACAGACATGCAAATGCAAACACAAACACACTAATATAAATATAAACACACTAATAAATTTTTAAATCTTTTGAGAATCATTATGTTTATAAAATAAGATTTCTTCAAACTTGGATCAGTACATAAATCACTTTTGTTATATTTGAATACAAATTTATGTACTGTATAATAAAGAGCATAAATGATTTAATATTATATAATTTATATACTAAAAACACCAATACAAACACAAACACATTAATAATTTATACCATTTATCAAATGATTAAAAAAAAATAATATTCAAATAAATAAAAAATTAAAATTGAATCCTTTTTATTTATTAAGGAAAAAGACTGCCAATTACTGGCATTTACAAGATTAGATACATTGGTTCATGATATCATTAAAGTTCAAGAAAGTTTTACAAATGTTATTCCTAGATAACTTATTCACTTTGCACTTCTTGTTTTGATTGAGTACCTCAATTTCATTTTACAGAACAGCTTCTTAGAGGACACTTAGACTAACATTTCATCTGCTTCATTATAGAACATTGTCTGTAGATTAATAACTTCATCCTCTGTGGATTGTCCAAGCTCGTCCACAAATTCACCATCGGGTTGCACTGATTGAATTTAAAAGTAAGCCTGCCAGAGCTGGCAGGTGAGTCAAAGTTGCCTATTATCTGAAAATGACGCAGGAGCAGATTGAAAAGAATCAAAAAATAAGATATAGGAATGAAATGAGATATTGGTCGAACATAAAAGACAGTGATGATGAAGGAAGTAAAAAATTGATGCAGATGATGTCACAGAAATAAAAAAAGTGTCAATCTAAAGAATATGGCAGTTTGAAACTCACAAAATTGAATACTTACAACCCAATATTCTGATTATTTTTTTATCAGGATGAAGGCCTTGAAATGCAAATCATCAGTGCAGATTTAATCTATTTTAGTAACAAATTGGGCTGATGAAGAAATTCTGCCTTTGTCTTCTTCATACAATCTAGTAAACTGACCAGAAAATAAAAAAAATGAAATGAACCTATTAATATAAATATTAATAAATTCAAATTTTATCAGATTTCAACTTGTGGTATGCCATTTTAAAGAGAAATTAAAGAAACAACAAATGCCAGGATTTTTGTTGATATCGTGCTTATAGTTTTCAAGCAATTTAAAAAAGAAAACAAAATTTCAACAAATCAACTGCCGCTAGCATCTGATTCACTTCAAGCAATCAAAACATGTTAAAGAAAAAAATATCTCTACTTTTATCTAGTAAACTAATCGTCTCCTTGTTTACTTAAATTAATAAAATATATATTGAACCATGTTCGAATATGTGCATTCGAAACACCGGTCTCTTAGGCAGAGAAGAACATACTCAGAGAGTATGTATGCCCAAACGATAGCTATAAAGTATATAACTAATGTTACATTTCCAGGACATAGCTTCTTCTCGGCTGTTGAGTTGAACACCATGTCCAAAGCACTTTTTTTGTTTGTGTATAACCACGGGCGCCAGCTGCTTATTCTAAAAGAATACTAAAAGAATAGACAACGCACTTTGAACAGTGGCCACTAACTCAATGCCTAAATCCACGACTAGCTCAGCTGATGTAATCACTAATAGATTATACTTAATTAGTGATTAAAAGAATTGATAAAAGAATTTGTTAAAAAGAATTGACCGACAAATAAAGTTTAATTTTAAAGATAATTTATTAACTAACATTTATTTACTAAATTTAAACATTTTATACTTCTAATAAAACACACGCATGTTTTAAATTAACATTCTAAATAGTTTAAATATTCTTGAATATTTTCATAACAGAACACTGGGAATTTATCTACTTTGACTAATAATATTGATATAAGGATCACGCACATATTAACTCATGCACACACATAATAATGATAATAAAGGACTACATAGTATTTGAAAT
Source organism: Epiperipatus broadwayi (assembly GCA_028023455.1). NCBI lineage: Eukaryota > Metazoa > Onychophora > Udeonychophora > Euonychophora > Peripatidae > Epiperipatus > Epiperipatus broadwayi. The sequence continues at coordinate 3,989,085 of JAQFVV010000033.1, forward strand.
TTAATCACACACATGAATAGTTCATTTATGTATGATATAGAGTTCATCTAATTAGACTCTTGAAAGATTCGTACGAATTAATGCAATGCAATGGCTATTACAGTATAAATGAAATAAGCAAATGTTTTTACCTAGGCTTTTGAATGTAGATGTAAAATTTTGTTCTCTTTGGTGGCTGCTTTCGGTGAGGATATTTCCATTATGAATGCTTACCAGCCGGCTGGGACTTTTCCTTGATGAGTTTCCTGATTTTCATGATTATTACTATTGGAGACAATTAGATATTGATGGAGATTTTCTAAGTTGTTACGTTGACATTATTTCACGGGCAGATCTTGCTGTTTTCATCGGACTTTTTAGGCTGTGGAGAGGCATGAATTCCCAAAATCTTCTCAACACTGCATTTTGTTTGTTAACTGACTCAATTAATTTCTGAACTGCACTCACTCAATAAATTTGTGAACTGATCCCTGTCCGATAAAAAATCTATTTATATCTGCGATGTGTTGTCTTCGTAATATCTCCTGCAAGATCTGTTGTCAAATTCCAGTGATAATCATTTGATAAACGTGTTTTGGAAGATTGCTTAATTAGTAATAGCCATGCAATAAAACATGTTGTTTTATTTTATTAATAGCCATTGCCGTGTTTTTAATGATAATCTTCTTTTATTTCGCATACATTTTATTTATTTACAAATCGCACATATATACGCACGTATATTTTTAATACAATTTACTATTTAGTTTTAACATTTTTTTTTCTTTAATTAAACTTGAATGAAAAGAGATTTGTATGTTTTAACTTTTTAAATTATATTTTTATGAATACTAATAAAAACTCTTTTCTTCCTTTTATAACCCTTAGTTTAATTTCTCTAACGAAACACCCCTCTCCCCTTCTGAAATTAACGATAGAAAACTATTTGATTTTTATCTTTTTCAAAAACAAACTGAATAAACTCTTCAACATTTAATTTTATGTTTTTCTTTAATGAAAGATTATTTTAATAATATAATTTTAGATAAAATTATATGTGCCTATATCAATATAGGTACAATATATATATTTTCCTGAATATTATTTTTAACTGCTTTATAAGCATTTATTCATTTACTATTAACACTCGTAAAAAGCGCATGCACAATGGCTTGACAGGCTGATCTTTAATGTATTAATTGCTTTATGTAACACACACACATATATATATGTGTGTGTGTGTATCACAATATATATTAATAATACAAACTTTTTTATGTTTTTTTTTTCTAATATTTTATTTTAATAACTTCAGTGATTTAAATTAAATATTAGGCCTCATTATGAGACTACATTGGTACTGCTCCATATATAACTTTCCTAATAAGATTGCACATTTGTGCTGCCATATTTTCAGCATTTCTTACTTGGGTTTTTTTAATTACATTTTCAATGATAGTACAGATCTAGTACACTAAAGATATGTAGTCATTGCACAAATCATAAAGGAGGATTTAGATATAAAGGCCATGGAGTTGACAAAGATTATGTTGTAGAAATGGGATGGAGCAGGATAGAGAAGAATATGAGAAAAACTTAGGGTGAGGAATGGAAAGGGAAGGTGAAGTGGCTAACAGGTTTCTCTGGGCATGATAACTGAGAGATTCTTGACTCTGAAAAAGGAGAAGTCACAGCTTATCTCATCTCTAAATGTGAATTTGGAATAGGAGTTTTAACTCAGCAAAGAATCAATTTAATCAACTTTATTTAACGATCTTCCTGACTAAACCAGAAATGTGGAAAATATAAAAAAGTGACTTAAAATTACCTATCTTGAATAATATGGCTGCTAGGTCACTATGTGTAAAAGATTATTCATTAAAACAGTAAAAATAATTGCAAGATCAGTAAAATTAATGTTGTTAAAGCAAAATGTGGTAATAGTAGTAATAAAACTATTTTTTTTCTAAATATAGGAAATGGAATATATGCTCTTTACTTGTTATAAATTCCTCAAGATCTAAATAGAAAATAACATTTGTAATCAAAGAGCTATCAAGATTTAAGATTGATATAACTGTTCTTAATGAAACTTATTTTCCAGAAGAAAGAAGTTTAATTGAACAGGTAAAATGATGCAAGTTTTTTTGGAAAAAATAGATCATTGTGTGAAAGAAAACTATATGATATTGGATTTTTTATGATGTCTGATTTGGTATCATTTATTTTTAGAATAATTAAAAGCTAACAGAAGTAAAATTTCTTTCCTATTATACTATCTTTGCATATTTTATCAATGCATATGTTCAAATTATTAGATTTTTGAGTATTCAAAGTAGAAAAGCTTTTTATTTATTGCTGGATAATATTATTACATTGGTATTATATAAAAAAAAAATCAATTTTTTTCTTCTTGAAGATTAATGCCTGTGTTGATAGGAAAAAACAAACTTTGGGCAAAAGATAATGAAAATAATATGTTGATACTATAAAATTAAATGTTTAGTTGTTACTGAAGTTAAAAACACCTTATGTAGGTCAAAAAAATCATTATTAAGAAACTTGTTTGCAACTATGCCCAAGACAATAAAACGAGATAGATTATATTATAGTTAGGAAAGTCAGAATACAATAAATCTTCATATTACCTTAGTATATATAAGTGAATATTATTAGCAGATCATAGACTTCCAAGGTTAAAATATTTCCAAGGTTAAAATAATAGTTAAATTAAAAGATAGATCCTATTCCAATTATATTTATATAAAAATATAATATTTTTTATAAAGTATCTGAGTTTGTGGGGTTGGCATTGATGGATGATGTTAGATAGAGTTGGGATTGACTGTTTGTGGTTGTGCTTCTAAGGAAACGGGGGGGGGGGGAGTTTAGAAAATGATAAAAAGGGGATGTTCCCTTAGTCCATGATTAACAGATAAAAGTCCTTCTAGGAAGTGACTGTACAATTCTAAGGATGATCCTTGCATGCTTATCTTTCACCTTCTCTCTCCAAGATATTCTGGAACATATAAAAAGGTTTTCAACTCATCCTGAAGTACATGCAACCCCCCTCCCCTTTGACTCATTTATGTCCATCCCCCTTTTCACTACCAGATGCCTTTTCTCTCTGAATCCACCCATACACCCAGAATTGATGCAGCCATCTAGTGTAATAAAGAGCAAGCCTTTTCTCTCATTAGAAGCATTAATCTAAAGCCAGACCAAATTCTCATCTGGCCTTGTCTGTCTTCAGAAGAGGGCCTGGAGCTTTCTGCAGAGCAAGACCCTCCACAATGCCTGCCTTGAAAGAGATTCTGCTTCAGATGCACACGCCAGAGAGCTGGCGTTCTACCCACTTCCTGCTCATTTCATCTGGAACATGTGTTCTCCAGGTCAGTCTCTCCTGCTCCCATTAGTCTATGGATAAAATTTCATTATCTCATCATTTTAGAATCCAATAAAACTTATTGTACCTGTGAATTAATCATCACATGCCAAATCCTGAATTCTCCTAGTGTATGCTTCACAACATCTCTCTTTCTTCCCAGAAGCCAGCCAAGCACCATCAGTATGTTATCAGGAACTCAGGTGGATCCCTATGATATTCTTTAAGCTCACAGTTGACATATAATACTTGAGTTTCTTATGCTTAAAAAACTACTGCAACATAAACTCTTCCACAGTGCATATGAAATCAAATGAAATTGAAGAGGATGCAGGTTTTCCCTCAATGTTGATCCCCACCATGGCAAATACAAGCTGACAGTTGTGCATGCCTATATCATATTCTATCTTATCACAAGATACTTGCCAACTTATTCTAAATTTTAACTGCTATTAAATGCTAAAGTTGTTAATATAATTTTCAATATTGTTCTGTTACTGATGATATACTTGATGTTTTGGGGTTCCAATATAAAATTTCAAAAAAGATTATTTTCAATATTTATAATATGTACTTTTACATTTTTTTTTAATATATTTATTTAACAAAAGGACATCTAGACCCAGGGAGCCATATAGATATGGCTTTGTTTTGTTGAATATTTCCTATGCCACTGCATGCTTACTGAAATGTAAAATTCTTCTTAAAAAGTATTTTGTAAGTACAAGTAAGTCCATTCTTGGATTTACTAAAAAGAAAAATTCTGACTGATTTTCACAATTAAGTTACTACTAATAAAATCATTTTATTAAATGGAAAGAAATAAAATTTAGGGTAATTGAATGTGGAAACTCCTAAAAATATAAAGATTCAAATGGAAAAGTTTTCCAATTGATATAAAAACTTTAAAATAGTTGGTGAGTTAAAACTGCAAAGAAGTTATAGACACTTGTTGGTCGTGAAACCTTGGATTTTTTTGATACAATGAACGCAATCCTATTAAAATGTATGGATGAGACTTTTTACATGAGAAAAGCAATATTTTAAATAAATGAAGAAAGTATTTTAATCATGCTTTAAATAATAATAGTCATAATCGAGACAGTGACTTTTACTAATATATGCAGTCTACCTAGTCATTTAGATTTGCACAGGGATATAATTAAAAAGAATTTTTTTTATGTGTCATAGCATCAGCTGGGAAGCAAACCCGCTAACCCGGGACAACTGCCTGTAAGGCAACTAGCTATTCTGACCACTTGACCACCAACACGTGACAAAAAAATTCTTTGTAGTATTAAATTGAAAAATCTTCAAATTATGATTACATATTGTTTTCCTAAAGGCTTGTGATGATGGTGTTTTAGTTGTATTTATATGTTGAACTATTTCCATATTGAATGTCTTTAAAAAAATTTAACTATATTCCAAATACATTTAATTGTTAGTAATAGCTCACAAATTAGTATATGCACAATGTTTCAATAGGCATTATTCTCCCATCTTTTTCAGGTGTTGGTGGCCTGACCAGTGACACTATTAGCATGGGAATCAAACCTGAACCCTTAGATACTCAAAGGTAATGTTCTAACCCAGTGATTCTCAACCTGTGGGTCACAACCCCTTTGAGAGTCAAATAACCCTTTCAGAGGGATCACCTAACACCATATAAAAATACATTTTTGAACATAACAGTAGCAAAATTAAAGGTTAGGGGTCACCACAACATAAATTACTGTATTAAAGGGTTGTAGCATTGGGAAGGTTGAGAACCACTGCTCTAACCAATTGAGCCATCCTGCCAAAGGCAAAAGTCAGTAGAAATTTCATATACTTATCTCTAAGGTTCCTCCTGATTTCTCAACTTGGCAAACAATCCCATAAGTCAACCTAATGTGACTATCCATAATGTATGGAAACTCTAATCAACTTTGCTCTTAGAAAAAAGTGGAGAAATCAAGAGGAACCTCATAGATAAGTATATGAAATTTCTACTGAGTGTTGCCTTTGGCAAGATGGTTCAGTTGATTAGAGTATTACCTTAAAATTCAATACTCAAAGAATCTAAGGGCCCAGATTCAATTCCCATGCTAGTAGTGTCACTGGTCAGACCAGCAACATCTGAAGAAGAGGGAGAATAATACCTCTTCAAATGTGCATATTAATAACCTGGGTGCTATTATTAGCAGATGAATGTATTTGGAATATTTAAATAAAGTTACATTTTTCTAACAAATGTGATTAAATATCTTGAGATATTGAAAAATGTGGTGCTAATATGATAACTTCAAAACATTACAAAAATTATGATATGTATATAGCAACACTTAAAGTGTATTTCCTGATCTTAAGAATGCTTCTATTGATCCACTTTATAAAAATAAAGAAGGTAGAAAAGTCTGCAGTAATTATCATTGGATATCATTGTTATTCTTTACAGCAAAGTAATTTTAAGAATTTTTTCTGAGTAAATTACTCCAAGTATAAATAGATGGTTATCAAAAACTCATTATGGTTTTATACAATCGAAAACCTGTATAGACATAGTTCATTATTTTTGTTTCCAGGCAAATGTTTTGATGAATTTAATCAAATAGGTCCATGGCAATGTTTGCAATTATTTAAATTGGTTGTGCATCAATGTTGAGTTAGGAAGAAAGAATATTACTACTAGTGAAAAATCTGAATAATCTGAAATGAAAACTAATATTAAATAAGAATGTATATTGTTATCCATTTTTATGATAACAATATTTGGCACATTCATGAAGCAGTTACAAAATGCAATACAGTTTTAATGGTTGAAACAAAAAATATATCTTTCTCTATTCTAGCTTTCTATCCTTGCCAATTCCAAAAGATGATGTAAAGACTATTTTTAATATTTCAAATATGACTTATAAAAATTTTGGTTTAATATTAATGCTCAAACAAATCAAGAATTTTATAAGCTAGAGATGGAAGAAAAATTCACAAGTGTTGGCTTAAATGGTAATAAATTTAAGAATATCTGTTTATTTAAATGTCTTGGTAGCTTTTTAAACAGAAAGACAAACATTTATGCTAAAGCATAAATACAAATGTTTCACTGTTGCTCTTAAGTTAAAAAATAAGATATTTCATCATAATGCAACTAAATTAAAAAGTGTTATTTTATGGATGAGAGGCCTGGACTTATTCATAATGGAATATAAAAGCATTAGAAAAAGTTTTTTTTCTCATGTATCATAGTATCAGCCAGGAAGTGAACCCGCTAACCCGGGACAACTGCTTGTAAAGCAGCTGTCGCTGACCTCTCGACCACCAATGCTTGACAAAATTCACCATAAAATTTCTAAAAATACAATAAAACAATCATAAAAATAATTAGTTTATTGTTCAACTTGCTGAATGTGTTGCTATTGAGTGTCTAATATTATAAAATCACATTTTTTTCTGGATTAGTTGTGTGAAGAGAATTAATGGTAACAGACCTTCTAATAAAATATTTTATATTGAACTTGAGTATGGTTTTAAGACAAAAAAAACACAGAATCTACAATTTTTTTAAAAAATAATTTTGCATTCAAAACAACAGTATCATAAAATATCAAACTGAATGAAAAATCAGCATGGTATATATATATATATGTGTGTGTGTGTGTGTGTGTGTGGAAGTAACCAAAACACATAATCTCTAATGTATTATTATCATTTTGTCATTTTATCTTCTTTTCTTTTGTTTTCTTGAATGTCTATCTTCATTTATGGGTTATTATTGATGACTATTTGTAAAATAAATTTTGATAAATACATACTGATATCCATTTTTAAAAATTCATATATGGATATACATTTTTTAAAAATTTCTTTAGCAAAAACAATCATGAATTTGAATTAAATATTATATATTTATATGAATTATTAATGAATTAAAATAATAAAATTATTAATGTTAATATATAAATTAAAGATGGGGATTTCATTTTTATTGTTTAAAAAAAGGTTGCCTTGACAATAGATTGAAATTGTTGATTCTTATGGAATGAAAATAAATATTAGGACATATCATTGTAAATATAAATCAATAATTCCAATCCAAAAATAAATTGTCTTCATTATTTAATGATGCTTTCTTTTTATTTTACTAGTCTTTTATTTATTCTACTATCCAACAAATTTGTGGTATAATTAATCACTATAATCTTCATTGTTAAATTTCTCTCCTCTGCTGTATTTAATAATTTTTTATTTATTTTATTCAATATGTTTTTAATTAATGAGTTTTTGTTTGTTCACTATAATTTATAAAATTATCATTAAAATAAACATCAATTCAATTCTATGGTGAATAAGCATTTAAGTATATTATATTGAGTTATGCATTGTTATATATGTATATATTATATGAATACTTTATTTTTCATATATATTTTTGGGCTATAATCCAGGAAAAAAAACTCTGATGTCTTAAGATTACAATATACTTTCATTTTTTTACATTTCCTTACTATGGGCAAATAACTATCATATTTCCCTGAAAATAAGACCAGGTTTAATATTAATTTTTGCTGCAAAAGACACTATAGGACTTATCTTTAGGAGATATCTTATTTTTTGTTGGACAAATATCTATATTTACTTGAATATAAATATGTACATTTAATAAAATACCTATTGTCTTTACAGAAAGCTGTAAGATTCTCATTCCAGGACCCCTCCACAATTTCTCTTTTGTACTCACTGGAATAGCTTTCTTTTTTTGCACTTACCTTATCTGAGAATCAAAATATTATTCCAATTAAATTTAGTATTAAATCAAGTGTTAATTGAAGATTTACGATATAGGAGTGGTAGCAAAAATGATTACAGTTGAGAATGATTTATCCACACAAAAGCAATAAAAAAAATGTAGGCACAAAAATTCAGAAAATGTTTTTGTATTTCACACATGCATATTAGATACATTTATTACAATACTGGCATATTGAATTACAAACATTCATATATGACCCAATCATCCCCACCTGTTATTAAGTTCACACACTATATACACTTTCTAAATTACTTGTAATAATCCTACTTGGATATTCTTTTTAAAAACTTTTCTTTAGAATAAACATTGATGATTTAGTTTAAGCTAAATTTTGATTATTAAAATCATTTGTTATTTAAAGTCTTTTATAAGAAAAAAAATGTTTAAAAAATGAAACTGATTTTTCTTTTATCTTGAATGTTTAAATGCTACCAAGATGAAACTCTAAAACTAAATCAAGCATTCTAAATCTAAGTATTATATATAAATAAAATAAGTACCTAAAAATACCATAAATGAAATTATAAGTTGTCCAATGTATTGGCTTTAGTAGATAAAACTTTAAAAGTTTGTTAAATTGTTCATAAAGTCAATAAAGTTCAAGATTCAGCTGAGAGGAAATTGTTTCTCTATACAAATGAAATTATCTTTCTCGAAAATGGTCAACAGGAAAATACGTAAGTACCATATAATTTATATTACCATTTATTTTAAGCATTAATGTTAATAATTTTGTTTATTTACATATTCATTACTTTATAATTCAATATGTCCATTGTGTGTTTCAACAGGCAAACAAATTTGGCTGACAATTTTAACTAGAGCTAATATTTGGGATAGGACTTATATTATGAGCATCCTAAAAAATCACGCTAGAGCTTATTTTCTGGTTAAATATTATTTTGGAGAAAATACGGTATTATCTTTTACAGTTAAAATGTTTTGCTTCTTATTATTATAAAACAAGAAAATAGTTAAAAGAATAGTTGTTTTATTAGATATTAAAAGATTGTTATTAATATATTAAAAATTATCAAATGTCTTATCACATGATATTTTCTATTTGTTTTTAACATTTGCACAAGGAGCAATAATCCAATCTATTTATCCTACTCCAGAGCCATCTATTGTAAATTTGAATAATTAATATTAGATGGCAGTACTACATTTAAATCCCAGGCTAGTTTACGGTTATTGGATTTTTTCATGGAAGAATATGATTGCCCTCACATGCCATTCTGTCTTCCGCTAAAGATAGCCAATAATCAAAAACTAATCTGATGGTTGTTTGAACATAGTTAGTGATTTCTCAAACTCACAATACATGTTTATGAAGAAAAGCGAATGGAATTAAATACTGCTTATAATATCTATTAAAAATTGTTTTATAAACTTTCCAATTAAAATTTCAATTTTCATTGAAAAATATCACTTTAAAAAAATATGTTCTCGTTTAACAGAGAATTAAAACGAAAATTGTTTCTGCTTTAATCCGTGTTGATATCATTATAGTTATTATTAATTTGTACATCAACATAAAAAGAAATGACTTCAGTAAATTTCAAATATCCATGAGGTGATTTTTTTTGCTTTTTTAGATATGTTTTATTTTTATTCTTTTTATTGGTATTCTTTGGTTATTTATCTCCATTTTGTTTTCTATTTGTTTTTAGTCATTATTCATGGTTTTTACATTACTTTAATAAAAACTTTAAATATTTTATTATGAAGTTAGACAACACTGAAAAATGTTTTATGCTTGTATGAATCCTACATCAAGATGATATTTTTATCAATATATTGATTTGTTAGAAAGCTTTGACTTTCCAGAAGAAATCCAAAGCAGTAATTAGACACGAGTTTAATTTGAAGAAGAGTTTTTTTTCTCCTCATTTTTTCTCTAGTTGCTTCAAACATATTGCTTTTTTAAAATTGTATCTTATTGTAAGACTTTTATGAATAAATGATTTTATAATTTTCATTTAATTTTTTTTTTAAAAAAAGACAAAAAAAAAATGTCGAATATGAAATACTCAGAAGTTCAACTAAAATCAATACTTCTATAAATATATAAAATTTACTTTTAAATTTTATATATATCAGTTAACGCCTTTTGATGTTTCTGAATGAGGTTTCCATTTTGTGTCATTTTTAATGTTTGTCAGTTTAATATAAATAATAATATCTCTTACTTGTCAAAATACATTACCTTTAAATTTTATAATAACTAATAAGATCTCAAGATATTTCTTCCTACAAAGTTTTCTACATTTTAAAATTAAACAGCAAATTTTACTAGTTTAGTTGCAATATTCAGACATCTGCTGTTTTAATATAAATTGGCACACACTTATTTGTAAGCGAAGATTTTAAAAAACAAGTGAATCCTCTCGTCCGTCAAACTTATCCATATATAAGCCACCCTTTGCCTATTGTGCATTCATTATTCAGGGCTTGAATCTATTATATGCCTGATTTTTTAAAATGATGTTCAAATTGTATATATATATTTCAAATATTACAGGAGAGAGAACTTGTCTCATTTTTAACCGTCTTGCTTATGGGTGAGTGTGTGTTAATTTATATTAAAACAGTGCATGTGAAAAGATTGATTTACTTCCGAATATATTACAATAAATACTGCACTGTATGAAAAATAAATATTTAACAATCGTATTTAGTTTAGACGCGGTACATTTTAAATTCTTCTACTATTTACATTTGATTACGTTATTGTTGTTGTTATCACGATTTTTGGCAGTCATATGAATAACATTGAGGATTAAATTTAAAATAACGTAAGGATAATAAGTATGTCAACTATAAATTGTAAAAACAAGTCTTAAGTTGATCAATCCAGCCATGCATTGACAAATTATGACAATCTTATTATACCATCAGACTCATCTATTATCTCTTAAAAACCAGACTTCACAACTTCATAAACAAATAAATAATTACATGTTTATATGCAAATGGAGCAATAATATCCATACTTTGATTTTGAGATTTAACATGTGAATATATCAGAATATTTTTACTATATTTTTAATTATTTCTTGGTTACTGAGCAAATAAAGAAAACAAAGCAATCATATTGGGAGGTGTATAAACTCCTTTTCCCTAATCAAGACTAGATAACTACCCAATTAAAACTGTCAGTGAAACAAATGCTCAGGAAGTCAAGATACTGATGGATAAGACCAAAGCTGGTTGGTTTTATAATTAAGTTTAACTTGTCCTCATTGCCAACCAGTTACTTTTTGGTGATGCAAAGAGGATTTCATCAAATAAGCACCATATGTAAACTTTGTAATACACATGAAAAGACTCTGGACCACATTCTCTTTACTTGCTCATACTTGGGATACACTAGAAACAAAATCATCACTAGTGTTTCCATTGGCTGTGGGAATGTTATGACAATTGACAGAGCAATGAAAGAAGGAAAGTATGCAACTATCAGGCTAGCAGCATGCTTACTACATGCTTTATGGATTACCAGGTGCTAACATATCTTCAGTCAAAGACATAGTGATCCTTGGAACACATAAAAATACAATAAACATGAAGAACAGGGATCACCTCCTTATGCCAGAGTGTCTCTTTGTGGACCCATGGGCGCAGATTATCATATCCAATGATGAGATAACATCTTGGACTACTGCACTAAATAATATGATGACAATGCCACACAGATTGGTTGCAAAGCTTTGAACATCTACATAAAACTATTGTAATCAGCAAAATGTAGTTACCTGACACTGTAAATATTTTTCTTAATAATAATATTAAAAAAACTATGTGAGTGAAAACTCTTCGATTGTAAATCATTGGCTATTGAAAAAATAATATCATTTCAAAGCTGCTAAAAATAATTTGAAGAAGTTGATTTGTAACAATTCTTTATTTTGAATTTGCAGTAATTTCATATAATTTTACTGAGAAGTAGCATTTTTGCATATAATCCTAATAATTAAATCTTTACGTCTATGATTTGTTTAAAGTATTAATCACAACTGATATATATATATATATATCTACATACAGAATTGATGACTTTTTTATAATTTGTAAAATCTAAACACATTACTTTCTTGAATTTCTTTATTTACCACATATATTATCTATGATACTAAAGATTTTGATCTTATGGCATCACATGATCACCATCTCTTATATTAGCATATAATTGTTATTAAACAAGGCAAAACTCTCCATACAGTAGTGCCACCCTGTGTCAAGCCTTCTGACATCCATTGATTACTCTGGTTGGCACAGGGTAATGTGGTATGCAAAAGATTTGGATAAAGAATTTATATCACTATATTTGTACAAAAGATGGGATGATTGTGTGAAGAGGATTGTTGAGTGTTATAGTGGTAAGAAATGGAATAAAAGAATAGATTTATTAATAAAGAATAGGGAGTTAAAGATATGGAAAACTAGTATGGAGAGTAAAAAACGTTTAAATATATATAGAAATAAACAGAATATTAGGTGCAAGTTAATATATGATAATAGTAAGGAAAGTAGTTTATTGTTTAAGGCTCGGATAGGATCTTTAGCAACAAGAGAATATACATGTAAGTGGAAAAATATGGGTGATTTAGTCTGTAAATTATGTAAGGAAAGAATAGAAAATATTAGGCATCTGTTAATTGAATGTAAATGTTTGAAAACAGAAAGGGTATATATAATGAAGTTATGGAAGAATAAATATGAAAAAAGTGATTATACAGAAAGTGGATTATTGGTTTTTATGCTGGGTTTGGGAAAAGATAAGAAGGATTTATATATAAAGGCCATAGAGTTGACAAAGACTATGTTGTGGAAATGGGATGGAGCAGAATATGGGAAAACTTAGACTGGGGAATGGAAAATAAAGTGGCTAACAGGTTTCTCTGGGCATAATTATTGAGAGATTCTTGACTCTGTTTAAGGAGAAGCTACAGTACATCACATCACATCCTTGTTTAATCTTATGGCATCTTGATTTCAAAATGTTGAACAAAATACAAATGCAATAAATAAATATTCATTTATTACATGTGAAAATATGTGCCCCCAAATGCCTATGAATAGAGGATGAATATATAGCATTGAATAATTTCTGCTGTGGCCTTATATTATTTGCATTATACTCTATAAGAAAGATTTGTAAGAGTATTGTGTAAACAATTTTTGGAATTATTTAAAGCTAGAACTTGAAATAATTTTTATATTTAATATTTATGCAAGCATTACAAGTTATAATTTTTGTAGTGTGTGTTTGCAAAGACTACAGTGCTGAAATTCCACCTTTTATAACAGTGACTAGAAGAGTGGATCTTTGCAATTATATTTGTAGTGGTAGGTTTGGTCAGTTAAAAAATATAATTGCTAGAGATATATATTTCAAGGCATTTAACAGGCAATAAAAATAATAGTTTACAGCCTGAATTCATTGCTCAGAATTCAATTTTTATGAAAGTTACAATAGAAAAACAAATATCTTCAAATAATCAATTTTAAATGTATATAATTCAAAATATTAAAAATCACAATTTAGAAAACAACTTCTTGTCCATAGAAGACCCAAGTATTTAAAGATTTAAAAAATTAAGATAAAAGAAATTTAAAATGTTTTTGGAAAACACCCTGTACAGATAGGATGGATTAGTTTGAGAGCTTTGAAAACATACATTTTTGGTCAATATGTGCAACAATTTTTTAAAGGCAATTCAAAGAAGATATTACAAATTATTAATGATAAGACATCAATGGGAAAACTCTAAAGAGAATTCAATCAAATCAGAATTTAATCAGTCAGACATTTGGTCCTGCAGATAGTGATGATGATGAAATAAAAAGATATCAATGATATTTGTTGGCTGGTTCTAACAGTAAATCCAATATCATCAACAAGTAAAAACCTTCACTTTCAATACATTCCCATTGCAATGATGATAAGTAACATTTATGCATATATATTTCTCAAGATGTCTGGTTAAAGGTCATCAAACATGCATAAGCTCACTATTCTCCAGCTGTGGGGTGTTTAAGAGAAGTGGATAACTTGCCAAAATCTAGCATCAAAGGATATGTTAACTATGCCCAGAATTAAGCTGCTTTAATGTTTTGTTGTCTACTTATCAATAAAGACAAAAGAATGCCATCAAAATAATGAAACAAACCTGTAAAGATATTGAAGAATAAATCACAGGATTTAAAAATAACTATTCTAGGAAAATAAACTCTTATTTAAGAAGATAATTTGGCTTGCAGAAGTATGGACAGTTTGTAAATTTATGAGATTTATTATTTTATAGATATGATATAGTTTATTCCTCTTTAAGATTTTAGAGAGAGTTTTCTCACCTCTTGTATGAATAAAACGACATTTTGTACATAAAACATGAGAAATTATTGATTTATCTAACTTATTTCTAATACTTTTTTTTGTATGTTAACATTTAAGTTTTATTGAAGCCAAAGCATTTGTCATATACTACCAATTCTAATCTGATGAAAAGTAATTCCACATATACTATTGAATAATAATGAAATTAAGTAAGAACAAAATTAGAGATTAATTATAGGGTAAGTATATATCTGATATTTGCACTCTTTAAACCACTTAATGTACACATATATAACCATGATGTAGTTACATCTATTTTATTTTGCATTAATAAGTATACCTAGTCTAATGTCATTTTCTAAATCTTATGTATATATATAAATATCCTTTTACTCCACCCCTCAATTATTTAATTATGAATAGTTAGTATGCAAGATCTTATTTTCAATGTCTATGCTTTATGCTAATTAGAACTAGATCAAAAACAGGAATGTGTTAATAATAATGCAGAAAGGATAAGATTAACTAATTCTACAGGATTCCTTTGTTCCAAAATTAGTGCTCAGTACTGTAAACCTTACCAGAATCAAACTATCTTTAGTATATTAACCCTTTTCCAGTCATTTAGAGTTAAAATATGCAACTAGAAATGCAATCATTATTTTGAAAAGACACTGTGATAGAATAAGTCTAAATTTTACAGAATTCTTTGCTTGATCATCATCGATAGCTTTAAAATTAACTATTTGGTGTATTATGGGTAATATTATAAATTAAGTCAAGCATTAATAAGACATTAAATTTCCCATTTTAAATGGTAAATTATTGTGGCATCATCCACATTTACTTTAATATTATATAGGCTTGCAAGTTACCTTATGGCCCAGTCAATGTTCTGTTTATTTGACTGCCCAGTGTGAGATATGATGCTGAGTATTATTATATACCATTTATTTACAAGTGCCAATTTTAGTTTTTATCGCTTACAGATATCGACTTCCTGTCACAATTTACAAAATTTGATGGACTTTTTGTTTTTTCAAGCTCTAGTTATAAGATAGAGCATACAGATAAAGTTTGAAAGATCAGATAATTCATACAAGTTTTATGTTTATTCATATATTATTACACTTACGTGTGCATAAATCAATATTTATTATAATTCTAATCAATGCTTTGATTTAAATGTTTACATACACATTAATTATAACAGCAGCAATAAGGTATTGAAGAAATTCACTCCATTTACAATCATTTTAGATTTGTATGGTGTACTAAAAATGATTTTAGATGTTAATATATTAAATGTTCAAGAGAATGTAATGTGGAATGTTTTTATTATATTATTCAGATATGAAATAAACACAGCAAAGGTATGTCCACTTTTTCTTTTAAAATATATATGTTCTACAATAATATCAACAAATAAAAAATCCTTCTCCTTTTTCTTTTCAAAAACTTTATTTTTATATCTCAATACTGAACATATATATACATTTATATAATACAAAACTCCAACGTTTCAACTGTTTTTATCTCATACAGTCATTTTCAAGGATCTGCAATAACAATATTAAATACATATCAATAAATAAACCTCAATTACATATTATTTATTGATATGTATTTAATATTGTTGTTGCAGATCCTTGAAAATGACTGTATGAGATAAAAACAGTTGAAACGTTGGAGTTTTGTATTATATAAATGTATATATATGTTCAGTATTGAGATATAAAAATAAAGTTTTTGAAAAGAAAAAGGAGAAGGATTTTTTATTTGTTGATATTATATGAAATAAACTTGAATAAAAGGAATTTAATAATATTAACATCAATAAAGCCACAGTTATTACTCTTCAAAGTTATACTACACTGTCTGAAATATATCCTTTGTCAGCAGATCAAATTATTTAAAACATTCTTTTGTACAAAATCCCAAAAAGGTGGGAGAAAAAAAAGTTAAAAAGTAATATAACCGTAATCATTTTCGTCCATTTTTTTATATTTAATATATACCCATTCTCTAATTCTCTGAGAAATTAATATCAATAATTAATTACATAATAATGTCTTGCATGGTTTCTTATAGCAGTAGAGTAAAATATTCAAGAGCTAAAAGTCCTTGGATGAATGCTCAACTTTGTCACTTCCAGTACTTAAACTTTACATGACTTCCCAAGCAACAATCCATTATTTTTATGCTGTTATTATTAATGAAATTGTTCTACATATCATAACTAACTTCTTTCTTTAACAAATTAAAAATTGGTTTTAATGTTTAAAATTATCACCACTAAAAATCATTTACAAATGAGCATATTTATTCTAACTGTAAAAAAAGAAGAAAAATAAAAAAGTTAGAAAAAGAAGGAAAAGATTGGGGGGGGGGGGAAGAATTTTCCTATATATAATTAAAAAATGAAAATATAGTTGCATAGATACACAGTCCCATTGCTACAGTTAATACAGAGATATAGCCAATGGCAGAAAAGATTCGTGATGATTGAGTCCTATATTAATCTAAGTGACTAAAATCAGTAAGATTAAAACAAAATGGTGAGGAAATAATGATGATTAATTTAATTATAATTGTTAATATTAAATATTGAATATTAATGAAATAAGTTTTAAAATGATAATTTCTATTATATTAACCAAAGCAAGTGCTTTATCCTTTGGAAAAGAATGTGATGTTGAGCGCTGCCATTAGAGTTGAGTTTAAGTCCAGAGATTTATCGCTATACTGCAGCATTAAATGCAATTTTATAGTACTTACGACTGCAGAATGACGTATCTTTTTCCAATGGGGGGGGGGGGTGTACGTCGATAGAACACCATAGTTGTAACATTTTAATCGGCATTCTGCCGTCGCAAACATACCCCCCCCCCTCCACACTGGAGAAAGATATTTATTCTGCTATCGCAAACATACTCCCCTCTCCACCACAGGAGAAAGGTATGGCATTCTGCCGTCGCAAACATGGGCAGCAGGACTAATACGTAAGAATCCAATTTTGGATCATTAAAATGCATTTTAATATTAAGTCAGATTATGATGTAATCAACATTTTTTAAAAAATTTAATTATTCTAACTGTGATTGGCAATAATAAATTTAAATAATCCAAACATTAAACAATAAAAAATATTAACATTTCTGAAAGTAAAAAAAAAAATCTATTAATTTAAATTGTCAACATTAAACAGGAAATTTGCAGATGTTTTGAATTAACAAATAATTTGAAATAATCAGTATTGAATTGATGACATAATTTAAGATTATTTTTAATTAAACTTCAGTTGATCAAATAGTAAAATTTACAGATACTCGCGTAAATCTACTTAAAGAAGTATGAAATTAATCAATACGGACAGCAATTAATGAATCACAAATCCTTTATATTGTAAAATAAAATAGGTTGCAAACTTAACTTTTTTTTAAAAAGGGTATACCTGTGGGCTAGTAACTTTAACAAAACATTATGGTTTAATCCTTTTTTTTTTCCTACAAGTTAAGAATCAAATAAAAATGATTCATCGTGATCGATGAATAGCATGAATTAAATAGTCAAATATAATGAATTGTAGTACAATATTTTATTTATTTCAGAATAAATGTTTGGTATCAATGCTGCAAAACAATTTATTAGAAAGCTATTGCTTGACTGAAGCCAGTGCTTTAAAAAACAGCAAAATATCAATCTGCTAGTTTATTTTAGCATTGGTTGCAATCATGTGATTTATACATTGTAAATAATTAATTATTGCCACTTATGGTTTGCAGGAGGTTATGTGTAAATATATACGTGGAGACGCGGATTGTGTGTACAAACTGTCATAAATATAAAATATTAAGTTTATGTTTTGCCTTTTTTATATATTATTTCTTGTAGAAAATAGAGATATGCATAAATATATACTCATGACTATTATATATATAATGGTAAATCATTTCAGCAAACTATTAAGGAAAATATTCATTTAGATCGGCTCTTTGAAGTACATAGAAGGCATTGCTGAAAAAGCATAACATTTGGGGAGAGTGATAGCATTTTGTATTTGAATTTTCAGTTAGTGATAAACACAGGAATATTTTAATATATATAGAATTATTATGATTTATTTCTACTTTTTTTTTTATTATGCATCGATTTATATATATAATACCATGTACACCCTCATTTAACAATTTACAATGCAATCTATAAAATAAAATGCATTCCTTCTTGCTTACACTTTCAACCACCCAGCAGTCATCATCTTTTACTTAAAAGAGTTCTGATGATGACTGCTGGACAATTGAAACTGAAAGCAAGAAAGGGTAAATTCTATTTTATAATATCCATTGCATTGTAAAGTGTTTGTTAAGAGTTTAAAAGAGCTCTGATAATGACTGCTAGGCAGTTGAAACTGTAAGCAAGAAGAAATAAATTGTATTCTATAGATTGCATTGTAAAATGCTCAGTGAAGGTGTAAATGGTAGTATAAATATGTACTGGTATTTATTTACTGTATTCGGTAATTTGTAGAATGTAAATAATAAGCAACTAGAAATCGTCAGAGATTTTGGGTTTATTTATAAAATTATTTATTAGTAAAAGGTTTTTAAGAAAAACAAGTTTTAAATAAATGTTTACTTAAAAGTATGAATTTAAAAAAGAAATGTAATTATAAAGGAAGTTAATAAAGTGAGTTAATTCAAATTTGTTACGACTTCATCAAATTGTATTGTGTATAGAATTAAAAAATGATAACTATGAGTATTATAATAAAATAATATGTCCATATTCTTCATCATATAAATAAAACTGAAATTTATATTGAAATAAATGATGTATGGAAAAAAGTAAAACTGGCATAAAATGAAAAAAAAGCAATTGGTTTCATGGTAGGGTGGGAGAGGGAATAAAATCACTATTGCTGTCCTCCTTTGAACTATATTCCAAAAGTACTCCTTTTTACTTGCTTGTATTTCTTTGTACTCCTTTTGGGTCTTCACGCCAATAATTTTAATTATTTTTTCTTCTAATAATTTAAATTTTGCACTATTTGGTTGTTCATAGTTCAAGACTATTTACTAGATGGCAGTATGAGTTCGTTCCGGTTTCCCCCTGTTTTTATTTTTTCTAATTACTGCTGAATGTATGGTCTTTATTTTTCCACAATATTTTTTGCTGTTTTCAAATTTTTTATATATAATAATTATTGAAATTGGTTCTTTTTCAAAAAGTAAAATTAAATTATTTAATTTTTGTATTAGAATTTGTTTCACATAATTATGTTTAATTATTAGCATATGAAGTATTAAAAAAGTAAGTAAATCATATGAAGTTGTTGAAAACAACTACTGTAATCTTAAAAAGATCATCTAATAATATTCTTACAATCTATCAATTAATAGAATTGATAATTAAAAAAAATTAAAAATATGGCCAGATTGTTTAATTATTGGCATAATCATGATAATTTAACAAAGCTGTTGAATCTGATGGCTCTACTAAACACTTATCACCTAGCTTTCAATGTCCCATTTAATCCAATTATTTTTTGAATGCTTGGTATTAGTGACAAATAGCTATTTCAAATATAAGTACATTCTGGATTTTTTTAATATTTAACACTTAGTTATTACATGTTTTTAGAATCAAAAATGAAGGATTCACAAAGACAAAAAAAAATTATTTTAATGTTAATTTAATAAGCGAGGTTCATTTTATATCGATATTAGAAGCAAATAATGATTTATTTGTGAAATGTGCAATTTGAAGAGTGGTATTTTCCATAGCAGTGGGTGGAAGGTCCCCTATAACAATGCATATTCTTACAATAAATATAAACAACAGCTTGATATAACAGCATCATTATCTAAAGTAAGAGATTTTTTTAAACTTCCAAATTTTGTATTGGTTGAAAAATGATTAGCAATTATGGAAGACACTTTTGCTTTTCATACTATTGTCTGTAATCACAACTTTAAAAATATGAATTAGACTAATAAATTATTGACAACATTTTATAATCCATAATTTTCTTGTGCAAGAACTAAGTGCAAATCAATGATAACTTTGATATCTAAAAATTATTATGATAAAAAATTGTCACAAGGTTTGCAAAATATGTCTTTTGTCTCTGTTTTATCAGATGTACCAAATGATAAGGAAATAAAATTACACTCATATTAATAAGATATTTTGATCTTAGAAGTTGTGTTCACTTAAAATTTTTAAACTTAGAATGTATTGAGTGAAAATCCAGGAAAATGTTGTCAAAACATTTCTTTTGAGTTGTCAATGAAAATAATCTTAATTTTAAAATTTGGCATTATCAGCTAATAACAAAAACATGAATTTTAGAAGATACAAATGAGTGGGTAATAATTGCATACAAAACTAAAAGAGTTGTTGAAGAGAAATATATTAGGAATTTGTTATAATGCAGTATATACTATCAAATTATCAAGCCAATTGATGTAGAGCTTATAATAACAAACATATATATATATCAATAAATTGTAAAAGACCCAGAAAGAGAGCACATGTGAGATGGATGGATGAAATAAGAAAGTGTGCAGGGGTGATGTGGAGAAGAGAATCTAAAGATCAGAGAAGATGGATTGAACTTGGAAAGACCTTCATCCTGCAGTGGATTGATAATGGTTGTTGATGATGATGATATATATATATTAGTTATTTTGTGACTTGTGTGGCAAATTTAAAGCAATTTTATAAAAAGGCTAATATTAAATATGAAAAGCTTCTCAATTATTCAAAAGTAAGATGTTTTGCTTTGATGCCAGCAATTGAGCCCATTCTCAAATTATACAAATTACTTTGTAACACTATAAACTTTATTTTTTTCTTTATTATTTTGTAATTCAATAAACTACAACTTAGTACTGCTTTCAACTGTGCAGGTCATATTCATAGCACTTGATAATCAGATTTGTGAGGGAGAGGACACAAAGAATGAACATATAAAGTAATTAATATATAAATTGATGGATTTACATATTCCACTTGCATGATAAAGCAACACATAAATCCTTTTTATTTATCACATGGGTGTTGTTGGCAAAAAACAATACCTCTCTAAATTTTCTTGTTCGATTGTTGCTCTCAGCGCAAACTACCCTTAATATAAAATCAGTATTCCCAGAACATGATATTGATTCTGGTCACAACTTCAATCTGCTTAACATCAAAGTAGTTTGTGCTGTTGGTAACAATCAAAAGAGAAAATTTAAATAAAAAGGATTAATGTATTGCTATCATGCAAGTGAAATATCAAATCTATCAATTTACATATTAATTACTTTATATTTTTAGTTTGTGTTTCTTTCCATCACGTACAAATCTGATTTTATCTCGTGCTATGAATATGATTTACCGGATCAAAAGCAATGCAAAGTTGTAGTTAATTTGTAATTTTGTTAATCTTTTCTTTGTAACTAACTATGTTCTGTATTGAATTACAAAGCACACTGATTGTATTTCTTGAGTTTGAATAAATGTCCTAAAATATTGGAAACATTTTTCAATAATGGATATTCTGAACTGATACTTTTTTTGTGTGTTATATATTATTAATAAACAAGTGATTACACATACACCTATCTCTCTAAGAATTAAAGATAACATTAACTTTAGAATTTGTCTTTCATCATATCATTGTGCCATACATATATATGTTATATATAGAGCTTTCAAAATAAGTTCTTAACAAGCTTTGGGAATATCCTCAACCCCATACCAGTTTCTGCTTTTGGTGTCGTCAATGAGGTGCCAGGATGTGCAGTATTAGATTAAAAATACTAAGACAAGCCCAGCACTTTATCTAATGTATAATTATTGAGAAGAAAATCTGAAATTGTCAGGCATCCATATGTCTTTCAATTCAGCTATCTAACTCAAATAGCCATATGGGACTGAACTAAATTCAGATACACCATATATTAATAGCTTTAATAATATACAATTGCCAAAACCTTAATAGTAAAAAATAAAATGATTTTATATTGCTAAAGCTATTAATATATGGTGTATCTGAACTTAGTACAGTCCCATATGACTATTTGAGTTAGATAGCTGGATTGGAAGACATATGGATGTCTGACAATTTCAGATTTTCTTCTCAATAGTTATACATTAGATAAAGTGTTGGGCTTAACTTAGTATTTTTAATCTAATTCTGAATATCCTGGTACTTCACTAACAATGCCAGAAGCAGAAACCGGTCTGAGGTTGAGGATATTCTCAAAACTTGTTAACAGCTTATTTTGCAAGCTCTATATATAACATTTGTAAACATGAGCTTTGTCATGTGACATCTGACTTGATATGTATATGTGGACAGACATTCACATAAGTTAATAGTAATTATTAATTACTTTTACAACAAATTATTAATAATTAATCTTTACATGCCATCGTTCATGTTTACTTTAATTATTTCAACTTTCTTTCTGGTTAATTCTTTCTGACCTTTTTTTTTAACTTTTACCTAAAGTCATTTAAATTGTATTAATCATCGTTTAATAATATTACTTACATAACCTGTGTTTTTTCATGCAGTTAGTAGAACGTCCAACTTGGAATTGGGATGTCTCAAATTGATTCTAGTGTTTGCAGTTTTGGTGTCAAACTTCGTATGAACTCCCAAGCAATAAAGTCATTAGCATTTTTTGAAGCACTAATTATATCACATTATATATGTTTATTAAATAATCCCGATTGTTTTATTTTGCACATTATATTTTTTAATGTTAAATAGAAAAGCACAGTGTGTTTTCAACATTGTTTTGTGTATGACTAATAACATTTGCATTGGACAGATTAAAATTTTTAACTTTACTTCGCAGTAGCATTTTGAGGTTTTTTTGACTATGAATAGAACACATCTTTGAGCACTTCTTGTGTAAAACACATGTTGAAACAAAATTACACTTAAATCTAGAAATGAGAATAAAAATAATATCTTCAGGAAGTTGAATGAGAATTTTATTGACGATTTTTGGTCTTCTGGATAAAGTTTTAGCAGTAGGAGATGACATCTAAAGATTCCATATCAGATACATGACTTTTTTTTTCATGTGTCATAGCATTGGCCGGGAAGCGAATCTGCTAACCCGGGACAACTGCTTGTAAAGCAGCTGTGCTGATCTTTCGACCACCAATGCTTGACATGACTTTTGATGCACTACTATAGTAAAAAAGCAAAATCTATAATAAAAAAGAGGTATCGCAGCCGCCATGCAAGCAAGTAGTTGGTTGCAGACGGTTGTGGGTTCGCGTCCCGGCCGATGCTATGACACATGGAAAAAGTTCTTCCAGCATATAATAAATTTAACAAATAAAATAGAGCTCGGCCAGCCTTAAAATAGGTATATTTATTAATGTAATGAGGTAAATTCTAGCTCTGGAAAAAAAGAAAAAATTGTTCGTGATAAAGTGCATGGAAGTTATCTTACAAATGGGATACAGAATTTTATTGATAGACAATAGATTAGATAAAGAAACCAAATGTACGATTTAACCAAAAAAAATAAATTATCAAACTTCCCGTAACTGTAACAAATAGGCAGACCAATGATAATGAGATTAATGAATCAGCTGAGTAGAGAATGACGCAAGTTTCTTCAAATCAAGACCCTGGTAGTACAATAATTGTCTGAAAACCAGTCATAACTTTTATTTAGTAGACTCAAAAGTGCTACTATCATCGATAATCTGAAAATGTATCGTTGCTTATTAAGTTAATTCCTTCAAATTATTTTTTTGTGGTAATATTAATTGGAAAAATTAGAGATTTACAATTTCCATGCACTTATTTACCACGCATTCATGTTACTTAAATTATTGAAAATTCACTTATGCGCTTCTCGGATACTAAATAAATAAGAATAAGTTCTCTCCCCCCCCCCTTACTCCTCTTTCTTCTTCTCTCCTTTCCCCTCTTCCTCCCTCCTCTCCGCTCTCCCCCTCTCCTCTCTCTCCCCTCTCCCTTTCTTTCTCTCCCTCTCTCTCCCCTCTCCCTTTCTTTCCCTCCCTCACTCTCTGTATATATTATTATAATATTTTTTGAAAATATATTACAGAAGTAATTATTTACCAATTAGCTTTTTTATTAAGAAATTATGACAAGCTGTTGTTAGAGATGACACGGTAGATCAAGAAAGATTTGTGTTTAAGAGTTACATTTTATAAACTTTACATGAATTTTTAAATAACTGATAACAAAATTAGTTGTGATGAGAATTAGTTTAAGACCAGTCATTAGTCACTTACTGCATCGTAATGCAAGTTAAATTTACAGTTATTTTATTCAACATAAATTTAATATTAATCTACTAAGAAACATTAATGTGTGGATGAAAAATGATCAAAATGCTTGCTTTTATTTTTAAGACGATTTTCTGTAAATAATAATAGTTCTTTTTTTACTTTCAGTGCATTTTATACTTTAAACAAAATACAGGTTTAGGCATACGTGGTTATTACTAGACGTGGACAATAATGGGGGGAGGGGGCAAATGATTTTAGCAAATGACGAAAGCGACATTATACTTTTATAATTACATATTTAATGAACTGGGTAGTTTTAAACAGCTTATTTATTGCCCCCCCCCCCACCGCTTCTTTTTGTTTGTATTTGTTATATTTCGTTTTAAAAAAGGGAGAAGAAGAGAACAAAACAATATTATCCATTTTGCAGAATAAAATGTATCTATTTTTAACTCCACATCAACAATTGTGCTGATAATGAAACGTTATCGCAATGTGAAAATTTAACAAAAAATATACTTTCTTCCCGATATATTGTATCCAGTTTTAAGCAGAAAACTTAACATACATCCATAGTGTCATACGTGATTTTTTCTTTTAAGTCTCGGTTGCAATAGTGGACAAAATATTTCTAAAGAGCAAAATTACTTTTTTATTTCTTCACAATTTTTATGATTTTTTTGTTTGTTTATGTGAGCCTAAATTTTTACTTATATATATGTTTAAATTTAAATTTTACAATAAAAGCATAAGATATTTCTGATAATTTACTTTTTTTCATTTTGATTTATAAAAGGATGGAAAATTTGTTGTAAAAAATATGTTGCACCCCCCCCCCTATAAATTTTTAACAATGCTCTTCTATAAGAAAGATATATTTATGTACATATAAATATTTACACATTTAACTGAAAAAATACGTATATAATCAGGAAGGAAGATAAAAATAATAGAACAGTTGAAAGAAAATATTAGGTGAAATAAGCAACATTATATAATTGCAATAAGAATGTATAATCAAAAATAAATATGACTACAAATATAAAATCTAATGATTTTTTTGCTTAAATATATAAACCAACAAATTAAAGTTGTAATTAATAATTTGTTAAGCGCATACTTATTACGTTAAAGTTTAATCTTGTGTTAAGATTTGTAGAGGTCCCTACTGTTGCATCTAGGCGCATAGTCTTAAGGTTATGGTCTTAAACCAACAAATTTTAAAATGAAAGTATTCAAATAATCAAAAATACATTAATATATAAAGATGAAAAATAAATAAACCATTAAAAAAAAGCATTGTATATATAAATATTGCTTAAAACGTATATAAAGTTTAATCTAGTGTTTTGATCTCCAATCTCTCCGTTCCACATAACATCATCAATGTACCTAGATCCTTTACAGTCTCTTGGAATTCAATTTAAAACTTCAACTGACCATCTATTATCATTTCTTTCAATAATACGTCCATCTCAACTCCATTTCAGTTTTAATTTTTTCAGTAATTCATTTCTTATCTTTTTTCAAACTCCTGCCAATTATATCTCCATACTTCATCAAGTGGTTCTTCTTTTAATTACATAGACATATTTTGCAATTATATGTAGCTATTTCCATCATCTAATATTCATTATTAAATATTTTTAGTCAAATTTAATCTTTATTTAAACTTTTCAAATACATTTAACTGTTACTAATAGCATACAGATTAGTATATAACATACATTTTGAAACAATTCAAAACAAAGCAAAACTCTCCATACAGTAGTGACATCTTGTGCTAACAAGAGCAATCAATGAATGCCACAAGATGGCACTACTGTATGGAGAGTTTTGTTTGTTTTGAATTGTTTAATAACAATTATGTGCTAGTATGAGATAGTGATCATGTGATGTTTAGTGGTTTAATAACATTTTGAATGATATTATTTTTCTATTTTCTTCAATTGTTCTGACCAGTGATAGTATTAAGGGAATCAAAGCCAAGATCTTTAGATTCATGAATATTGAATTTAAGGTAATAATCTATAAAAACAACTGTCAGAAGATATTTCAAATCTTATCTACAAGAATCTTCCTGATTTCTTTATTTTTTGAGAGCAAGGTTTACTGAGTAGTTTCCAAACATTACAGTTTATCATACTAGGTTCACTTATATGGTTGTTTCCCATTACCATGTGAGCAGCTTCTTTAAATTTCTTTTTTAGACTTTTTTTCTTGCTGTTCTAATCTTTTTTCATTTGGAACATATGTTCTGCTACTTTAGATATATATATTTTAGGAGTAGGATTGTGTAATATTAATGATGTCCCAGAATGGGTGTAGCATATATAAGAATATGAAATAAAATGGGTGAAATACTCAGTAATAAATATGTATATATAATAGAAGGGATGGATAAAAATCTGGTGTTAAATTTAAATCAAATAGTTTTTAAAAATAAAATGACCTGTTTAAATACAAGATTTAAATAAAGATTAAAAGGAAAAATTGTTCAAGTTGGATATATTAAATTATTATCACAAAAATCTCTGAGGCTATATACTTTTTCATATGCCATTAACTACACATTAATTTTTTTTTTGATTTAGGAGAATATCTAAAAATAAAATTATATATATAATAAAAGTCTTTCATTATTGGATAATTTTATTGAATCTGTGCCAATAAAAGACAATTTTCTTATTGAAGATTTTAATGCACATAGTCCAAAGTTATTTGATACAATGAAACTGATTCATTGAATTCAACTGATATTATTGTTGAAATTGTGTGTAACATGTATGTTAACTATAAACATCACACGATCACCATTTCTTATGCTTGCTTATAATTGTTATTAAACACTCTCCATACAGTATTGCCACTCAGTACAAGCCAGCATAATCAATGGATGCCAAAATTCTTGTGCATAAAATCCCCATCTAGTGCCTACTCATCCAATATCCCCAGACTAGTTTTTGGCTTGTGGCCTTTACCAGTGAGGAACCTTGGACCTGAGAGCACTGCACCTAGATCTTAGGATCTAATGCAACCCTCCAGCAGCCACCTTTTATCTCTACTTGATTGACACTTTTGTGTTTTCAATTTAAGACTTGTAGTTTTGTAGTTAAGTAAAGATAAAAGATGGCTGCTGGAAAGTTGCATTAGATCCTAAGATCTAGATGCAGTGCTCTCAGATCCAAGACTCCTTAATGATGAAGGCCACAAGCCAGAAAGTAGTCTGGGGATATTGGATAAGTAGGCACTAGATAGGGATTTATGCACAAGCCTTCTGGTGTCCATTGATTACTCTGGCTTGCACTAAGTGGCAATACTGTATGGAGAGTTTTGCCTGTTTAATAATGTTAACTATAATGAGCACTTTAAAGGAATTCAACACCTGAGTTGCCTATCCTGAGCATAATAAAACAATTTGATAGCAACTTTGCTAGAAATAAGTCTATCTTATGATGTTATAATAATAAATAATCATAACCTTAAACAGAAGTAATTGAAATGGAAATAATTGTGCCTCCTACTGAGTTATACAACATCAACAATTACAAAAAATTGGTATCAATCTATCTTTTTGTAGTTGTTAACATAACTCACTTTCATTTCAATTACATATTATAATATAATAGTGAATCAAGATTTTTAAAAAAAATATTACATTTTATTATTGCTAGAAAGATGAGAGATAAATATTCTCTAAAAGGTAAAATAATTGTGACTTTAAACATAGAACTATCACAAACATATTGTTAGAAAATTTGATGCCCCTTCTTTGAAAGCCACTGCCACTTCAGCTAAATTTAAATACTTGTAACGATTAAAATTGTCAATTAAATTTTAAGTGATCATGTTTACTTAGGCAATTATTTTTTTTAAAAAATAGTGGATTGTAAGTAAGTCAATTCTTGAGTTTACTAAAAAATATCTTGATTAGTTTTAAATATAGGGGATTTGAACTCAGACTTTCAAGCACTCTTCAACCATCCATACTATCTCATACCACTGATATACATGACCAGATACATGTAGAAAAGATAAATAATCACCAATATACTGTAACGGTCAAATATGTACATTCGCGAAACAAAACCTAGAACTCTGATAGATCATCCTAAGGTCGACCAGTTTTACGGTAGTGGAAGCCACGACTCTGGCCCAACCCTAGTTCCTCTACCATTGCTCATAGACTTACTACCTTGCAGATGACACAGTTGAGGTCACAGCAGTATTTCTCTTCTTCATGTGCCGGCAGTAGCACATCAGTAGAACAAAAGACTGAGAATAGTTGGTGTTCTTATTTAGTACAACTATAGAGGTATCATGTGGCTAATTATGATCAATAAACATTGAAAAGATTTTTATACTAATTATAAAATGATTATTAAATGCTAAATAATCGTGAGTCGGTGAGCAAGACTAAGACATGAAGCAAGTGTAAATTTAAAATTAATTTAATGAATTTAAAATATGAAAACAATAATTTAAAACAATATTCAATATGTAGGTGTCTGATTTCACATGCAGGTGATTTAAGAGATGTTTACAATAATTTGGATTCACACGCAAGTGATGGATTTTAGAGATAATTTTACATAGCTGAGTTTACATGACTTGGTTTACATATATAGATCAAATCACTCGCAGGTGATTATAAATTTCTAGTCACAAATATTAAAGTTTCAAGGTTTATGCATTTCCTGTTTATATATATGGCATCAAATCACTCGCAGGTGATTGTAATTTAGGTTACAATTAATTCACTCGCAGGTGATGAAATTATAATACAATTAGATTCCAGATTTTTATGAGCATTAATACTAATTTTATGACTATATGAATTTGCTCATGTTTATCTATGCTTAGTTTATGCTATAATAGGATCTAGATTTGCCTTAATAATTAGTGGAAGTGAATATAAAATTTAATAAAGAACATATTTTATCCAGCGCGAATAATTAACATATTCTCTATATAGCTAATTATACATTTTAAATTGGATTCTAATTCAGATCAAAGCTGAAATAATAATTAAAATTGGCGAGATGAACTGATTATTGGGAGGTAGACTTCAGATACTAATGCATATAGAAACATACAATTCTGAGTCCTTTTGCGTCTCATATGTGCCTTATTCACGGGATTTTTACCAAGTAACGGTTCCTATGACCGAACTCATTGCTGTGATATAGGAGGCCTTTTAGTCCGGCTGATCGAGCAATTTATTTTATGTGGGAGTCTTGCGCTCTGGGTGAGTCTCATGCTCCATTATTAAAGATGCAGAATGGGTTGGCGTGTACCAGTCACCATCTAAATAAGGAAATTGCCCAAACTAAATGTACTGGAGTAGCCGTAACATGTACGCCCAGTAAAGAAATACAGCAACAAGTGAGTTACGCCGTAGCGTTTCGTAAGGACACATATTATCATATCATAAAATTAAGATGCTAATTAAGAGTTTCCTTCATGAAACTACCCTGTATCAGTTCATATTGTAGTATTTATAATTATACTATTTAGAAAAGTTTACAAATCCAATTTACAAAGCTATCTATATAGGCTTTTATTTACTTAAGGAGGATTACAGCATATGGGGAAATTAAAATACAGAATTATAAATTTATGCTGCATTTTATCACTTCAACTGAATATTGGTAAAATCTATTTTAGAATAATGGTACGCTTGTAATTATATCTAAATCTAGATATTTTATCCGTTTCAAAACAGAGCTTTTTAGTTTGTGCGTTATTACGCATATTACATATATACGCGAAATGACATATATATATACGTAAGAATCTTTATTTAATTCTCACTAATGGTTTAATTACGAATAAAGCTTGGTCTTGAAACATATAGCATAAACAATATTACATAACTAAAATAATAAGAGTTGGCATAGATTTAGGAAATGCAATATTTAAAATACGATAAAATTTCACGCAAATGAAATTTGAAATTTGTTTAGTTTAAAATTAAGGTTATGCGACATTCGCTGAAATATGATTGACTCAGTTTTGATAATTCTAAGTTTATAAGATTAATGATGGCAAATATTATCATTAACTTAAGATACATATCTAAATTAGCATAGAAATTTTAATAATTATTTCAAAACAGATCATTAGGTATACGTGACTAAATTTATATAAACA
This sequence comes from Epiperipatus broadwayi, assembly GCA_028023455.1. Classification (NCBI taxonomy): domain Eukaryota; kingdom Metazoa; phylum Onychophora; class Udeonychophora; order Euonychophora; family Peripatidae; genus Epiperipatus; species Epiperipatus broadwayi. The sequence goes on from JAQFVV010000033.1 coordinate 4,020,021, forward strand.
TTTAAATTCTAGATTTTAACAAGTTAAAATTGAATAGCATTTAATTACTTAGAATAAGACTAATATGTAACTAAATCAATCATTAATTTCTACAAGTAAACCAATAGGTAAAGAAATCATAAAATCAAATTAATAAATGAAATGTATTTTGAATGCAAATAACTCAGATTGTGAAATAATAAATTATAAATCAATCTGTCAATGAATTATTTAACGAATCATAAGAATAAATAGATTTATAAATCAGTTTCAAATCAGGCAAGATTTTAAGATTAAAACAAAGTATTAAATCATTTATAATTTTAGGCAAGATTTTAAGAATGAAATAAAACAAAATAAAATTTACATTTACACATTATTACTATGGCCATTAGATTAAGATTTAAGCTAGCATTTTAAAGTTGAGTTTAGTGGGAAGCTTTAGAATTGAAGGAATATTTACCATTCTTCTTCTCTTTTCTTTCTACTGGCAAGTTCTTTCTCCATAGCGGGACCTCTTTAAGTTGTTACGGTGGTTAGTTCATGTTTCTCCATCTCAGGTAGCTTTTCATCAGGGCAGAAGGCAAGATTTTGAGCCTATTACTCCGACATGCTAATTATTAACTTTCTTCAATATTTTATTACAGTTACAAATTGGATGTCAGTGAATTGATTCTTAAAGATGGCTGCTACTGCTTATATAGCAATACACCCCCCCTCTCCTTCATTATATTATTTTCTTAGATGTGTTTTCTTAACTTATATGCCAATTACCAGGAATCACAGAAGCCTGCTGTGTCAACTTTTAATTAGGTCAAAAAAAAATCCAGTGACATGCAGTAATTTATGCAATTTTCTAATTTTAATTCTAAATATAATTTTAGTCAATCTTATACTGGGAAAGATTAACTTTTCTGGCATCACTTTGGCTAGAAAAACAAGCCTAAGATTTATGAAAAACATTTTGTTATATATATAACTCGACCATTTTAATTTACTAATATATGCAGAATTATGAAATTTCGAATATAAATAACTTAATAAATATTTAAAAATAGAGAAACCTTAATGTTTTACATCCTATTAACATTTATTTTCTAGCATATATGTAGTCTAAAGTTACACATACAACTCATTTTTCATTTAATAATTATTAACAATATATATGTGCATATTTTAGAGATCTATGTCTATATAAATAAATATTTCTCTATATAGGTAAATATATATGCACACATACTTGATTACACTTATTTAGGTTTAAATTTAGGCGGGTTTTTATAGTATTATTATTAAGATATACAAGAGTTTGATGGTGTTTACATATATGAAAGAACACTACTATAGAATATAGTAGGTGAAACAGTTAGATTGTAGACACTGACTGTTTCAATACGTACTTCATGCTAAACTAGCACTCATCAGTTGGTCCCGATTATCATCTCCCACACACATATATATATAATCAGTGCTCAGTTTATATTAAGATTTCTGGTATGAATAAAAAAGACTTTTTTTATTTTGCTGAATAGTAAATGAATATAAAACTTCATAAACAATATAAACAAAAGTGTAATAACTGATAAGATTTAAGGATAATTAGAGGATTAAAACATTTTTATATGATTTTGATATTTTAAAGAGTTGAAGAGGGTTTTTTCTAATCACCTATTTATAACGATATAAGAATTAAGACATTGCATTTAATGACATATTCATCCTACTAATTTATTTAGTTTTAGGAGGATATATTTTGTTGATGAGGTTACAAGAGATTTTTGTAAATGTAAGATTGAGCAGGGCTGTGGTTTCTAAAGAAGTTGTAAAGTATGGTGATATGTTGATTTTAGAACTATTGTGAATATTTTTATAATTATTCTGAATATATTAAAAAGTATCACTTTAGGAATACCTAAATAGGCATAAACTGACTTTAAAAAATAATGTACAATCGATTTAGCAATTTCTTATTAATTCAACTTTACAAACTTCCTCCAACACTGTAGGAAATTAATAAAACAGCTGTAATTTCATAGATGGAAATTGACCTTTAAATCTGTGGTATTCATTTTTAGTGCATAAATTTACATGAACTCAACCATCAGTAAGAGTTTTAAAAACATAAGCGAATCATTTGTGCTTATAGTTTATTCTTCTATAAGCCAACCCTTACTAACCATGCTGACGGGTGAATGCACATAGATTTATACACTAAAAACAAAAAGTGCAAGTTTGAATGTTAATTTTCTTCTATGTAATTATATATATATGTACAGTGCTAAACTAAAAATACATTAAATTGTTTTTATGTTGTTTTGAAAAGTTATTTAAAGCATATAGTGCTAAATAGAAAAATTTATGGCAAAATATTTTTGAGATAGTTGCAATTTAGAAAATATATAATACTGCAGCAATCACAATACAAAACCATTGTTATTGTCTTTGATAAAAGTATTCTTAATGATTTTATTTAATAAGCAGTTTCTATTATATATGAAAACTTACAGTATGATTTTAGTGAAGCAAAAAGCATTAAGATGCACAAAAACATTTCAAAATTGTGAGATATACTTAGTTTCTAAAAAATTTGGGGCTACTTGAATATCCACAAAGGGTATATTATATTGTTACTACATGATGTATTACAAATCATTATAATCAATGACTGAAAAATCTAAAGCATTTCAAATAATAATGTTATAAAACAGAGATAAGAGTGATATTTAAAACTGTTTACAGAGATTTCATGCTATAGACAATTTAAATTTGATGGTCGGTTTTTTTAATTTGAACAACTAAAATAAAAAAACAAAAAATTCATCTCTGTGGCTTTTAAATTTAATATGTGTTATTTTTATCAATTAAAGAATCATCTTCTGTTTTATAAACTTTTTGAATGCAACTAAAAAGAATATGTTTTAATAGTTAATGTTGAAAAACGCAAATGCTCTGTCAGCAATGATATGTTGGGTGATTATCAGCTTGCAGCTGTGGATAAGTTGATGGATTTTGGAAGAAAAATGAATTTAAATGTTGAGGTGTGTCACAGACTGCAATGGATTGCTGATGTATTTTACAAGTTAAAAGATAGTTATTTCATCACAACAATAAAACTATATTAATTAAGTTAGCTTCACAAATAGAGCCAGAAAAATATTTATACAAAATTGAGATTGGTAGCCTTTATTGATAGAGCATGAAAACATTAATTAGAAAAAAGTTATTTACAATAGCTTTTTTTTTTTCTCTGAGGAAATTGATGGCAAAGTACTGAACAGGGATTATGATGCACAACCTTCTAACATCTACTGGTTACTAGAGCTTACACTAGGTGACACTATTGTGTGAAAAAATTTCTACTCTTTAATAGCTTGTGTGACATAAAGAAAAGGTGATATGTGATGTTTTAGTGGTTTAAAAAAATTACTTAAGAATTCTCTTTTAATTATCTGAAAAATATCCGATCATAAAATCAATCCATACTTTTTCTTTGGCTTTGAGAATGTGATGTTATTGAATCTATGATTATTAGGCACATCTTTGATGTTTTAGAAATTTTAAGTGGATGAAGTCTAATAGTTTTTAGAATGAAAGAAAATAGTTAAAGCTTTAGTCTACCATTTCAAAATCTGATATTCAAATTTAGATTTTAGCTTGGAGGTTTTTTTCAGATAGTGGAGAATTTCCCCAAGTAAGATCAAGTTCCATTATTAACCTACTTTAATTATTCTGATTATATAGATATTTAAAACTGAAAAATCCCAGATTGGTCATATGACTTATTTATTATTGGTGGGTCAACCATTAAAAAAAGCCCGATCATAAAGAAATGCAATCATTAAATAGATGATAAAATTAGAGAGAAATAGTGAAGAAAACAATATACATTTATGGATGCTTTAAGATGGTGATAATGAATATTACAGATTAACTGTATGGAGAATTGCTTAAAAAGACATAATGGATTGAACACATTTTTCTATCTCAACTGGAATTGATTCAGGACCTCTACTTCTTAAGTTTAATACAATCACTTCTAATTGCTCAAAATGGTATAATCATTCCAATTCCTGTATACACAAATATTGAGGACGTTTTTTTTTTTTTTACATATATACATTTGTTTCCTTTTGTGATATTAGACTAATTACATTTTATAATAAGTCAAGTGTGAATAATTTATTTATTTTTATGATTATAATAAAATGGCATCCTGATTTCCTGGTTGTCAATCCAGCAGTTTCTCAATAATTTTATTAATATCCTTATTTAATAAATCAAGTATAGTTTTGAATTCTTAATATAATAATTTATACTTTTCTTTAAAAGAATCTTGCATTCTTGTAACAAATGACAATGTTTTGATCTTATAGTCTGTCACATGGCTTGGAAATTTTAAGGGTCAATAACTATAAACGACTTAATAGCATCATTTATCAAAGGTTCATTGTAAACAAAACATTGTGACATAAAAATAAAATGGATAAAGATTGTTTTTCATTTATTAACAAAAGCCTTTGTTAATAGTCTTTTTTTTTTTTTCGGAAGTCTTTTTATATTTCAGACGTCAATAAAAGATTGTCTTTATTAGCGAATATGGCTGATAAGTTATTAGTATTATATAAATTAAGTTTGTATTGCATGCTGGGATGTCAAGCTTATTACTTATGATGGAAGCTCTTAATAAGATGCTAAAATGAACTCAGAAAAGAGAGAAAACAAACTATTATAAACAATGACTCAGTATTAGTGCTAGATTGTTATCATTACCACATTGCTATTACATATCTTTTTACAAAAATGCTATGACTTTATTCTTTTGAATTCTCTAAAATCACAGATGATCAGATATTATTACTTGATCATAATATCCATTGAAAAATATCACCAGATGGAGTTAAAATTTTCGTTGTACATAAAAATGTTATACATAATCAAGTTGATATCAACTCCTGGCAGTCATAAAACTGCCATTTCTCTGGAATAATCTATCATCTAGAAGATTTTTTTTAGTCTTCTTAATGGTACATTCATTATTGTGACGATAGAGAATCCATCTCATTACAAATTATCTTTTTTGTTTTTACTTCCAATCTTTATGAGAAATAAATATATTTTTAATGAATTAGTTTGCCATAATTATAAGGAGATGGTTTAACGAAGTAATTTGTGATTCAAATGAAAATTCAAGTGTAATTTGATTATTCATTTTTTGTTGTCAATGGTATTCACAAAAGACATCAATAAGAATTACACAATGTTTCGAGTAGCTCAGTTGATAGAGCGTTTGCCTTAAATTCGATATTCAAGAATCTAAGGGTGCGAGTTCAACTTCTAAGCGAGTATTGTCACTGTGCATATAGGCCATCAACACCTGAAGAAGAATGGAGAATAATATACTCGGAATATTGTGTAATTACTAACATCAATAAGAAATTTCAAAGACTGCATTTACTATTATATACCAGAGTTGCTAAATGTAGGAGTTATTTTTAAAAAAAAATGATTTCACAATCCCTACTCATATCCTGTAGAAAAAATACAATATTAGAATATGATTTCAACATTTACTAAATACATGAAAATGTAAACGTGTATAATGAAATAAAGTCAAAATAAATCTATAACTATTATTGAGATTTTTGATATTGCTTTATTTTAATGTTTTTTATCAAAATTCAGAAGTATAAGAGAAAATAAATAATCACCAACATTAATTAAAATATTTATAGTTTATAGAATTTTTGATTATGGATTTTATATTCATTTTTGAACATGCTGGTTCCAGTAAATACATTACTTTAAGTGCAATATTTGTACAATATGATTGAAATAAAAAGAAAGATCTTCCAGAAAATGATCAGTAGGTCATAATTGAGTGATTGAATAACTCTGATATACATTGCAATGGTACAGGAAGAAGTTTGAAAAAATGAGGAATTGTAAGAATAAATAAAGTATGCGTAAGCAAAATGTAGACACATCTTTAAATATAACATGTTACATGGTCATATATGAACATATCATTTGTAATGCCATGAAAAACAGGTATCCTCAAATAATAATAAATAATATTCTAACAATATCTATATCTACCACACAGATGCACACTATGATATTGAGCATAATATTAATATTATGGATTATCAACTGAAATTAGCAACTGTGATGAACATTTTAATAATTTTTAGGAAGTATTACAAAGTATTGGACATACTTTCTGATCATCATTATTCCCAAAAGAAATAAAATCAATATTGAGAAAGGGTCAAATTTGCTAATGATAGTTTTTATTAATTTTGATCTAAGATGACCTTGAATACCTTTCTTTATTTCAGAGAACTACCGGGTTTTATTAAATTTTCATTATTTAGTATTGTTTTCTAATTCATGTAAGCAAACACTTCAAAAATAATCACAGATACTTATTAAGCTAATTTAGTAATAGCAAAACATGAAGACTAAGGATAAAGCAAAAATTATGCCATGCTTTATTAAAGTATAAATATATATCAAACTTTCCACAAAAATCAAAATTGCAAAGCCACCTGATATTGAAATGGTACATTGACCAAATATTATTTAGAAAATAATATTTGTTCTCCATTCTTAAGTGTTTGTATTTGCTAATAACATGTTTCTCCTTCTGATTAAGAATTACTAATAAAAACTGTACCTGTAAATTATGTTGTTATCAAATTAATTCTAATATCTAATATTTACCAGTATTAAATTTAATTTTTTTTCTATATCTAACTACAAATTAATAATATAATCGATATAAAGGTATGAAGATTAAATCTCCGTCTCTCATTCCAAAATGCTTTAGATTGGTCTATATATTTTCATTTAGGTACAAAGATAAGATGGACATTCCTATATTTTAAAAGTCCCTATCTTGCATCTGAGTTTGAGAGTGTCCTACATACTCACTATAACATCAGTGAGTTAGTAACATGATTAAACAGCACATGTTGAAGGCTGATTACCTTCTGATTAAGAATTACTAATGAAAACTGTGCTTATATATTATATTGTTATTAAATTAGTATCATGTTTAGAACTGTACATAATCAATGCTTGTATATTAACATTTCAAATACCTCATAAATAATAATAATTAGTGAATTCTAAACTTCACCCTCCCCATTAAATACATTTCAACATTTGGGGAGAATGACATTTATATATTGCATGAATAGATAAAATAAAATTATATATTTATATAAATAAATAGTGAAAGAGAAAGTACAAAAAATATTATTATTATTATCATCATCATCATCATTATTATTATTATTATTATTATTATTATTATTATTATTATTATTATTATTATTATTATTATTATTATTATTATTATTATTATTATTATTATTATTATTATTATTATTATTATTATTATTATTATTATTATTATTATTATTATTATTATTATTATTATTATTATTATTATTATTATTATTATTATTATGTTTCAAAGCAAAACTTTATTGAGTCTAAAAAGTTACAGAGTCACATATAGTACTATATTGATTTGTTACAAATGCAAAACAAATTACAACAACTTTCAGTATGTAAGTCTTTATCAATTCTGCATACTTTCTTTCTTGTTTTTAAATTTGGTCTTCTATTTAGTTCAGTTTATGCTTGCATCTCTTTGAAGTTGGAAAAAAAGCTGATGCTGAAAATGTCATCATCTATCATATTAGACTTTATATTTTATAGACTGGATCTTTGTTTCAAGTGTGACCATGTGGCTGCAAACACATCTGGTTGAGCTAGGATGCTGTCTCTTTTTCTGAACAGTTCTAGTTTTATTGAATATGTTGCTGGGTGGCATCGAGGGTTATTAGCAAGTGCAAAAGTGCATCTGGTACACCAGTAGGCATAAAGGCTATATGTTGCTGCACGAATAGCAGGGATGTTGCCTTTTTTAAATGTATTTATTATTTTATCAATTGAAATGATAGCCTTTCTGTATGTGGTAAACATTGTGTGACATATTGTTTCTAGTGCACTGCAAGAATGAAGAAAATGATCTTGTGTCTCTTCTTCTCTATGACATAGCCCACACATGGGGTCTATATTTGTGTAGAATCTACGAAATCTGAGGAAATGTGCTGTGGGTAGAGCATTAAGATTAAGCTTAAGTAGAAAATCAAATAATTTTGGTTCTAATGACCATTTTCTGAATTGTTGCAGTAGTTGCCTGTTGTCTATCCCAAGAACTGATGGATGTAGATTAGGTGTCTGGTTTGGGTTTAGTATATTATAAATGTCCCAGTATGTATACTTGTTGTCATTATTGAGTGATATTTTGTTGTATATTGGCTTGAGTTCTTCAATCAGTGTGGATAGATATCCATATGAAGGGGGTGGTCTGTCTGTGGGTATTATACTAATTACACACTCCAGGTCTGGAAATCTTTTTATGGTTGCTGTTATTAGATTTACTGATTTCTGTGTGTAAAAAAACATTTATTGTATGGAGTCCAAGTCCATTGCTATGTGGTGGTCTGCTCAGATTTTTTAAAGAGATTGCCACTGTCTTTCTCTTCCATATTAGTTTGTTACAGATTGATGAGATTTTGGATATGAATGTTTTTGCAAATTTGATTATAGGTGTGTAGTAGGTAATTTTTGTAATTATAAGTTGATTAAATAGTGCTACCTTTGCGTATATTGACAGGTATGACTTTTCAAGTGAGGTTGTGATTGTTTCAGCATCTTTTTTTAATTTATTTTGAATTTTTTGCCTCATTCCGTTAGTTCCAAGGTAGAATGGGAAACCAAGGAAAGCAGATGGTTTACCATTAAACATCTCTGTACAGTGCTTGCCTGTGTATATTGACCATGCAGCAGTTTTATTTGTGTTAATTTTTAAATTAAAATTTGAGGTATAATTCTTGATTATCTCTTGTAATATGGGGAGGTTCTTTTTAGAGGGGAGAAAAATGGTTACATCATCCATATAGGCTATGCATGATGTATTTAAAGCAGTGTTTGGGATTTGAATGCCTTTTATTTTTTTCTGTATCTCTATTAATAGAGGATTTATATATATTGTAAAGAGCAAAGCACTGAGGGGGGATCCTTGTGGGATGGATTGACTTGGTCTGAAGGTTTGTGAATTTTTCCCATTCAATGTGATGTGAATTTCACAGCTGAGTAGCAGATTGGCTATTATATATAGTAGGGATGGAGGTATTGTTGTTTTTTTCAGCACATCTAATAATTTGGCTATAGGCACTGAGTCAAATGCTGCCTCAATGTCTAGTTGAACTATAATTGGTGCATATTTCTTTCTTTTTTTTACTACTTCGATTATTGTTTTGTACATTAAGGCACCCTGGCCAATGGATGATCCTTTTTTGGCATATTGTGCTGATGATAACACAGGGAGTATATGTTGTTCTATTTTCTCCTTTATTACTCTTTCAAGAATTTTTATTCCTAAAGATCCCATTGAAATTGGTCGTAGATTAAATAAAGATGATATTGCTGTTGGTTTTTTGTTAAATGAAACCATTGCAATTGGGTATAGACTTTGTATGTTGTAAATTTTTTGGAATATGTAATTGGCTAGATCGCACAGGTATTTGGCTGTGAAGTGACTAAGATGTTTGAACACAAATTTTGGGAATTCCTTGTGGTCCTGGGTGACATGTGTTTGTTATTGTTGCAAGTTGAAATACAATGTCAGTTGTTTTTATTGGTGTGTCTGTTTCAGGGTCTCCAAATATGTCTTCATTTGGTATGTACACTCTTTGTTTTTGCAGTTTTTTTTTAAAGTGGTGATAAATTGGGTTTATCATGTTATGTCCAGCTGTTATAGAGCCATCTATTTCAAGTGCCATAGGCACTCTGACTGTGGATGGGTATCCCAGTGCCCACTGTATGTATGCTCTGGTCCAAGTGTGTTGTTGGGTAAGGTATATTTTTTCTTTTTTATTGCTACATATTGCTTTAGTGTGTTGCATGTATTGTTGTACATTTCTGTAAGTTTTTTTATTTGTGTTTGATTATCTGTAGTTGGTCTGGAAATGGTTATTCTTTTATGTAGTTCATCTGCCAAAGCTAATAATCTGGTGGGGGGGGGGTTGAATTGCAGGTAATATGATTGGTGTTGAAAGAAAGTATATTGGTGAATGCTATATACTTTTGGACTGGATCGAGTGACATGTTTTGAAGTTTTTGGAGCATTATATATGTTTCTGAATATAGGAATTCAGTTGTTTGTGCTGGAAGAAGTATTCGCATAGTCTTTTGAAGGGCTATTGTTGTATTCTGTATTTTTGTTAGGTCGAGGGTGATGAACTGGGCAGCATGATCTGAGATTATAGATGGACAGAGTTCAAGATTAAAATAATGATGTACCATTGGTGAGTAGAAACACAAATCAATAAGTGACTTATATCTATTGTTATTAAAAGATATTGAGTTTAATGGGAGAAAACCTTCAGCACTCATAAGTGGGATTGTTATTTGATGGATCCATTTGGTGACAAAAGTTTGGTAGGTCATGTTGAAATCTCCCAGGAGTATTATGGGATTTGGTGTTGCTGTAAGCATTGAATTTATTGTTGCTATTATTCTGGAGATGATGACAGGGCCTGGTGGTATATAGACAAGTACTAGGTTAAGTGTGATATTTTTATGATGGAGTGTTATTATGATAAGATTAGAGTCAATATATATAATTTTAAAAGAATCAAAAGGGCAGTTGTGGGATATAATTATACCTGTGCCACCTGATGGTGATGATGATTGCCTTGAGCAGGCACAAAACCCTTGGCTGACTAAATATTTTGAAGGATCAATTTGAGAGCCACTGTATATTTTTGTTTCCAATAGCCCCAGTATGTGTGTTTGTGTTGTATGTAACCATTTTTTGAGTTCAAAAAGTTTTTTGATGGCATTTAAGCCTCTAATGTTTAGAGATCTAATTTTTATCTTCATGTTACAGGATAATTTTATAACAGGGTATTGATTTTTTAATTCTAAATTTTTGTTTATATTGCAGTAGATGGATGCTGATACATATTTAAGACTTGGTAGGGTTTATTATCAGTTTTTCTTTCATTTAATATTGGTTCAGACTCTATACAGGCAATTTGTGATGAAACTGAACAGTTGTCCATTTGTTGTTGGCTTAAATCCATTTCTATTTCATCATTTTCTAAGTTATGTCTGATGAGTTGTGCTTTTGGTCTGTTTTTTTTGTCTTTTTGGATTCATGGTTTTTAGGTGGTCTACCTGGCTTTCTTTTTCCCTCTGGTGTATTCTCTTGAATGGGTGGAAGTGGGGGTTCTATTGCATCCATTATGTTTGATGCAGTTTTGTTTATTATTGTGGTTTGTTTTATTATTGGTGTACTTATATTATCTTGATTTATATTTTCATTATATAGCTGTATGTTTATTTTCTGTTTGCTGATTTTTACTTGGTATACCTTTTGTTTTATTGAGTTGCTGATCCTGTGATGTAATTACTGCATTTTGTGTTGTGGTTTCTTGAGAGTTATTTTCGTTTGAATCTTGGGTGTCTATGTTAGTTTTTGTATTATTATTTTTTTGGTTAGTTTTTGGGATTGGCAATTCTGCTCCGTTATCATATTTGTTCATGGGTGTTTGAACCTGTTTTTTTCTGGTTTCTATTATTGGATTGTCAATTGATGTAGTGTTAATAGAAATTTTTTTTTCGTCATCAGTGGGTTGTTCTGGGGAAAGGATTTTGTTTTGTTCACAGTGATTGCCTTTTGTGTTATCGCACTGAGTTGCTAGGTGGCCTCTCTGTCCACAGCCAAAACAATGTGGTTTTAAACCTCTTATGTGAAGAGAGAGTGTTGCTTCTTGATCTGTAATTTGTGTTGGGATCTTGGCAGCATCTATGTTTTTATGGAGTTTTATTTTAAATTCAAAATGATTACTACATATCGGTATAGGTGTGTCTTTTAAATAAATTGGCTGTAGAGCAATTACTTTTCCAAACGGGTTTATCATTTTTTGAAAATCTTGTAAGTTGTATTTAAGATGAGTATTTTTAAGCACTCCAGTAATAATATTTTTCCGGTTTTCATCTATAATTACGAGTGCGTAATTATCGAGTGCTAAAATAGTGGATTGAAAACGTTCTTTTTGCTGCTGAGTATAAAAATCAATGGTTATATATCGCGAATTTGGATGGTCTGCGATACAAGAGATTGTTTCCCATAGTTCATTTTGTGTAATTGCTTCATATAATAAAGCTTTTGGGAAATGATATAATGAGCATTGATTATCTGTTACTGCGAGTACTAGCGATGTTGGTGAAAAAAACCTGCAAAAAGTTTCAAATAACATACAAGGAACCGTATCATTGAAACGGTCCATCACATTTTCAAGCATTTCTTTTGTCCAGATTGCAGCTGGGGGTTGACGTTCCTCTTGAGTATGTAGATCTAGATTTTTTATATCATTTGTATTTGTTCTTCGGAAACATGGTATTTGGGTTGGTGCTGTAATATTGCTGTTGCTTTTAAGTATTTTTGCATATGAAATAGGTGATGTTGAAACTAACGATGTTGTTAATTTCGTATTGGTGCTTAACTCGCTCACGCTTGACTGGGCAGTAGCCATGATTTATTATTCTGACTCAAGTCAGTTTTTTTAAAAAAAAAAGATATGAATACACACCGATATTTTCTTTAAAAATACTCTATTAATCTATTATATGATTTGATTTGTTCTGTACTATGTTTGTTTTGCAAATAACAAGTTGAAACAAAAGAAAAATATAAATACTTACATCGGAGAGCTTAAAGATTGCTTCTTACCTCAGCAGAGATTTGCTGCTACTACTACTATTATTATTATTATTATTATTATTATTATTATTATTATTATTATTATTATTATTATTATTATTATTATTATTATTATTATTATTATTATTATTATTATTATTATTATTATTATTATTATTATTATTATTATTATTATTATTATTATTATTATTATTATTATTATTATTATTATTATTATTATTATTATTATTATTATTATTATTATTATTATTATTATTATTATTATTATTGTTGTTGTTGTTGTTGTTGTTGTTGTTGTTGTTGTTGTTGTTGTTGTCTTTACACAACTGAATGAAAGAAACTAAAGATTTATATCAGTAATATTTATTGTGTTGCATAACAATTAACTCAAAATTTTCAAGTACTTCTTTATAAATAAATATAAATTTAAATGATCTTCAATTTCAATGTATGGCAGTATTTTTTTAAAGTTTTACAGGCATAATCCACAACTTCTTTGATTTGTCATCTTTAACATAGTCAACTTTTTGGTTTATTTGAATGATGATGATGAATTTGTATTTTTTTTACAATAGCTTATGGTCCACGAATTTACTTACATTCTGGAAGCTCTAGGCAGATAACTTCTGATTCAGGTCACATATTTCTGCAGTGACAGGCAACCCTAAATTACATACCAGGATTGCAACTGATAACTCTTTTCTCCTGGGTACTACATTGATAATGATGAAAAGGAAGATGTACTTTTATGGTGTTATAGTTAAACATAATCTTGATTGGTCAATGCAACAATAGGAGTTACTTAAAAGTACATTCTGAATTAATGTCTGGATAGACTAGTTTAACATGAGCAATTTTTTCGGTGTTAGTTCACTGCAGAGATGCAACTCATATTTATTTTTTTAAAGCGGCTTTTATAATTTTCATAACATTATTTAAAAATGCTTTTGCTAAAATTAATTGATGCACCTATCCACTTAGAATATTTTTCCAAATATAAACTCTTAATATATTGTTAGCTATAATTATTTCTAGATAGATAGGGAGGTAGGTGGGTAGGTGGATGGGTGGGTGGATAAATAGATAGATAGATAGATAGATAGATAGATAGATAGATAGATAGATAGATAGATAGATAGATAGATAGATAGATAGATAGATAGATAGATAGATAGATAGATAGATAGATAGATAGATAGATAGATAGATAGATAGATAGATAGATAGATAGATAGATAGATAGATAGATAGATAGATAGATAGATAGATAGATAGATAGATAGATAGATAGATAGATAGATAGATAGATAGATAGATAGATAGATATGTTTGTATAATCTATTAAAGTTGGTTTATAAATTTTGTAAAATTTGTTACCATCAACTAGTATGAACACAATGAGACAGAAACTTTTAATGATATATATTTCATAGTTGCAGTTTAAACTGACCAAAATTATCTTTATCAATTAAAGCTATTTATATTGTAACGAAACTTTCTTCCGCCTTGTATCAGAGGATTGATTCTTCCAATTTAAACTGCCTTGTGAATACATTGCAGTGATTGATTTTTATAAGTCGTTACTTCGTTTATATTTATTGAAGTAAAAAGACATTTAACTTTATCAAAATATATGTGTTTGGGCACACATAACTCTCATTAATTAATAAAACACCCAGTTATTTCTTTTAACCTTTATTTATTTAGTCACAACTTTGACTGTGTTAAATAGTATAAACATATTTATTTAATGTTATCAGGTTAATTTTCTAATTTTTTTTTATTATTTTTCAGTTTAAATCAATCTCCACTTGATTTGCGATCCGATTTGCAATTATCACAAGACAGTCAAAGTATTCGTTGCAATGGATAATTGAACATCCCTGGTAGTATATTTAAAGTATTTAATTCAATTTCTGTATTTTTAATAAATTGTTTTTTAAAAAAAAATACTGAGAGCACAGAACTCTACAAAATCAATCTTCAGATTTTTTTTTAAAAAAATTTATTTCATTTTTTCAAGTCTAAATTTTTTAACATATATATTTAATATTTTAAATTTTTTTTCTCAAAATGTATTCAATACTAGGTTGAAATTTGCTCAATATTTCTATATCGGTCTATCTTTAATGTAACTTCTTCAGTTATCTTAAGCTATTCCTTTCAGCTTATCACATCATTTTTATTTAATGATTTTTTATTATCAGTATATTTTTTGAGTTTGAGTTTGTGTGCCTACCTTAGTGCCCTATCTATTTCCCTTTAACATTTAAGATGTAAACCAATGTACTGTATTCAAGAAATCCCCTCCCCCAAATATGATTTTTTAAATATTATTGTAAATTGTAAGTGGTATCCATCCTGTTGGTTATATATTCAAGTAGTAATCCATATACAACAATTAATTTTTTTAAAAAAAAAACAATAACTTTTTTTCACATTAAAAATGGTATAAACTATTCACCACATCAATTAACTTCTATTTAATTTTTTTATACATTACTTTTATCACATTTCAGATGCCCTTCGATTTTAGTGTAGTGATCAAGTGTTAGGTTGTCAGTATAATGATGTGATGCATCGTGATTTCTCCTTATTCGGAGTCCGGAATCTCTCAGCCACTATGCCCAGTGTTTCCCGTCCTAAGTTTTTCCATACTTTGTCTATCCTGCTCCATCCCATTTCCACAACATAATCTTTGTCAACTCCATGGTCTTTTTATCTAAATCCCCCTTAACTTTTCCCAAACCCAACATAAAAACCAATAACCTACTTTCTGTATAATCACTTTGTTTATATTAGTGGTGTGATGTGATGTGTGAACTGTGGCTTCTACTTAAACGGAGCCAGGAATCGATTCTAGTGCTGACACCTGGCCATCGAATTTTTTTACGAATTGCATAGCAATAGAGCCTTTAAAATTATTTATTTATTTTAGATTATTTAAATAACTATAATTATCATGAATTTTATTCTGATTACATTTATAATATTTAAGCAATTCAAACTAATAAAATCTTTATTTATGGCATTTTTTATTTTCAAGCTTTAAATTGAATTAAATTCATTTAAATATTCAACATTTTTGCTGAAGGTTATTTTTGCAAAAATAGTAATATAATTGATAATGCGTTGTAATTTAACTAATCTGTTATTATGTTTAATTTAATGAAAAACATTTTTTTCTAAAAAAAAAATATGCCGTTTTAAAAATAAATTACAGTTTGTTTGTTGAATTTATATATAACTCGTCCCGCGCGGTTTGGCACGGTTTGTTGGTAGAACATGCGACTTGGGATCGATTTTGGCTCGCAGTTCTGGTACTCAAACTTCTTATGAACTCCCGAGTAATAAGTCATAAGTCATATATATATAGCTCTATAATATTGTAAATGTAAGGTCAATAATAAGCATAGATGATACGTCTGTGTATCTATGTGTGTGTGTATATATATATATATATATTTATACTCAGAGGCAAACTCTCCATACAGTAGCGCCACTCAGTGCAAGCCAGAGTAATCAATGGATGCAGGAAAGTTTGTGCATAAAATCCCTATCTAGCGTCTACTCATCCAATATCCCCAGACTAGTTTCTAGCTTGTGGCTTTCATCAGTGAAGAGCTTTGGATCTGAAAACACTGAGTCCAAAATAAAAACAATAATGTTTTCAAGCTAAACTCATTAGCTTGTATAGTTGTATAGATCTGAACTCAGTTGAGCATCCATACTTTTTGGTGTCTTTGGTTTCTTAATAACCACAGTCACAATAATCCTTACTGATGAAAGCCACAAGCTAGAAACTAGTCTGGGAATATTGGATGAGTAGGCACTAGATAGGGATTTTATGCACACATCTTCCTGCATCCATTGATTACTCTGGCTTGCACTGAGTGGTGCTACTGTATGGAAGGTTTTGCCTATATGAAAAACAGCTTGTGGAAGCATAAAGAATGGTGATCATATGATGTTATATTTACACTCTTTGGCCAAATTTCAAGACATAATTGAAATAAATGTTTTTTCACAAATGTAAGCTTATGGTTAAGACCTGTAGAGGTCCCTACCTTTGCATTTTCATGCGCATATTCTTGAGATTTATAGCCTTAATAAATATTAATTATGTAATCAATGTGTGTTTAAACAAATTTATAATTACAACTTTAAATTATCGTAATAGATTTCTAACTATAAGATCTTTCCATTGACTTGTTGTAAATAGAAAGATTTCGCGAGTATTAATGTGTAATAAGAAATGTGGACTTAATGAGTGAAGTACTGAATAGCTTCATGCTCTCAGATCTAACCACTTCAACTTCACCTATTTATATAGAAAGTAGGTTGAAGTAAAGAGGGGGTTCCCCTCTGGGGTTCCCATCTTTTCTTCCAAAATGTAATCTTGTGGTTAAGACCTGTACAGGTCCCTACCTTCGCATTTCATGCACATATTCTTAAGATTTACAGCCTTAATAAATATTACTTACATAATCAATGCGCGTTTAAATAAATTTATAATTACTAAGTTAATGATGAAAATCTTCAACATTTTTTTTTATTTTAAATAGTCTCAACTATAGAAATAAATTTAAATATTTTGACAATACTTGAATATTAATATGCATAGCAAACTCTAATCTGTGTATGTTGCATTTAACAAATTAGTGAAGTATAGATTTCCTATAAATATAACATAAAAACACTCCGAAAGTTTTATTTAGAGATGATTTTTAAGATTTTGGTATGTTTTTTATTTTTCTGGAACTCATTACTGCAAAGACCCATCTTCATGTGTATGTGATTCAGTAAGCAGTCTTTCTAAAAAAAAATTACAATGTCTTAAGCATAATTTTGTGAGGGAAAATGATCCTGTTTATGTTATAAATATTATCTCAGACTTCTTAGAAATGTGTAATATTGACTGCATTCATTGGGAAGACTTTGATGAGGATAGAATAAAATGCCAAGTTATAATTACTTAAAGGTTTGTTCTTTTAAATAAAAAGTTTACTGCTGAAGAAATTAAAGAATAACATTAAAAGATCTCAAACAAACATATCAAAGACTCACCATATAAATGGACTCATAAAAGTTAGTTTTAACTTTTTCCCTTTGGGAGGTAGCATATTATTATTAATAATGATGATGAGTGATGTTTAATCTCCTTTCTCTCAGTAAAAATGGAATGAAATAAACTAATACAATATTTTATTTACAAAATTGCTACCCATCTCATATTTTTTTAATAATGGAGATTATTAGCCTATATCCTCATTAAAAAAATATTTTGCAAATGCTTAATAAAAAGATGATGTCTGTATTTAACACAATTTTATCTTAGAAACTTAAAGACATTAATTTGTACAATATATGAATCAGAGCTAATCTTGAAACAAGATAGTACACTAACGAACTTCTCAAGAGTAAACTAACTTTGTATGTTTTATTCAGAAATATAAAAACTATAACACTAGTAAACATACGTATATTAAAATTAATTGGAATTATAATCGATTTCTTTCTTTTTTAAAAAAATCTTACAATGCATATGTACTAACTTGAAAACGATAGATGTAATAATGTATAATTTTTGCATAATTAAATATGCAAATGCATAAATATGTTCAACTCAGATAGAAACTTATTCAATTTAATTTTGTTTAATCGTGTTTAAAAGCTAGGTATAGCTAATAAGACTTTTCACAGAGGCAAAACTCTCCATATAATAGTGCCACTCAATGCAAGCCAGAGTAATCAATGGATGTCAAAAGGTTCGTGCATAAAATCTCCATCTAATGCCTACTCATCCAATATCGCCAGACTAGCTTGCAGAGAGTGGTAATACATATAGTGAGTTTTGTCTGTCTTAATAACAGTATTGTAAAGCATAAGAAATGATGATCATGTGATGTTTATTGAATAAACCTTATAGGTATTTCTCATTCCTTTTAAAATAGATGACAGTAAAGTTCGTTATTTACTCATGCCTTTATGTTTTTAATAAAGATATTCATTTCATAGCTAATGATTTTGCAGGCATATTTTTTTTACAAAAAACAATAGTAATGGTGAGTTTACTTTATCCAAGATGGATTATTATTTTCTTTGGGAATATTTTTAACAATGCCTTTCGAATATTATTAATATCATTAATAAATATTATAAATATAGTGCTTTCATGCTCATCAATTATATCACTTGGTCCAAAATTTTGGTTAATTCTAAAGTTTATACCAAAATAAATTTATCATGTATGGGTATAATAATAAAACAAAATAAATGTCTGCTAATATCAATAATACAATAACGAAACTTAAATATAATCCAAACAACGGTAAACAATTTATAATATAATATAAATAAAAACTCATAAAGAAATATTTTCGATTATATTCATAATCATTTTCAACTCAACTTTCAAAATGGAATCATCTATTACCAACCGGAAATACATGTCGATTTAAATATCCCACAATTCATTAATCCTAACATTTGCTGACTGTCTGTTTATTATCATATTTTTATACCTACTAATAAAAACTGTCTCTTTAATTTTTATTTTTTCATTATCTCTCTCTTGGCCTAAAATTTTTATTTTATTTATATCAAAATTATAGGAATTGTAATTTTAAGTTTAATTTTGTAATAATTAAAATAAAATTTTAGGCCAAGAGAGAGATAATGAAAAAAGAAAAATTAAAGAGGCAGTTTTTAAAAATAGGTATAAAAATACAATAATAAACAGACAGTCAGCAAATGTTAGGATTAATGAATTGTGGGATATTTAAATCGACATGTGTTTCCAGTTGGTAATAGATGATTCCATTTTGAAAGTTGAGTTGAAAATGATTATGAATATAATCGAAAATATTTCTTTATGAGTTTTTATTTATATTATATTATAAATTGTTTACCGTTGTTTGTAATATATCTAAGTTTCGTTATTGTATAATAATAAATATCTTAATTAATTAAGTCTTTACAGTACCAAAAATATAACAAAATAGGAAAGACTTATGTAGCTAAAAAATATAATAGAACAGAATTTATTTACATAGATCAATATAATGCGATAACTTTATTTACATCTTTGTTCTAAAGACAATCACAAATGTATATAATATTAAATCATCTATGCACTTTATTACTGCTTCACAATACTTTAATTATTTTGATTTAGTTATATAAAAAATAGGAAGAAGCTAATGGTAAGCAAGTTATTTATAAATGTAATAAAGAGGAAAGAGTCAAAAGAATTTTAGAGTAGTTAGAAAAGAAGAAAATATTAAAATTGGGTATTTGAATATGCAAGTTTGTAGGAAACCAAAAAAGTGGCTGGAATTAAACAAAGCAATTAAAAATGAAGAGTTTGAGGTATTAGCAAAAGTGGAAACACATCGAAGAGAAGAAGAGCATATTCTGGAAGACTTGGTATGGCAGGGTATAAATAGAAAAGAAAAAGAAAAAAGGGGTGGTGGTATAGAAGTTATGTAAAAAAAAATTCAAATACTGTTAAATGTCAAGAACATTTGTGATTTGAGATAAGATTAGGAAGACAAGAATGGATGGTGGCTATAGTGTACATAGCCATTGGAGATAGTCAAACTATAATGGAGTGGAACAGTAGCATATATGAATGCTTAGTTCAGGATATACAGAGTTTCAAAGAAAAGGGGAAGAGAATAATGGTTATATGGATATTAATTGGGATATTGAAGAACAAGAATGGAAAGCTTTTGAAGAGTTTTTGTCAGAGTGTGAATTTGAGCATTGGAAATTTATCGAATATTTACAAGGGATAATACACATGGTCTAGAAATAATATATTCCACACAATAGATTATGTATTAATAGAGAAAGAGGGAATGAATAAAGTATAGAAAATTAAGGTGTTTGATAATAAAAAAAAAGTATATAATAGTGATCATAACTTCTTTACAATAGAAATGGTTAGTAATGTGATGAAAAATAGTAATAAAAGTAGAAATGATAGTTAAAGATGTGGATAGAGAGTGAATAATAAGAATAAGTTAGAAGAGTATAAAATAAATGTTGAAAAAACCATGGAAGAGTTGGTTGGGGTGAGTATAAGGACTGGTGTGTTGAAATAGAAAAAGGGGAAAATAAGGTTTTAGGTAAAAATATTCAGAAGAATAAAAGTAAGAGGAAAGTGAGAAATAGAAAGTGTAAAAGGGAGGGAAAAATCATGCAGAGAATATAAGTGTGCTATTAAAAATAAAGAAAGTGAAAAATATGTTAATGCTAAATGGGAAAAGTACTTAGAAAAAAAGAAGTTGGCTAAAATAAATAATTATAGAGAGAGAATGAAATTGAATAGTAAACTATGGGAAGATATTAATAAAAATGGAAGAGATAGGAGTAAAAAAAATTGGAAATACATTAAAAGAAGAAATGTAGGGGAGAGAGAAATAGTATTATGAGATGATCAGGGAATAGAGTGTAGCTTTAGAGAGGAATTAGAGATAATCTTAAACAATTATGTAATGAATATAGAAAAGATGCTAGATATGAAGAGCAGAATGATAGCAAACATGAGAGCATATGTATTGGGAATATACAATTTACAAAAAAAGAACTGAATGAAGCAGGTAAGAAATTGAAAGATGGAAAGACAAGAGGTTTGAATGGGTGGACAGCAGATATAGTAATGAATTTAGGGCATATGGCAAAATTAAAACTATTATCATGCTTTAAATAAGGCTATTATTTAAAGAGAAGGGTAAGGATCATAGAAAGTTAAACAATTATAGAACTGATAGCGGTAACAGTGCTATATAAAGTTTTCTCATATATGATGGCTGGAATGATTGCAAATGGATGGAAGAAAATAATATAGTCGGAGAAATGCAAGGAGGTTTTCGATCAGATAGGTATATAGGAGATAGTTTATTTGTAGTTATGCAACTTATGGATATGAGTAGGAATACAGGTACACACTTATATATGGTTTTATATATATATATATATATATATATATATATATATATAGAGAGAGAGAGAGAGAGAGAGAGAGAGAGAGATAGAGAGAGAGAGAGAGAAGGCATATGATAAAGTAAATAGAAATAGATTATGGATAAGTTTAGTAAATTTGGGAATGGATGGAGATTTAGTGAATATTATTAAGAAATTATATGAAAATAATTACTATACATATCAATTAGAGAATGTAGAATCAGTTAAAGTTAAAAATAGGGTGGGTGTAAGGCAAGAATGCCCTATGTCACCTATTTTGTTCTTGTTGTTTTTGAGAGAAATAGAGAGAGCAATACAAAGATTAGGAATAGGGATAGCATTAATAGGTGGCAAGGGAGTATATACATTGTTTGTTCTTTTATTTGCAGATGATGTTTTTTTATATGCAGAAAGAAGGGAAGATATTGAAGTTATACTGGGGACATATAGGTAAAGAGATGGGGATTAAATTTAGTGAAGAAAAATCAAAAGTAATGATGATTAATACTTGGGAAAGAGAAGACAAAGAATTTTTATTGAGGAATATAAAGTTAAGTGTGGTGAATAGATATAACTATTTGGGAATCATTTTAAATAATCAGAGAAATTGCTTGAATGAATGTGAAAAAAATTGATAAATGAAGCAAAGAAAAGAAAGGAATTGATAAAGAAATTAACAGTATTCTCATATAATAAATATGATGTAGTTAGAATTGTATGGAAAGGAAGTGGCAGTAGCAGGGTTAACTAATTGTAACAATGCATTATGTGTTAGTAAAGGGATATTAGATTACTTAGAAAAAATATAAAGAGAAATATGATGACATGCATTAGATGTGAAAGTGTGAATGGCAAAGGAGGCAATTCGATAAGAAATGGGATGGTCAAGTTTTTATATGAGAGGTGCAAAAAGCAAAATGAAAATGTTCAGTAGATTGCAATTTATGGATAATAAAAGAATAGCCAAAATAGTATTTAATTAAGTAATGAATAAAGGGTAGGCAATAAGATGGGTGAGAAAGGTAATGCGATATGCAGAAGATTTGGATAAAGACTTTATGACAGTATACTTATATAAAAAGTGGGATGATTGTGTTAGGAGAATTGTTGAGTGTTATAGTGTTAAAGAATGGGATAAAAGAATAGATGCATTAATAAAGAATAGGTATTTGGAGAAATAGAGAACTAGTATGAAAAGTAAAAAGAGTTTAAATATTTATAAAAGTAAACAGAATATTGACTGTGATTTAATTTGACAATAGGAAAGAAAGTATTTACTATTTAAGGCTCGAATGGGATCTTTAGCAACAAGGGAATGTACACATAAATAGAAAAATATGGGCGATTTAGTCTGCAAGTTGTGTAAGCAAAGCATAGAAAATATTAGCATCTGTTAATTGAATGTAAATGCCTGAAAGAAGAAAGGGTACAAATAATGAAGTTGTGGAAGAATAAATATAAACAAAGTGATTATACAGAAAATTGCTTATTGGTTTTTATGCTGGGTTTGGGAAGAGACAAGGGGGATTAAATATAAAGGCCATGGAGTTGACAAAGATTATGTTGTGGAAATGGGATGGAACAGAATAGAAAAGAATATGGGAAAACTTAGGATGGGGAATGGAAAGGGAAGTCAAAGTGGCTAACAGGTTTCTCTGGTCATAGTTTCTGAGATATTCCTAATTCCCTATAAGAAAATGTCACAGTGCATCACCTCATATCATCATCAAAATTTAAAGACGGGGCTATTAAAAATATTACATATTTATAAATACAAGCTCATAAAAGCAATGTCACACTATATATGACTTGCTTTATTGATTATTTTTAAAATTTGAATTTAGCTTTTGAGTTTTGAAGACATAAAAAGAAAGGTATTTAAAAATATGTTTAAGATAATAATATTATTAGTAGCGTAAGCTATGAATACAGGAATTTATATGTCCCGAAAGCGCTAAGCTTGAAAAGTTTTTTGGAAGAACAATAGCTTCACTAATGTGCGTTTAGAGCGCAGCATAGTAATTATAGATTAAAGTAAGTTATAAATAATTGAATGAATAAATTATAAATATTAATTGTTAATAAAGTGAATAATAATAATGTAAAGTATAAAAAATATTAAATAAGAGTTAAATATTTAAAAGAGTAATAAGACCAAAATAAAAATAGAATATATATGATTATAGGAGGTTTTAAATGATAAATATAGAATATAAAAAGAGTAAAGTATATAATAATATTTAAAGGATAATAAATAAATAATGATTATAGAATGTATATAAGATGTATACATATAGTTATATACAATATAAATAAAATGTCCGTTAATTAGAACAAAATTGGAATCATAATAAAAATAATAAATATAACGGTAATAAACTTTCAATCCGCCTTATAAAAGTTTATTACCGTTATATTCTGCAGATTGAAAGACTTTATAATAGTTTATTAACGTTATATTTATTATTTTTATTATGATATAGTTATATACGTATGTAATTATATGTGTATATGTATGTATGTATGTATATGAATTATGTATGTTATATATGACTTGCTTTATTGATGATGTATATAAATTATATGTTCATGTATATTTATATTCATATATTTGTATTATGTTGCTGAAAAAGATTGCTGGGGCAATCGAAACTGTTAAAGAGGGTGGTAATTAAAGCATTGGGAAGCAGTAATGAAGTGTATACATGATTAAATATTATATTATAGACAAACAATCATTAATTAATTAGTCTTTTTATGAAATGGTAATGGTATTTTTCTTCACCATCAACTGTACAACCATTAAAATAGGGGTATTTTTGAGTGCATTAAACATGAATCTTTCCATGCATTACAACTGTGTTGAGACCTATGAATATTATTAATATAATCACTAAGTGATAATTAAAAACAGTATTCAAACAAAAAGAAAAGAAAGAGTGCTTCTTAGGACGATTGATTATGACAGCACAAAGTAAGCATCTCCAGATAGTCATGTGCATTCTCCCTTTTAAATTATATTTAAAATATTCCCACAGTTATTCATTTACTAGTACGCGATCTCTGCCATTTTGAATTTCAAACATAGCCAAAAACATCGTCTGACACATCTAAGTGATAAAAAATTACACGAAAACAGTAAAAATTTAGAACTTGGGTCACGTGACTTGGAAAAATCCACCAAAACACACAGTTAAAAAAAAAAAGCCAAAACACGAAAAATTAACATTTTCTCATTTTAAATTATAAATCAAATAATTTATATATAGAGAGAGCAAGATTACTATATTTAAATCTCAATCAATAAATGCTAGTTATCATTGCCTAAAAAAGTACTTGGTAGCATTTTGATGTGGCTGATACGTGATATCTAAGGCACCCCCTCCCTCCTTATACAAATTAAAGTAATATATACGCGATATATATATTTCACACAAATAAAATTATGAGTGAGTAAAATAAACAAATAAATGAAATACGATAAATAAATGAATGGCTAGTATTTTTGAAGAGAATACCTTCATTATCAAAGCTGTGGCTAAATGAATTGCGAAGTAAAACTTGCTATAAGAAATGCAAAGTGTATGCAAATTTAGCACACAACAATTCATTTAGCACACAGCTTTGATAATGAAGGTAAATAAACCCAATAGCCATTTATTTATTTATCATATTTCATTTATTTGTTTTCTTTACGCACTCATAATTTTATTTGTGTGAAATATATATCTAATATATATTACTCATTACAGACACAAAGCGATTATTAATTAAAATAAATATTTTTTTAAAAAAAATAAAATAAAATATTTACATTTATTTAAAATATGTTTTTGTTTTCCTTTGTTGGTAGTAAAACTCATTTCAATGTTAATAGATATACAGATTATAGTGACATAATCAAGAGTAGATCTGATATAGATGAAATGCAAATGAAGACTTTAATGAGTTTTATCTTCTTATATTTTAACGCGTATATATGTTTGTGTATAAGTAAGCTGTATATAACTAACTTTAATAGTGACCGGGGTAATATTTATATGTACATCCGCACATAGTAAGAGGCTTAATACGCCTTATTCGGTTCTCCTCATCATATCAAGAAAGTTACTTTTTAATTCTCAGAATTTGTATACAAAATAATTATAGAGTGATTTGCGTATTTTTCTAAACATTTTTTAAATTATTTGTTGAGGTATGATTTTATATATTGAAGCGGTGAATATAATCTGTACACAGATATACTTGCTTCATTTTACTTAAAACCAAACTATCTCCCATGGTGTATAAAATGTAATATTAAAATCCGCACACATTTGTAATAGGTGCATGTGTGTATATATAATATTATGGCATCTTTCTAAAGCTAAAATCTAAATTATTTAAGTTAAGCATTTTACAGTTAAAAGAAACATATATAAAAACTGAAAACCATTAAATAAGAATGTAAAAGTAGACAATGGGAGAGGGGAAGAAATATAAGTGCGGTGCATCTTTATCCACAAAGGCAATCTTGAAAATAGCTACAGTCAAACACCTTTGGATGTTCAAAGGTGTCAAATGTAAAATAAAACAAAGAGCAGGAAACCAAATGGTTGACTATTTATTGATTAAGGTTTAAATATAGTAATCTTGCTATATATAAATTATTTGATTTATAATTTAAAATGAGAAAATGTATTATTATTATTATGTCTTGACTAACTATCTCAACAGATGATTTACTATCTTCAACATTTTTATTAATAAATTGAGTTTCTTTCCACATCCTTTCTTCAATCAACCTCACGAACTCATGGATATATTTATCAATTATTTGGTTTCTCTTCTCAAGTATATGATTTATAGATTCACGCATACTATCTGTGTATTTATCAATTATTTGGTTTCTCTTCTCAAGTATATGATTTATAGATTCACGCATACTATCTGTGTATTTATCAATTATTTGGTTTCTCTTTTCAAGTATACAATTTATAGATTCACACATACTATCTGTGTATTTATCAACTATCATTTCAATCTTCTTGTGAAGATTATCAGCAACTACTTCAGAAGTTATTGGTTTCTCCATTAAATTCCTTAAATAAAAATTACCACAGATCAAGGGCTCACCATCTCCAATCATTATCCCAACAAGCAATTACTCAACTAAGCAAAATACAAGCCTTTTAATTTTATTATTCATAGTAGCTATCCGACAATCTAAATTTCAGTTGTTTGAACTCATAAACTTATTGGCTTATAAAAAGTCTCTTCTATCACTATAACAATAATAAATTCCTCTAAAAATATATATATATATATAGAGAGAGAAAAAGTAACAACTGAGATCACTAACTAACATTTATTTATATGTAATGATAATAAATATTCTACACTCATATAATATTGAAATGTGGAAATTTCATATCAAATTTAATATAACCTCATAATATTTAAAATATAATAAAATGTTCACATGCCTTGAAAACAACTAATACAATAATATAGTGAGACAACTTTCTCATTCAAAATAATGGTAGTTAAATATAAAATGCTTAAATTGATGCCTATAAATTTTCTGGACCTTAAAACTTAATACCATTTTATATACAAAAAAAAAATCAACTTCACTAATTATTAGCTTTTGTGCCCAAAACACTATTTTACTAAAATTGTACTAATGTAATTTATCATCAACAAATATTCACTAATTGAACTTCATGTTTAAAAGTCACTTATAATGGAAAATATAACATTGATATGCTTGTTTTCAAACCCTAATTGATAATCAATGTAATAGATTATTTGTCACCAAGAATAGTCAATTAACCGAGCGCCGAAGTTTGGTGTTATATATTTAAGTTATATACTTATCTATTCCTCCAAAGATCCGACAGATACTGACAGCCAAAAGATTGATTAGCACTTCACAACTTTGATATAGATAAAAGAATTCAATCACTACTCCTAAAGCATACAATGTTTCATGAACACTTAGATGATTATCACATTTCATTCTATCCAAGCTACTACAACCCATAATAATTTTCTGAAAACACTATTACACTGCCCTGCTTACATCCAAGTCTTAGGGGCTATTATTTATAAAATATTTCCTTGCTCATCTTTGGGAATCTTAGAGGCAAATATTATACATATATCAAAATAATTATACCTTACTCTCTCTGGAGTTTTAGAGGTAAAATCATGGCAGGACTACTGTTAACTGCTTCATGATAAATAATAATAAACATCAAAATTTGGGTTGGAGCAGTAAATGAGATCAATCAATCACAAGTGACATGAATGCATCACATCCTCAAGACAATGACAAAAATTCCCCATCCAACATCAATACTTGCAACAGAACCAACCAAACTCCAACAATCAAATATCCAATCCAACCTTCAAAATTATAGATTTTCTACAACATAAACTTTCTAAATATGGACAAAATTATTACGCTATAATTTAACACCATCAATATAATTTTTAAATTGAAATTAAACTGCTTCATGACTATATTTATCTTTCATCATTAAAAAATACAATAACAGTAACAATCACCATCTAAACATAAGGCCAAAATATTTCCATTTATATAAAAAAAATTAAACACACAAAATGCTTCTCTTTCTTTAAACTATACATCTCACATCAATATATATACTACACATCTCTCAGGTATGTGGGGTATTTCAAGCCCTAATTAGCTTATTTCGAGCCCTAGTTGTTGCGCCAAATGTAATGGAACGTACTTGCTGCATTCCATTTAAATTGAAGAAAGAAAGAAGGCCCCAAACATTGGGAAAGCCAAATATAATGGAATGTATCTTTATATACGATCTTAAATGAAAATAAACATATGAACTTTTGTAACAATAATTATTAGTTAACCAAGCCCCTAACTTTGATACACCAAATGTAATGAATAATTATTATGCTGACTACGTTATGGTGTCCAAATGTAATGGAACATACTTTTACTCCATTATACAATCATCAGTTAACTGGGACCAACAGTTTATGGTGCCAAATGTAATGGACAATATATCATATAGACATATTATATCTCAAATGTAATGGAACGTCAATATATGAGAAGAAAATAATGCTTCAAATATTGGATAATAAACATAATGGAATATATATAATCTAAATGAATCCAATTGTTGAGAAAGCCTAATATAATAAATTGTATAATTTAAATGAAGAAAAACAAAATTATCCCAGTTATATTTAAATAAATTGTTTATATGCCCTTCCAACTAGCTATACATGAAATAAATCTAAAATCATACAGAGCAATGAGATTTATCATTATAATTTATTTTCAAGGTTGATGTGACTAACTAATCAAATTTATATATCAGAAACAAAGGTAATTCTATTAAATCCAATATACACATCTAATTATGTAAATTTATGTATATCTAAACATATCAATGAATAATAATATGTGTAAGTGACCTAAAGACTAAACAATAAGTGAAATATGAAGTTATCCTCTATTAAATTGTGAATTCAATTAATTTCATAATGACTTTGGCACTAAAAGAAAAATAAGAATAAAATATTAATACTCTTTCAAATAAATTACAAAGGCATTACTTATAAAACAAATAGTACATCCTTTATTTTTATATTATGGTTTAATTTTAGGTAATATCAATGTTTTAAATACAAACCCAAATAATAAATATACATATATACTTGCAATAAGTATATATATTAAATAAATAAAGACATATCTGTGCTTAACAAGTAGATATCAATATAAATACAAATCCATATTTATATTTTTCAGATATTTAAAATAATAAAAAAAAAAATTATATACAGCAAATACATATAAATTATTGTTTTAGTATGCATAAGAATCATTATATAAAGTTAAAAAAAAATGGAAATAAATTAATAATAAAACATTTTTTTTTATAATAAAAATTTGCGAATATAAATTTACTTATTAAAATATACATAACAACTCATATGCAACCCAAACTTATAAACCATACTTTAAGATTTTAAATTACTTAAGTGTTAATTTTGACACCTGTTAAATGTTTATTGCTGTTAGAAAACAAGACGCTTGAATTGAATATTTATAAAACGTTATATTTTATAATGAAAATAAAAATAAACAAAAATATCGATCTCAAAAAGATATTTATATATCATTTATACATATAAAATTATTGACTACCTTTCAAAGTTCACATGTCCAGTTTTCCTTCAAAAGTCAACTTATTCCCTTGTTTTATTTCTTTATCCGTTTATTATTAGAATGCATTCTAGTTAAAGTGAAGAAACTATCACGTTAGAGAAAATTGTCAATTCTTGGATGTATGTATATTTTTATCCTTCTAAAATTTCTTTCCTTGAAAAATAAATAAATAAATTGAAATGTTGAATCCAATATATTAATTTTAGTTACCTCCAGATTATTATTAGATTGATCATTATAGATTCCAGATAGCTATGTCAAATTTCGGCTTCAGACGCGATGAAATATATGTATTGAAATTTTCTTAGTTTTTTCTTTTAAACTGCTTTGGAATAAATGAAAGAAAACGGTGCAGCCTCTTGGCTGCGATATATCTCTATTAGCCTGTCATGATTTATGTATTTACCATAGAAATCTATCTTATTCCAATATTCTGAAGAATGGTAATTTCAAAGAAACAAAGTACAACAAAATTTTATCCTTCAGTTGGTTTTATTACTATCTTAATAATAATAATGGCCTCTTCTTGTTATTGCTGTTGTTCCACGTGCTAGCAAATGCTGTTTTTAAAACCATTGTTACACATGTTTTATTTTAAACAATTAACATTAAAAAAAAAAAAATATCAAGCATATATATATAAAAAAATATTAAATTGAAAATTTATTCGACAGCTTTAAAAAAATATATATACATAAATAATAATATTGCATTTTTTTAATAATCACTGCAAATAAAATAATTTTTTTATATAATCAACAATTTATATGTCTCTATTTATTTATAATAATTAAATATTCATAACGATGTACCATCAACATATAAATAAAATAATAACTTCAAACAATAACTATACCTAATAACCATAAACCATGATAATACTTCATATATAAACATCAACTCAAAGAGATTTTTTTTTAATAACAAATGACAATTTTTAAAATATAGATAAACTTATCGATATTTACAATATATATATATATATTAAGACATATTGTTTCATGACAACAATACAATAAATAAGTTACATTGGTAATATATGTGCATATATATTTAAAGTTTATATAAATAATGTAAACTTATAAATAAATATTAGAAAATGCAGTAATTAATTTTTTTTAAAAAGAACAAAAAATATATACCTCTTTCAACTAAAGCGCTCCTAAGTGACATTTATATTTTTTGTTCTTTTTAAAAAAATTTAATTACTGTATTTTCTAATATTTATTTTTAATATATGAATTTTTTTCTACAGTATAGGCTTTTTTATATCTGCACTCCAATATATAAGATATAGGGAGTTTGAACTCAGACTTTCACATGACCCTCAACTATCCATGCTATCTCATACTGCTGACACACTTGACCAAACACATGTTAAAAAGATAAACAATCACCAAACTGTTTATCTTTTCAACATGTGTGTGGTAAAGTGTGTTAGCAGTATCTAATATTTATTTATAAGTTTGTATATTTTGAAGACATACAGACATCGATTTGTAATATTATTGGTCTATAAATATGTGTATAAAATTATTTATATAAATATTAAAATGTAGAATGACTTAAATATTAATTGAGTAATATTATTTTGATATTTTGAAATAAATTGTTAAAAATTAAATAAAAATGTCTTTCTCATACAAATAAATTATTGAATTTATTTTTGATTGTGTTAAAAATTTAAAGTTTAATGAATAATATTTTTAAAATGTCCATGCAATTATAAGATTTGGTTTCAGTATGTTTATACTTAAAAGGAGATTAAGAAAAAAAATTAGTTAAGAAATTATTTTTAAATCTATGTTGTTTTGATGAATTTTTAGTTTTAAAAATACATCATTTTAAATCTTCTGATTAGCAATCTACACATTCTTTAAAATTATAAATATTAAAACTTTTAATCTGAAAACTTGTAAAGTCACAAAAACTTACAAGCAAATGCGTGCTGATTGATTTTGGATTTCCAGAGGTGAATTCCATTAGTGCTTTTTAGGTTGACCCATATCCCTTTGCATGTGCAATCACTATTTGTTGCATATAAAATTTAAATACTATTAAATATAGATCTGAGTTGAAATTCATTAGCATCTGTCTAGTCTATCTATTAACCAAAACATATATATGCCACATATATATGAAATGTAAAGATGAAGGAAACTTGCTATTGATAGGAGAATTCATTAAGCATACATACTATCCATTATGAAAATGTATTGTTCAACACAATAGAAGCATGAAAATTTACATATATACTATGCATATTTTACAAATATGATTTCTGTTGTTAATAAAGAAAAAAAATTATAGCATAAAAAGTATTTTGCTTTATTTTCTGTTGTCATAAAAAAAGTTTAATAAATAATTTTGGATAATTGACCAAGGCTAAAAAGGTTTTAATAAAATAATTGTGAAAAAATTTTAAGTTTGTCATGGATAATGAAGTAACTGAACAATATAAATTCCTCTCCCCTACCCCCAAAAAAGAACTTAGTAAAAAAAGCTAGATAAAATTTCTTTTTAGAGTTTATTCTTTATAAAACTATTTTGTTCATATAATTAATTAATATAAATTTAGCAAAATGTAATAAGATGGTCAAAGATTTTCTTTACTGCCTTAAGGTTGTTTCATTATGCTAAATGAAAGTCTAAATTTTTAAATAAGTCAATATATTTGTATATTTTATATGCAAGTATAGAAAGAATTATAACATTAAAAATATTTAATATTATAGATTTAAGACAAATAGAAATTAATAATTGAATTTATTTTTCTATTATAAAATTGTGTACATATAAAATGAGTGTACTTGTCCATATCTAGAATGATGTACTTAGTATTTGTACATAAAAAAATGAAATTATTTATTAAAATGGTTTAATCTTATAAGTTTAAGGCAATAAATAAATAAATAATTAAAATATTTTATTATATTACATAGGGTAGATAATGTTTTTATTTATGACCATATATATATATATATATATATATATATAAATATATATATATATATATATATATATATATATATATATATATATATATATATATATATTGTACCCTTTTGTTTAGGTAAGGATGGATTATTTCTATCAATTTACTGGAAAATTTTAAATTTCAAAGTTAAGTAAGGGAATGATGTATGTTATGTGTTGATGATCTTTTAATAATTTAGTTAGGGCAAGTAAAATAATTGATGTATAATATTGTGTTAGTATTTGAAAGAAAACAGTTAACTAAAAATTATTATAAGATTGTATGGTTGGGAAAGCTGGCCATAATAAATACTGATTTAATAAGTCTTATAAATAAATGATGAAAGTAAATTTTAAAAGTAGTAATTTAAAGTTAAACAAATAGAATATTTAATAATAATAATTGTATTTAATAGTTATATTGAAAATTATTTAATTAAAAGTAGTAATGTAGGAGAAAAGTGTATATTTGATTTTATAATAGTGGAATAATTATTTAAAATTTTGCTATAATATTATTTTTATGTAATATTTTATAAATTAAATTATTTATTTTGTTTTCATTTAAATTGTTAGTGTCTCATGTATTTTTGTGAACCATGTGATGTGTAGATCTTCACAGGTGCACTTGCAAAGTTTTTTTTAATAAAGTAAAACTATTTTAAAATTCTAATATGAGTTTTAAAAATATTAGATTTGTCTATCACAGAATAAAATAATATTAGTTGTTATAAATACTAAATTGGGTTTTTAAAGTGAATATAATAAATAAAATCAGATTTGTATTTTATTTTGAAAATAAATACGTTTTGTTTAAAAGAAGGATAGAAATAGTAATAAATAGTGTAATGTGACTTTTAAAAGTTATTTTAAAGTATTTATTAAGTGTAAATAAAATATGAAAATTAATTAAGAATTAAATAATATGATAAAAAATAAATATTAGTAAATTATTATTTGTTTTAACTTTAACCCAGCATTTGTTTGCCCAGGGATTGTAGATAAGAATTGTTGAAATTGACCAATGAAAATGTGTAGTTTGGGCAGATATAAAACAGGTGTGCAGGAATTTCTAGGTCACTGTTATACTGTCATTATTATTATCACAACTTCAGTCAATTAATTGTTAAAATAATAGTCAATTTTATTTACTTTAAAATTCTAAAAGTACAGTAATTTATTATTATAAGATCGTGATATGGGAATGTGTGGCTGAAGGATTAAGTAATTCCATACTTGCTTATTTATTTCATCTAATTTAACATCAACTTAAGCATGGAGAAGTCGTCACTGAATTTAAATTTATTAAGGGAATTATTGAATTATTATTTTCCTGCTAGACACATAATTTTGCCTATGTTGAGCGATCATGCTAATTTAATAGCAAAGTTAATAAAACTTCATGGAGAAGATTCAGAAAAGCTCGTCAAAAATGGAAAGAAAAAAAACATGAAATCTTTTATTCTGAAAGTTATTTAAAAATATAATAGTTTTAAAAGAAAAAAACTGTTAATGTAAAAATAACAATTATTTAAAATGCTGAAATATTTCTTTATGAAGAAATATTGGAAATGGATTTTGAAAAAATATAATTTAAAAAAAAATTAAAATGAAGATTATTGGTAAAATAATTTATATTACATTAAAAAAATCTTCAAAATAAGTTAGTTGTTGTATGCTGGACATACGAAAGATTTTCAGAAAAGTACTTATAAAAATATTTAAAACTATAATAAATACCATAGTCGAATGCTGATGTTGTATCCAGGAACATTGACCAGTAGGAAATTTAACTGAA